>CM061749.1:187214624-187587142 GCA_030979885.1 Lolium multiflorum | reverse complement strand
GTTTGCAAAATAGTTGTAGCAATGTTATTAGCATGAACTCTTTGAACACCATTATTGCTAAAGCTATGGAAGAATTTAAGCTTGGGGAAGCTGGTTGTGATATTTTTAGTCCCCCAAGCATGGAGGAGAAAATTTACTTTGATGATACTTTACCTCCTATATATGATGTTTGCAATGATGAATATGATATTTTCAGTCCACCTACTATTGAGGAGAAAATTAATTATGATTACAATATGCCTCCTATATATGATGATTATGGTGATGAGAATAATAATGATAGCTATTTTATTGAATTTGCTCCCACTACAACTAATAAAATTGATTATGCTTATGTGGAGAGTAATAATTTTATGCATGTAGCTCATGACAAGAATGTTGTATGTGATAGTTATATTGTTGAGTTTGTTCATGATGCTACTGAAAGTTATTATGAGAGAGGGAAACATGGTTATATGCATCTTAATAATATTAAGTTTTCCCTCTTTATGTTGAGAATCTTGAAATTGCGCTTGTCTTCCTATGCTTGTCACTTTGTTCTTCATGAATTTATTTGTGTACAAGATTCCTTTTCATAGGAAGTGGGTTAGGCTTAAATGTGTTTTATTTGCTTCTTGATGTTCTCTTTTGCTTCAACTCTTATTTCTTGCGAGGCGAGAGCATCATTAAAATTACTGAGCCCATCTTAATGGCTATAAAGAAAGCACTTCTTGGGAGATAACCCATGTGTTTATTTTGCTACTGTTTTGTTGAGTCTTGGAAGTTGTTTACTACTGTAGCAACCTCTCCTTATCATGTTTTTGTGCCAAGTAAAGTCTCTATGGTAAAGTTGATGCTAGATTTGGATTACTGCGCAGAAACAGATTTGCTGTCTGTCACGAATTTGAGCAGAAGTCTCTGTAAAAAAATCAAAAAAATCTGCAAATTTACGTGTGTGATCCTCAGATATGTACGCAACTTTCATTAGTTTTGAGTTTTTCCATTTGAGCAAGTTAAGTGCCTCTGTAAAATTCGTCTTTACGGACTCTGTTCTGTTTTAACAGATTCTGCCTTTTATTTTGCATATTGCCGCTTTTGCTATGTTGAATGGGTTTCTTTGTTCCATTAACTTTAGGCTTTGTGCAATCTCCCAGAAGTGTTAAGAATGATTATGTCACCTCTGAATATATGAATTTTTGATTATGCACTAACCCTCTAATGAGTTTGCTTGAAGTTTGGTGTGGAGGAAGTTTTCAAGGGTCAAGAGAAGAGGATGATACATTATGATCAAGAAGAGTGAAAGGTCTAAGCTTGGGGATGCCCCGGTGGTTCATCCCTGCATATTTTAAGAAGACTCAAGCATCTAAGCTTGGGGATGCCCAGGCATCCCCTTCTTCATCGACAACTTATCAGGTCACTTCTAGTGAAACTATATTTTTATTCCATCACATCTTATGTACTTTACTTGGAGCGTCTGTGTGCTTTTATTTTCGTTTTGTTATTTTCATTCTCTGAATAAATTCATGCTCATGTGGGAGAGAGACACGCTCCGCTTTTTCATATGGAACACTTGTGTTCTTAGTTGTGCTTTAATGTTCATGGCGAAGGCTGAAATTGCTTCGTTGATTGCTATTTGGTTGGAATCAGAAAATGCTTCATATGGTTTGGAATAACTTGAAACTTGGCAATTGTTTTGAGCTCTCATAGATCATGTTTAAGCTCTTGCATCATGTAGTTTAATCTATTAGTGGAGAACTACCGTAGAGCTTGTTAAAATTTGGTTTGCATGATTGGTCTCTCTAAGTCTAGATATTTTCTGGTAAAGTGTTTGAACAACAAGGAAGACGGTGTAGAGTCTTATAATGCTTGCAATATGTTCTTGTGTAAGTTTTGATGTACATGTTCATACTTGTGTTTGCTTCAAACAACCTTGCTAACCCAAAGCCTTGTATTGAGAGGAAATGCTTCTCGTGCATCCAAACACCTTGAGCCAAAACCCATGCCATTTGTGTCCACCATATCTACCTACTATGTGGTATTTTTTCTGCCATTCCAAAGTAAATTACTTGAGTGCTACCTTTAAAATTTCATTCCTTTATCTTTGCAATATATAGCTCATGGGACAAATAGCTTAAAAACTATTGTGGTGATGAATATGTAGTTATGTGTCTTAGTTCTTATAAGTTGCTTGTTGAGCGGTAACCATGTTTCTGGGGACGCCATCAACTTTTTACCTTTGTTGGATATCATGTGAGATGCTATGCATGTTCGTCTTGTCTGAAGTAAGGGTGATTTTCATGATCAAATGGTTTGAGTATGCATATTGTTAGAGAAGAACATTGGGCCGCTAACCAAAGCCATGTATCATGGTGGAAGTTTTCAGTTTGGACATACAACCTCAATCTCTTATGAGAATATTATATGTTGTTGAATGCTTATGCAATAAAGAGGAGTCCATTATCTGTTGTATGTTGTCCCGGTATGGATGTCCTAAGTTGAGATCTATTAAAAACGAGAAATCAAATGCAATTGATCTCCTAGGACCTTTGTACAGGCGGCATAGAGGTACCCCTTTGTGACACTTGGTTGAAACATATGTTATGCAATGATAATCCGTGTTAATCCAAGCTAATTAGGACAAGGTGCGAGCACTATTGGTATTCTATGCATGAGGCTTGCAACTTGTAGGAAGTATTATGCATAGCACATATGAATTATTACTACCGTTGACAAAATTGTTTCTATGTTTTCAAAACAAAAGCTCTAGCACAAAAATAGTAATCCATGCTTCCCTCTGCGAAGGGCCATTCTTTTACTTTATGTTGAGTCAGTTTACCTACTTCTTTCTATCTTAGAAGCAAACACTTGTGTTAACTGTGTGCATTGATTCTTACATGTTTACTTATTGCACTTGTTATATTACTCTATGTTGACAAATATCCATGAGATATACATGTTACAAGTTGAAAGCAATTGCTGAAACTTAATCATCCTTTGTGTTGCTTCAATGCCTTCTACTTTGAATCTATTGCTTTATGAGTTAGCTCTTATGCAAGTCTTGTTGATACTTGTCTTGAAAGTACTATTCATGAAAAGTTTTGCTATATGATTCATTTGTTTAGTCATCATCTTTTGTTAGCAATCTTTTGCTTCAGATCACTCCATCCATCTCATATGCTTTACAATAATGTTGATCAAGATTATGATGGTAGCATGTCACTTCAGAAATTATTTGTTGTTATCGTTTACCTGCTCGAGGCGAGTAGGAACTAAGCAAGGGATGCTTGATGCGTGTCTCATAGACCTTATCTATAATTTACGATGTTCCATGCTAGTTTTATGACAATACCTACATGTTTTGTTCATTTTCCGGAACTAACCTATTAACAAGATGCCGAAGTGCCAGTTCTTTTTTCTGCTGTTTTTGGTTTCGAAATCTATAGAAATATTCTCGGAATTAGACGAAATCAAGACCGATATCTTATAATTCCACGAAGCTTCGAACAGGAGGGGCCAGAGGAGAGCCCAGGAGCCACACGTGGTGGCGGCGCTGACAGGGCGCGCCCCACGATCGTCTCAACGTATCGATAATTTCTTATGTTCCATGCCACATTATTGATGATATCTACATGTTTTATACACATTATATGTCATATTTATGCATTTTAAGAACTAACCTATTAACAAGATGCAGTGCAGTTCATTTCTATTTGTTTTTGGTTTCAGAAATCTAGTAGAATATTCTCTCGGTGGGCCAGGGAAATCAACGCGAGTTCCTATTTTGCCGGAAGCATCCAGGCACAGGAGCCGCCGAGAGGCCCTGTGGGCCCAGGAATGGGGTGGCGCGGCCGGGCTGACCCGCGCCACCCTATGGTGTGGTCGCCCCTCGCCCCTCCGACGCTGCCCTTTCGCCTATATAAAGCCCCTGCATCGAAAACCCTGGAGAGGAAGCCACGATCGAAAAGTTCAGGCCGCGTCATCGCGAAGCCAGATGCGGGGACGGGAGTCTCATTCCGGCACCCCTAAGAGGGGAGAGGTACCCGGAAGGCTTCTCCATCGACACCATTGCCATTTTCCGCCATCTTCATCACAACTATTTGCTCCCATGAAGGGAGTAGTTCTCCATCGAGGCTCGGGGCTGTACCGGTAGCTATGTGGTTAATCTCTCTCCTATGTACTTCAATACAATGATCTCATGAGCTGCCTTACATGATTGAGATTCATATGAGTTTTGTATCACTACTATCTATGTGCTACTCTAGTGATGTGTTATTAAAGTAGTTTTATTCCTCCTGCATGTGTGCAAAGGTGACAGTGCGTGCACCGTGTTAGTACTTGGTTTATGCTATGATCATGATCTCTTGTAGATTGCGAAGTTAACTATTGCTATGATAATATTGATGTGATCTATTCCTCCTACATATGCATGAAGGTGACAGTGTGCATGCTATGCTAGTACTTGGTTTAGTCGTTTTGATCTATCTTACACTTAAGGTTACTTAAACATGAGCATTATTGTGGAGCTTGTTAACTCCGGCATTGAGGGTTCGTGTAATCCTACGCAATGTGTTCATCATCCAACAAAAGTGTAGAGTTTGTATTTATCTATTCTGTTATGTGATCAATGTTGAGAGTGTCCACTAGTGAAAGTGTAATCTAGGCCTTGTTCCTAAATGCGCTGAGTTACTACTGCTTGTTTCTGTTTCTTGTGTTACTACTGCTGCACTACACCATCAACTACACGCGACAAGCTATTTTACGGCACCGTTGCTCTGCTCATATATATTATTTTTGTATTTCACTCTCTATTGTGAACTAGTGCACCTATTTGGTGTGTTGGGGACACAAGAGACTTCTTGCTTTGTGGTTGCAGGGTTGCATGAGAGGGATATCTTTGACCTCTTCCTCCATGAGTTCGATAAACCTTGGGTAATCCACTTAAGGGAAACTTGCTGCTGTTCTACAAACCTCTGCACTTGGAGGCCCAACACTGTCTACAGGAAAGGAGGGGGAACGTAGACATCAAGCACTTTTCTGCGCCGTTGCCGGGGAGGAAAGGTAAAAGGTACTCACACTCCGGATCTCGGCTACTAAGCTATTTTCCGGCGCCATTGTAAGTACTCGAAGCTATTTCCTTTAGACTCTGCAATTGCGACATTTGGTTTCTTGTTTACACTAGTTAGGCATAATGGAAAACAACAAAAATATGAGAGATCTTTATGAACTTTATCTTGAATTAGGACATGATGTGTTTGAAGAAAGAATTAAGAAACCCATGGAACTTTATATGCATGATAATGGGAATGTTATTAGTATGAATGCTTTGAACACCATTGTTGCTAATGCTATGGAAAATTCTAAGCTTGGGGAAGCTGGCTTTGATGAGCATGATATTTTTAGTCCCCCAAGCATTGAGGAGAAAATTTACTTTGATGATACTTTGCCTCCCATTTATGATGATTATAATGATAGTAGTCTTTTGTTACCACCTGTTATGGAGGATAAATTTGATTATGATTACAATATACCTCCTATATTTGATAGCTACTTTGTTGAATTTGCTCCCACTACAACTAATAAAATTGATTATGCTTATGTTGGGAGTAGTAATTATTTTATGCATGAGACTCATGATAAGAATGCTTTATGTGATAGTTATATTGTTGAGTTTGCTCATGATGCTACTGAAAGTTATTATGAGAGAGGAAAATATGGTTGTAGAAATTTTCATGTTACTAAAACACCTCTCTATGTGCTGAAATTTTTGAAGCTACACTTGTTTTATCTTCCTATGCTTGTTACTTTGCTCTTCATGAACTTGTTTATTTACAAGATTCTTATGCATAGGAAGCATGTTAGACTTAAATGTGTTTTGAATTTGCCTCTTGATGCTCTCTTTTGCCTCAAATACTATTTCTTGCGAGTGCATCATTAAAACTGCTGAGCCCATCTTAATGGCTATAAAGAAAAGAACTTCTTGGGAGATAACCCATGTGTTATTTTGCTACAGTTTTTTGTTTTATTGAGTCTTGGAAGTTGTTTACTACTGTAGCAACCTCTCCTTATCATGTTTTTGTGCCAAGTAAAGTTTCTATGTCAAAGTTGATGTTATATTTGGGATTGCTGCGCAGAAACAGCATTGCTGTCTGTCACGAATCTGGGCACAATTCTCTGTAGAAAATTCGAAAAAATCTGCCAATTTACGAGCGTGATCCTCAGATATATACGCAACTTTCATTAGTTTTGAGTTTTTCCATTTGAGCAAGTCTGGTGCCATCTTAAAATTCGTCTTTACGGACTGTTCTGTTTTTGACAGATTCTGCCTTTTATTTCGCATTGCCTCTTTTGCTATGTTGGATGAATTTCTTTGATCCATTAATGTCCAGTAGCTTTATGCAATGTCCAGAAGTGAAAAGAATGTTTGTGTCACCTCTGAACATGTGAATTTTGATTATGCACTAACCCTCTAATGAGTTTGCTTGAAGTTTGTGTGAAGGAAGTTTTCAAGGGTCAATAGAAGAGGGTGATATAATGTGATCGAGAAGAGTGAAAGGTCTAAGCTTGGGGATGCCCCGGTGGTTCATCCCTGCATATTTCAAGAAGACTCAAGCATCTAAGCTTGGGGATGCCCAAGGCATCCCCTTCTTCATCGACAACTTATCAGGTTTCTTCTAGTGAAACTATATTTTTATTCCATCACATCTTATGTACTTTACTTGGAGCGTCTGTGTGCTTTTATTTTTGTTTTTGTTTTGTTATCTTAGTTCTCTGAATAAGTTCATCCTTGTGTGGGAGAGAGACACGCTCCGCTGGTTCGTATGAACACATGTGTTCTTAGCTCATAATATTCATGGCGAAGTTTCTTCTTCGTTAAATTGTTATATGGTTGGAATTGGAAAATGCTACATGTAGTAATTGGTAAAATGTCTTGGATAATGTGATACTTGGCAATTGTTGTGCTCATGTTTAAGCTCTCGCATCATATACTTTGCACCTATTAGTGAAGAAATACATAGAGCATGCTAAAATTTGGTTTGCATAATTGGTCTCTCTAAGGTCTAGATAATTTCTAGTATTGAGTTTGAACAACAAGGAAGACGATGTAAAGTCTTATAATGCTTACAATATGTTTATATGTGAGTCTTGCTGCACCATTTCATACTTGAGTTTGCTTCAAATAACCTTGCTAGCCTAAACCTTGTATCGAGAGGGAATACTTCTCATGCATCCAAAATCCTTGAGCCAACCACTATGCCATTTGTGTCCACCATACCTACCTACTACATGGTATTTTCCGCCATTCCAAAGTAAATTGCTTGAGTGCTACCTTTAAAATTCCATCATTCACCTTTGCAATATATAGCTCATGGGACAAAATAGCCTTAAAAACTATCGTAGTATTGAATATGTACTTATGCACTTTATATTTTATTAAGTTGCTTGTTGTGCGATAACCATGTTTCTGGGGAACGCCATCAACTATTGTTGAATATCATGTGAGTTGCTATGCATGTCCGTCTTGTCTGAAGGTCTATCATTTTAGTGGTTGGAGCATGCAAAATTGTTAGAGAAGAACATTGGGCCGCTAACTAAAGCCATGAATCATGGTGGAAGTTTCAGTTTTGGACATATATCCTCAATCTCATATGAGAATAATAACTTTGCTACATGCTTATGCATTAAAGAGGAGTCCATTATCTGTTGTCCATGTTGTCCCGGTATGGATGTCTAAGTTGAGAATAATCAAAAGCGAGAAATCCAATGCGAGCTTTCTCCTTGGACCTTTGTACAGGCGGCATGGAGGTACCCCTTTGTGACACTTGGTTGAAACATGGCATGCAAAGATCCGGTAGTCCAAGTTAAGTAGGACAAGGTGCGGGCACTATTAGTATACTATGCATGAGGCTTGCAACTTGTAAGATATAATTTTCATAACTCATATGCTTTATTACTACCGTTGACAAAATTGTTTCATGTTTTCAAAATAAAAGCTCTAGCACAAATACAGCAATCGATGCTTTCCTCTTTGAAGGACCATTCTTTTACTTTTATTGTTGAGTCAGTTTACCTATCTCCTTCCACCTAAGAAGCAAACACTTGTGTGAACTGTGCATTGATTCCTACATACTTGCATATTGCACTTGTTATATTACTTTATGTTGACAATATCCATGAGATATACATGTTATAAGTTGAAAGCAACCGCTGAAACTTAATCTTCCTTTGTGTTGCTTCAATACCTTTACTTTGAATTATTGCTTTATGAGTTAACTCTTATGCAAGACTTATTGATGCTTGTCTTGAAGTACTATTCATGAAAAGTCTTTGCTTTATGATTCACTTGTTTACTCATGTCATTACCATTGTTTTGATCGCTGCATTCATCTCATATGCTTACAATAGTATGATCAAGGTTATGATGGCATGTCACTTCAGAAATTATCTTTGTTATCGTTTTACCTGCTCGGGACGAGCAGAACTAAGCTTGGGGATGCTGATACGTCTCCAACGTATCGATAATTTCTTATGTTCCATGCCACATTATTGATGATATCTACATGTTTTATACACATTATATGTCATATTTATGCATTTTGGAACTAACCTATTAACAAGATGTCGAAGTGCCAGTTCCTGTTTGCTGTTTTTGGTTTCAGAAATCCTAGTACGAAATATTCTCGGAATTGACGAAATCAACGCCCAGGTTCCTATTTTGCCCGGAAGCATCCAGAACACCCGAGAGCCGCCAGAGGGGGGCCCTGTGGGCCCAGATGATAGGGTGGCGCGGCCAGGGCTGGGCCCGCGCCACCCTATGGTGTGGTCGCCCCTTCGCCCCTCCGACGCTGCCCTTTCGCCTATATAAAGCCCCTGCATCGAAAACCCTACGGAGGAAGCCACGACGCGAAAAGTTCCAGAGCCGCCGCCATCGCGAAGCCAAGATCTGGGGGCAGAGTCTCTGTTCCGGCACCCTGCCGAGACGGGGAAGTGCCCCGGAAGGCTTCTCCATCGACACCATTGCCATTTTCACCGCCATCTTCATCACCTTCTTGCTCCCATGAAAGAGGGAGTAGTTCTCCATCGAGGCTCGGGGCTGTACCGGTAGCTATGTGGTTAATCTCTCTCCTATGTACTTCAATACAATGATCTCATGAGCTGCCTTACATGATTGAGATTCATATGAGTTTTGTATCACTACTATCTATGTGCTACTCTAGTGATGTGTTATTAAAGTAGTTTTATTCCTCCTGCATGTGTGCAAAGGTGACAGTGCGTGCACCGTGTTAGTACTTGGTTTATGCTATGATCATGATCTCTTGTAGATTGCGAAGTTAACTATTGCTATGATAATATTGATGTGATCTATTCCTCCTACATATGCATGAAGGTGACAGTGTGCATGCTATGCTAGTACTTGGTTTAGTCGTTTTGATCTATCTTACACTTAAGGTTACTTAAACATGAGCATTATTGTGGAGCTTGTTAACTCCGGCATTGAGGGTTCGTGTAATCCTACGCAATGTGTTCATCATCCAACAAAAGTGTAGAGTATGTATTTATCTATTCTGTTATGTGATCAATGTTGAGAGTGTCCACTAGTGAAAGTGTAATCCCTAGGCCTTGTTCCTAAATACTGCTGAGTTACTACTGCTTGTTTACTGTTTTACTGTGTTACTACTGCTGCAATACTACCACCATCAACTACACGCCAGCAAGCTATTTTCTGGCACCCGTTGCTACTGCTCATATATATTCATACCACATGTATTTCACTATCTCTTCGCCGAACTAGTGCACCTATTTGGTGTGTTGGGGACACAAGAGACTTCTTGCTTTGTGGTTGCAGGGTTGCATGAGAGGGATATCTTTGACCTCTTCCTCCCTGAGTTCGATAAACCTTGGGTAATCCACTTAAGGAAACTTCTTCTTCATTCTACAAACCTCGCACTTGGAGGCCCAACAACAGAGGAGGAAGGGGGGCGAGCCACCTGGTGTGTGGGTCCCCAGACCCCTTCCGACTCCGACTCTTCGCCTATAAGATGCCTCGTGACCTAAATCTTCGACACGGAAAAGCCACGATACGGGAAAGTTCGAGCCGCCGCTATCCCGAAGCCAAGATCTGGGACATTAGTATGTTCCGCACGCACCGCCGGGACAGGAATTGCCCCGGAAGGCATCTCCATCGACACCACCGCCATCTCCATCAACGCTGCTGCTCCCATGATGAGGAGGGAGTAGTTCTCCCCCGAGGCTAAGGGCTGTACCGGTAGCTATGTGGTTAATCTCTCTCTCATGTACCCCAATACAATGATCTCATGAATTGCTTTGCATGATTGAGATCCATATGATGAGCTTTGTATCGCTATTAGTCTATGTGCTACTCATGTGATGTTATTAAAGTAGTCTATTCCTCCTTCATGGTGTAATGGTGACAGTGTGTGCATCGTGTAGTTCTTGGCGTAGGTTATGATCATAATCTCTTGTAGGTTATGGAGTTAATTATTACTATGATAGTATTGATGTGATCTATTCCCCCTTCATAGTGTAATGGTGACAGTGTGTATGCTATGTTAGTACTCGGTTTAAATTGCAAAGATCTATTATGCTCTAAGGTTACTTAAATATGAATGCCGAATGTTGTGGCGCTTGTTAACTCCGGCTTGAGGGAGCTCTTGTAGCCCTACACAATGAATGGTGTTTGTCATCCAACAAAAGAGTGTATGTAGCACAAATGAGAAGTTATTTATTTATTATGTGATCAATGTTGAGAGTGTCCACTAGTGAAAGTATGATCCCTAGGCCTTGTTTCCAATACTGCAAACACCGCTTACTTACTGTTCTACTGCATGTTTACTCGCTGCCATATTTATTTCAGATTGTTATTACCACTCATATTCATCTATACCACCTGTGTTTTACTATCTCTTCGCCGAACTAGTGCGCCTATACATCTGACAAGTGTATTAGGTGTGTTGGGGACACAAGAGACTTCTTGTATCTTAATTGCAGGGTTGCTTGAGAGGACTATCTTTGACCTCTACCTCCCCGAGTTCGATAAACCTTGGGTGATTCACTTAAGGGAAACTTGCTGCTGTTCTACAAACCTCTGCTCTTGGAGGCCCAACACTGTCTACAAGAATAGAAGCACACGTGACATCAATCACTACAAGAAAAGTTCGATAGACAACGTCCCAAAATCGTCAACTAAGGGGCATTTTTCGTCGCCTATGGGCCTAACCCGACGATATGGGTTCCGTTGTGGAAACTGCGTCAGGCAAAGTCCAACGACGATTTTTTCGGTCCGTCGCGCTTGGGCGCCCTTCCGCCACGGAAAATCGGACCGTTGCGGAAGTGTTTTCGGGAGCCCGTTGACTGCTGACGTCATGCAAACTGACACGTGGCAGACGCCGTTAACTGCCAGTTAACGGCGTTAACCGGCTGAAACCCCGTGGTAGATGGTAGGCCCACACGAGGCCTGCCACGTCTTAAGCGGGCCGGGCCAGATGACATAGTTTGACCGGTCAACTATATAGCTGGGCTGGTCCATTAGTTACGTGGGCCGGGCCTAACCTCTAATGTTGACTGGTCAAAAGTTAAATGGGCCGGCCCATTTAACATGTGGGGTCCCCCTTACAGCAACTGGGCCGGCCCAAGAAGCAAGTGGGCCGGGCCAAAACACAGGTGGGTCCCACTTTCCTGTTAAAAGGCCGGCCCATTTAGTGTGTGGGGTCCACCATATAGCAAGTGGGCCGGCCCAACAAGCTAGTGGGTCGGGCCAAAAACACAGGGCGGGTCCCACTATCCTGTTAAAAGGCGGCCCATTTAGTATGTGGGGTCCACCATATAGCAAGTGGGCCGGCCCAACAAGATAGTGGGCGGGCCAAAACAGTGGGACCCACCTTCTGTTAAGGCGGCCCATTTAGTATGTGGGGTCCACAATATAGCAAGTGGGTGGCCCACCAGATAGTGGCCGGGCCAAAAACACATGTGGGTCCCACATTCCTGTTAATGGGCCGGGCCATTTGTTATGTGGGGTCCACCATGTAGAAAGTGGGCCGGCCCAACAAGATAGTGGGCCGGGCCAAAAAACACAGGTGGGTCCCACCTTCCTTTAAAGGGCCGGCCCATTTACCATGTGGGACCACCATATAGCAAGTGGGCTGGCCCAACAAGATAGTGGGCCGGGCCAAAAGCACAGGTGGGCCCCACTTTCCTGTTAAAAGGCCGGCCCAATTAGTATGCGGGGTCCACCATACTGCAAGTGGGCCGGCCCAACAAGATAGTGGGCCGGGCCAAAAACACAGGTTTTCCTCTTAAAGGCCGGCCCGTTTAGTATGTGGGGTCCACCACAAAAGCAAATGGGCTGGCCCAACTAATTAGTGGGGCGGGTGGGGTCCACCTTAAAGCAAGTGGGCCAGCCCAATTAGAGTGTGGGGTCCACCGTAACTCACATGGGCTGGCCCAAGAAGTAAGTGGGCCAGCCCGTTTAGTTGCTGTTTATATGCCGGCATAATATGCGCTTTAGGATTTTGCGGGCAGGCACATATGTGATTTCGATTAATTGGGCCGTTTAAGGGATGGGAATTCGTGATTTAGATACTGAGAATATTTACGCAGCATTGATTTCTGTCGGATAGCCTCACTTACCACAAGCACCAAAGAAAAAATGCGCGAAAGAACTATAAAAACTAACTAAATATTACATCAGCTGCAAGGCATTGAAAAAATATTACAGAACCCAGAGAAATTGAATGGTAATTAAACCTAGCAATACAATGAAGCGATCCGGCAATCTTTTAAGTTGTCCATGCAGCACCTATATCTGAAACAAAGACATTACAAGTTAAGACAACAACAATGGAAAGGCAAAGACACTACAATATTGTTTGCCAAAGAATTTGGAACTCATCATTTCGTCGTTATAACAAGATCATTGTAATGCGCACAATAAGCAAACAAAGAGTGCATGCCGCATACCAACAGCCAATATAACAGAGCATGTTAGAATGAAACAGCAGACTTACTACTGTCGAGTCCCATGCAAACCAACATGTTCAGGGAGTACAAAATTGGCATGAACAACATAGTAGCAGGCTATAAATTTTGTAACAACGACTGAGCAAGATGAAGTTATGATGGCTACATCTACAGAGCAGGGAATGTAAACCAAAAATAGAAGTTACGATGGCAAAAGCTAAAGAGGAGGGAATGTGAACCAACATGTGCCAAGTGCAATTACTTCATTTTGCCCGTGAACTAAATAATACTCCTGAACTTATAGTGAAGGGGATGCAAATCAAGATGTTTCGGGATATAAACTTGTAATGAGCAACACATAGAGGATAGTTAATGTTGGAGCTTAGGATGGACCAGATACAGAATATAGTGGGATCACCTGTGAACTTGTATAAGAGGGAATGCAAACCAATATGTTCAGCTTTCCATATGTGAGCGTCATGCCAAGTCAGAGAAACAAGTCAATAATGCAGCTTTTGAAGAACAAGATGGCACGCAAAATTATTATCTAGTAGTATATGACAAGTTTATTTGTACTACAGGCTAGATAGCAGAGTGATAGCATGCCAAACTAAGTCCTTACTTTGTTAGCTTACAATGAACTAGATACAAAACAATGGCATCACCTGTAGTACAGGGAATGCAAGCCAACATGTTCATGGAGTAAAAAATTGGCACAAACAACATAGTAGCAGGCCATAATTTTTGTAACAACGACTGAGCAAGATAAAGTTATGATGGCTAGATCTACAGAGCAGGGAATGTAAACCAAATATAGAAGTTACGATGCCAAAAGCTATAGAGCAGGGAATGCGAACCAACATGTGCAATTACTTAAAATTGGCCATGAACTAAATAATAGCAGGATGTTACTATAATACCTATAATTTTTGTAACAACGACTGAGCAAGATAGAAGTTATGATGGCTACATCTACAGAGCAGGGAATGCAAACCAAAATGTTCAATCGCTTAAAGTTAGCAATGAAGTAGAAAATAGCAACGTGTTACGGTCATAGCTAGGAATGAACTAAAAGAGCTTCAGACAAACAAGAATCTGAACCCAGAACATGGCGCTAAAACAAGGGACTTACATTAGGAGAAGCACTCTGTGGGAGTCACAGCAGATCTTCCTGGGGTTGATAGATCCGGTGATGAAGTACGCTACATGTGCTACTTGGGGTTGGAGAGACGGCCATTACACTTCATGGTTACTCATCTCATCTGCAAAAACGTAACGGCGCGTCGTTAGCACAAACAGGTTCCCCCAAGATTAAACAAGAACTTGCAGGCAAGCAATAGAAAAGCGACAGTAGAAGAGTTTAGATCATGCACTGCGCCGGTGAAGCAGATCCGGTTCATGCACAGCGGTGTCGGTGAGCAAGATCCGATGCGGTGGACGACGGATCCGGCGAAGCGGCTCCGGTGGGGTGGACGATACCGCAGCTGAAGCGACTGCGGTAGACTGCTGGATGAGCATATGGTTTCGAGGTTCGGCGGGGATGATCCGGTCCGGTTGATGACGGCGTCGATGAAGCGGCTCCGGCAGGCAGCCGGATGACGAGGATCGCGAGGGCTCGGGTAGGCCAGGGAAGTCCGGCGGGGATGTTCCGGTGCGGTGGTCGTGGAGGTGGGAGAGAGGGACTTGGGAAGTTCCGGTGGGTGGTCTGAGGGAAATGAATTTTTTTTGGGAGGGTTTCCGGGCTAGGGAGGTGGTGATCCAAAAAATGACGGGCAGACCCCCCCACCAACCGACTTTGCTGCCATCTCCACAGGGGTAGAATGGGAATTTGGAAGCGTGTGAAATTTTTGTATTTTGTGGGCGGGAAGTTTTGCCGCTATGAGATTTTGAATTTGGCCACCGTCCAAGTATAATGATAAAAAATTGTGAGACCGTACTAGTACCTCTGTTCAAGGCCGAGTGCAAAATCAAATCATCATCACGTTGAAAATTTGTTACCAACTTACCATGATCATGATCTACCTCTGAAAATGGGCGCATCCACTAAAACTTGCAAAGTATAATGATACAAATTTGTGAGACCGTACTAGTACTTATGTTCAAGGTCGAGTGCAACATCAAATCATCATTATATTGAAAATTGTGTTACCATGATCATGATATTTCTCTGAATTTGGCGCAACCGCTAAATCTCGCAAAGGATAATGATAAAAAAAGGTGAGATTGTACTAGTTCTTATGTTCAAGGCCGAGTACAAGATCAAATCATCATCACGTTGAAATTTGTTACAATGATCATGACATATCTCTAAAATTAGTGCATCCGCTAAATCTTGCACGTGGCGCATCTCGGTGCGGAGCAACAAGTCGGTGCTATCAAGGTTGAGGCGTCGGTAGCGTCATCGGGCTCTCATCTCTTGATAGATCTTCTACATGGCGCGGCGCACCACCCGCCGATAAGCAGTCACATGTGAGACCGAGGTGGAGACGTCCCCGGCATCCTCGAGGCGCGGCCGCCCTTCTACGAGCCAGCGTCGACTCAAGGTATGAATCCATGTGGTGTCTTAGATTTATTGTTCTTCTCTTATGATTATTTTGAGCCGAACATGTGTGCTCTTTCTCTGAATATATTGCTTGAAAAGCTTACCAAGTTACTTAAATTCACTTTGTTCTTAATCTTGCGAGCTAATATTGTTATTTTTAATGAACGGTGGTGTGCGCAAGCAGAGTTATTTGTGGATGTGTTGAGCTGTTAGGCATAAGTCGAAATCCTCATCTAAACGAGGCCTCAGCTTAACACATAAAAAAGGTGTTCAATCTCGCCCACAATACCCTCTTCTTTCCTCTCCCTTTATTGGAACTTGTTTTGCAGACAAGGAAAGTGGCACGTGTAATGTGAGTAAAACCCTCTTAGCCAAAATCATCTACGAGCAAGATTTTCTATATTGTAGATGCCCCAATTGACTCTCATCCCCAAAGTAGTTTTTTATGTCAGTATAGACTTCTTTACTGGATGTATACTATCGTACATGGCATGCATTTGCCTAATGAGCAACATTGTATTGCTATTCTAGCCAACCTGATCGATATGTCAAGCTTCATGCACGAGATGCCATGTTTAATTTACTCCCTCGCTCTGATCCATATTTCTTGATGTGAAATGAATGTGAATCGGAGGGAGTACTTTTCTTAGATAGTACTATATCATTTCAAAAAAAAAGTACTACTACATCACAAATGCATCAAAAGAGTACTACATCACAAGACCACCACGGTTGTACTAGTAGAGTTTAATGCTGAACTTCCAAAGGGATTAAGATTACACATATGAACTTTAAACATGACCAGGAGCATGAGGGCCAGCAGCAGGGGCGTTGACGTGGAGCAAGCTAGGCAAGACGTAATTCTGGAGGAAGAGGCCATATGATGCGTACTTGGCCTTGGTTGCAGGGCGGTGTTTCCCCCTATGTACTTAGGCCTACACCCATCGCATGTTGGATCAGGCTGTGGATGTCCTTCTAGAGAAATTTGCCACATAATGGGCAAAATAGCTCCCCGCGCATGCAGAAACGAATTTCACCACCCTTCAGCCGCTTGAGAACATAGCGGCTTTTCCGGTCCCTGCGCACCTTGTTGTTGTCCATGTCATCAGAATACTCCTATGAATTATTAAGTACTACATAATCAAGTTTTTATGACAGATCGAATAAATACTCCACTAACATAATCAAACCTTAGAAACCCTAAAATTAAATGTGTAGAACAAGTAAATGGCAGAAGAAATCGTAATAAATCATGAGAAACCCTATGAACAACCATGAACATTAGCCACAACAATTGCAAGTCCACTAAGTATGAACACATAAATTGATTATATGACTACATGGCAGATTAGTCGAAATTAAACTAGAATCTGATCTTACGAATCGTAGAATCAATTACATCTACAAGAACAAGGTAGGATATCAAATCAATCAAGAACCAGGCTCGTGCAAACCATGTGAACAGCAATATGACACAAAGAGGGTTGGGACAGTTTCGGTAAAAGAGAAGTACCTCCTCGTCATCACCCTCAACATCCTCCTGGAACTGAACGTTTGGGCCGAAATCATCGAAGGGGTCGAGGTTCGCGTCCAGCATCGGGCCTAGGAAGACCTCGCCGTGGTGGCCTGCAACGCCGTGCACATCTTCGGCGGGATAAACAACGTTGGTATCCACCTTCTGCTCGACGGCCAGGACGCCCGTTTCGACCGAGGTCGAAGAACCAGACAAGCAGAGGAGACGAGCGGCATGGGTGCCCGGTGAAGCCTCACCCGTCGTGACGGCTAGGATGCCCATTTCGACCGAGGTTGAAGAATCCGACAAGCAGAGGAGACGAGCGGCTTGGGTGCCCGGTGAAGCCTCACCCACCACGACGGCCACTACCGTAGAGGCATCCTCTGCGTGGGCGGTCGCCTATTGCTCCGCCTCGTATGCAATACCTATCTTCATGCTGTTGTGGTTGGAAACGGGAAAGTCGATGCCTCAGAGGTGCGGTGAGTGGATGGGGGTTTTCACAGTGTGGGGGAGGCAAGTTGGGGGAGTGGAGAGGACGAGCTCGCGAGAGATGATGAGGCCGATTATGTTATAGCCTCCGACCCCCTGTATCCAGTAGTGGACGCGTGAAGTCATGCATGTACTCGACTTTCCACTTTCTGGGAGACGTGTACGAAACTTTTTTTTGGACCATTTAACTTCATCTGGGACTCATGTATACCAATACTTCCAAACGTCATAAGTAATTCAAAATCATTCAGAATAATATGAGACCTTAACATTTTATTTTTTGTGTCAGATATTGTCTATGAAAAATAACATCCTTCAAAAAATAAATCGCCTATGCCAATCCGATCATGCCCGTCTACTCCAACTAGCTTCCTCGAGTAATTTGTCACCTTACATTCTTAAAATGAACCAAAATTTGGCACAGGGGTGCATCATCACATGGAAAATGATGTTACCATTCTGTCTTCCCATTTTTTTTTGAATTTTTCAAAATTGTCATGCCCTAACGGAAAAAATGTACTCCTTCTAAGAAGCATGTATCAGAATGGCATTACCAAAACCTAGGGGTGGGGTGGGGGGAGGGGGGCACATGGTGGTGTGATGATACATCACATTTGGACCACACAACACCATTTGGACCAACCAAAAAAAAACACCCTACACAAACCCTGGTCAAAACTAGTTTGACCAATATTACAAAAGTTGTACGGAGTACATAATTCAGAAACCGTCAGAAATATACGAAGCATTCACGAGTCCCCAAAGTCAGTGACTTTGAGTCACTTACAACTGTGGTCCACATATCAGTCACCCAAAGTCATGGCAAAGTCAGCTTGGCAAAGTCACCGACAGACAAAGCAAGCAGTGAACAGACAACTCCGTAGCACTGAAAAGACATCTCACAGAAAAGGCTAGTACTACCTTTTCTTCCCGGATAAGCAAAAATAGCTGATCGGTACTGACGAAATGCACCAGGTCCGCAATGTACTCCAGCTATAAGTGAAGCATGCCTACCACTGAAGAGGAAATTCAAGATTCCACCAGATCCCCATATCACTCTTTTGCATAAAACACGGACATATCTTTTGCACAATTCACCACTTGTTGGTCTAATCTATCGCAGCTTCCATCAGTTGGTCATCCAATTAACGATTTAACGGATTAGAAAAATAAGCGGTGGAATTAGAAGTACTAGTAGCGAAATGTGCAAAATATACCGCCCTTCCCGAGGGGGTTTGTCCAGAAGAGGGCCGGATGACAATGTCCCGGGTGCATCCAGAAACGAGAGGGGTAGTTTCTAATACATGTAAGAAATTATTTTACAAAAAGGTACATATTAAGTAGTACAACTATTAGTACAGTACTACTATTTCGAGGGAAAATGCCATGTCGTGCGACCTCTAATCAATGAGTAGAAGTTGTAGGTGCGCCTAACATGCATTGCTGAAAGCTGGTTCCGCTGGAATTTGAGCTCAGCCGGGGCGGATTCTGCGAAGTTCGCCCGACGTCACTCATGTATCCCACCAAACTGCTCACTTCTTTCAATGTCTCTTCTCTTTCACTGCAGCTCTCCAACATCAGGTGCATCAACTTATCTTGTGCCTTCTGCCTCTCGAGAAGGGCAAGGATGGCGATGTCAGCATATTCAAGGTTCAACTTTTGGAGCTGTACTTTATCCTGAAGAAGGATTTTGTACTCTATATCAGACTTGTCTCTGTCGAGGCACACAGTCTTGAGTATGCTGCTGGCTTTCTCCGCTGATGCTTTCTGCTTAATCAGCTCGTTCTTCAACATATCGCGCTCATTTCGAAGGCTGCAAATGAGCTCCACAAGAGTTTTCGAATTCTTCTTCTTGGCAGCCAAATCGTCTCGGAGGCGATCACACTCTAAGCTGAGCTCCTCGTTTTTTTCCATCAAGATGGCGACAGTGGTGTCGATAGTCGGCGCCGCTTCCTTCAGGGCGAAATCATCGGTAGCAAGTAAGCGCAAAGGAAGAAGAAGAAGAAGAAGAAGAAGAAGAAGAAGAAGAAGTTGGTGCTACCTCATTTCGCCGGGGTAGGGCCGGGTTGAAATCATCGGACGACGATGATTCCTTGGTCGTGGAAGTTGGTGCAGTAGGGGCGTCGTTGGAACTTCCAACCCTTTAAGATGTATAACCATAGAGACTCTTAAAGAGCTTGAGCCCGGGCAAGAAGAAACGAAAGTACATGGCGAAGGAAACTAACCCGGTGAGCACAGCACGGACGCGTTTCGGCGGCGGCGGCGGCGACGGCGAGCCCACTTGGTTTCTGGAACCGTCTCTCGAAATTTCGAGCCGGCGTTTTTTATCCGCGTACTTGACCGCCGGCGACCTGAAGTTTGAACACATTAATTGCTGGAGGAGAGAGCGACGAAAGAAACGAAAGTACATGGCGAAGGAAACTAACCCGGTGAGCACAGCACGGACGCGTTTCGGCGGCGGCGGCGGCGACGGCGAGCCCACTTGGTTTCTGGAAGCGTCTCTCGAAATTTCGAGCCGGCGTTTTTTCTCCGCGTACTTGACCGCCGACGACCTGAATTTTGAAGACATTGCTGGAGGAGAGAGCGACGAACAAATGTTTGTTAGGTGGAGAGAGGAAGAAAGTGAATGGAACGAGAGAGTTTAGCGTTTTGCCCTTATAGTCATAGTCGCTAACCGTGACGCGGGAAGGTTGGTCGTCGGCGTTTAATGGTCTCCCGCGTGGAAACCGAGGCGGCCACGAGGCAGCGGCTGGCCACGCGGCGTCCAGTCGCCTACGCCGCCGTAAATAAGGGTAGTTGCCTACCACCACCAGGTGACATGCACCTTTTGCATGTCACCGTGTGACATGCGGCCTAAATTCAAATTTAAAACATTGCGAAAAAAATCATGCATCCGGTGACATGCCCATGGCATGCCACCGATGAAGAGTTCCGTGCCATGCACTCTGGCACTCTGCGCCGTCTTGGATCAGAAAATGAGCGAAGAACGAGGACGAGGCACTAGTTCAAATTTAGGATGAAGTTTAAGTTTTATTTTGGTTTAAATTAGATTAGAGGGAGTAGTACTCTTACTTTATTACTCGTACTTGTGTTAATGTAGTAGTATTATTATGGTGGTGTACTTGCGTTCGTGTACTGCTTGTTTCAGCTGTTTTGGTGAAGGAGACATGCATCACCCTTTTTGGTGATATATCTAGTCGTCATGTAGCCCTCTACCATGTACTATTTTTGCTATGAATATATGTGGTATTGATTGTCAAAAAAAAACCCCAAGATCCTGAAAAACTGTTGGTCTATCCCGAGAAACGAGGAGGTTTAAGGAAACGAGGAGTCCAGCGCGTGCGGAAGGAGCTTTAATCGTGCGAGCATGCAGGGGCAAAATGAGGAAACTAGCGATTACTTTCTCTCCTGCCAGTCTTATACCTTAATAAATGGGCAAACTGAGCACGTTGTAGCTAATCCTTTTATTAATTAAACAGCTATATTAGTCAATAAGATTGCCTTATGTTTTTCCTCAGTTTTCGCCAAGCCCTTATTTGTTACCCGCAGAAGGAGCTCAGACGGGAGGATTCCAGTTTAGTTGACCGTTCCGTGCTGACGTGTGGGGCTAGTAGAAAGGGACCGCGTGGGACAGGACGAGACCGCGTTTGGTTGTACGTGAGCAGGAGCTGGGTTCTGTCTCTCTCGGCGCGAATTGGCATTTTTAAGAGCACCTTTTCCCCCTCTGTCTCTTTGTCTTTATTAACCAAAAGTATCAAATCTAGAGAAGCTTGCATTTCTGTCTTTCTTCAATTATTTGTGCCTTTTGGCCCTCGTTGTTTGCCCAATATGGCAGCAAATCTAGTACTCCCTCTGGTCCATATGTATGTAGTTAAATCTAGAAGCAAATCTCCAGGGTAATGTACTCCGTACGACAAATTCGCAGTAATAGTAAATCGAGAAAACAAAGTAGGGCCAACAAAATATACTCCAGTAGAATAGGGATAGATAATAGGGATCCCTCCCTAGATAATAAGCTGCATACACAGCAGCCAACAGGTTCGAGGTTCTTCACAACACCATCATACTAACAACATAACAACAAGGGATCCCTAGCTAACAACAAAATAGAAGCTGCTTTGCAGCAGCAGCAGCACACGTCCGGGACTCCGCCTACCCCATCTGCCTCCACTTGTTGCTCCCCTTGGGAGCCTTGGGCTTGAGCGGAGGCATGCGCCCGGCGGAGATCTCCACCCGCTGGATGCTGCGGAGGTGCATGCCGAGCGCCATGTGCTTGGCGCGGAAGGAGTGGGGGTTCACCGACGCGCCGACCTTGGGGTTGGTGTTGCCGATGTTCTCGGCATGCGTGAGGAGGCAGTTGAAGTCAGTGCGGCCGAGCCTCCTAGTGCAGAAGGGGCACCTGTAGACACCCTTGGCGAAGTAGGAGACGTACTGGCCGACCTGCAGCCTCCGCAGCACCTGGCGAGTCTTGACGTCATGGTGCTCGTCGTCGCTGCCGACGTCGCTGCCAGACAGCTGATCCATATCAAACGGGAACTATTAGTGAATGAGATGCAACGATGACTAACGTGCATGATAACAAAGTAAGGAAAAACAGAGCCAGCCTCAGTTAGAGTGGACACGATTATATGTCTACAGGGATGGTGTTAGCGAACCATAGCTCATGCACAACAGATTTGTACACAGCAATGGTTCGCTGAACCCACTCTGTAAAAATTTGTGCCCAACGATTCATCATAGGCAAAGAAACAGATTCCAGATCTGATTTTGAACAGATTCCAGAATATTTGCAAAATTAAACGGTTGATATCTTTTGATTCCTGCATAAAATAACTGACTGAGATCCCATAAATTAACTGATTGAGATCCCATTATTACTTGCATAAATTAACCGAACGGCCGAACTCCAAATCTTAAACGAAATCAAGAAGGGATCAAAGCAAAATGGAATAAAATCGATCGGCGCAAATATTAACCCAATACTCAACCATCTACAGATCGGCACTAATAGTTACTAGGGAACCAGCAAAAATAGGGTTCAAAAAGGAATGGGCGAAGAAAAAAGGGAGCAAACCATAGTTACCTCGTTCCATGGGTCGTCCATGAAGGTGTCGTAGGGGTTCGGAGGCGAGATGTACGGCACCGGCTCATAGGGGTCCCATCCCGGCGGGATACGACCGCCACCGGCGGCGGCGACGGCCTTTGAGGGGACGACGTCGAAGAGGGAGGCGTCGCGCTTGGAGCCGACGGCGTCATGGACGATGGGATTCGCATTCTCCATGTCCATCTCGCCTGCAGAGAGGGAGAGGGTTTTTGCTTTGGAGAAGATGATGGGACGTGAGAGGCGGCGTTGCATGAGCGAGTGAGAGTGACAGAGATAGTGCGAGGAGGCGTCTATAAAGGCGAGGGGTGGTTAATGCGACCCGCGTCCTACGCGTCCACCATTTAACGTCTGCACGTCTTGGGCTTCTGCAACGCGACACGCGTCCACAATTGCACGTCTTCGACTTCTGCACCGCGACTCGCGTCAGTACCCGTCAACAATTGCACGTCTTCCACTTCTGCACCGCAACACGCGTACTCGAGTCTAACCCTGGAAATTTAGATATACTCTCGAGTCTTATACTGTAGCATTTTTTGTGTGCTCGGTTTTCCCCTTGAGTACTAATACTGGCTAGTGCAATATACTCAGTTTTACCTCAAGTGCCTGGTCAACAGAGAGTCAACAAATGGGATTAACTAGTTAAATGAGTCAACAAATGGGATTATCAGTTCGTTTTCACGTGTTAAACTTGTCTAAATATTGGTCAAACCAAGGATTTGACCAAGATTCAAATGGGCAGAAAATTAAAAAAATCAGAAAAATGAAAAACCAAAGCACATAGTCTTCTTATGTCATATAGTAAGCATTAAAGTTGATAAACAAGGTCTAGACATATTCAAACAAGAAAAATCATGTGTCTACCCCCTAACCCTAAACTCTGTCTTATGTAGTCAAGCATGAAGAGAAGTACTTTTGGGTTTCAAACATGGAAATTTCAAAAACCACCCAAAAGCTTCATTTTAGTGTGACTAAGAAGGATCAAGGCTTACCTTTTCATTTTCATGTTTTAAACTTGTTTAAATCCTGGTCAAATATAGGTTTGACCAAGATTCAAATGGGCATAAAATAAAAATATAGAAAAATGAAAAACCAAAGCACATAGTCTTCTTATGTCATATAGTAAGCATTAAAGTTGATAAACAAGGTCTAGAAACTTGTCTAAATATTGGTCAAACCAAGGATTTGACCAAGATTCAAATGGGCAGAAAATTAAAAAAAAATCAGAAAAATGAAAAACCAAAGCACATAGTCTTCTTATGTCATATAGTAAGCATTAAAGGTGATAAACAAGGTCTACACATATTCAAACCATACAAATCATGTATCTACTCCCTAACCCCTAAACTCTGTCTTATGAAGTCAAGCATGAAGAGAAGTGGTTTTGGGTTTCAAACATGGAAATTTCAAAAACCTCCCAAAAACTTCATTTTAGAGTGACTAAGAAGGATACATGCTTCCCTTTTCATTTTCATGTTTTAAACTTGTTTAAATCTTGGTCAAACCTAGGATTTGACCAAGATTCAAATGGGCATTAAAATTTAAAAATCAGAAAAATGAAAAACCAAAGCACATAGTGTTCTTATGTCATATAGTAAGCATTAAAGTTGATAAACAAGGTCTAGACATATTCAAACCATACAAATTATGTATCTACCCCCTAACCCCTAAACTCTGTCTTATGAAGTCAAGCATGAAGAGAACTGGTTTTGGGTTTCAAACATGGAAATTTCAAAAACCTCCCAAAAAATTCATTTTAGAGTGACTAGGAAGGATACATGCTTCCCTGGTCATTTTCATGTTTTAAACTTGTTTAAATCTTGGTCAAACCTAGGATTTGACCAAGATTCAAATGGGCATCAAAATTTAAAAAAATCAGAAAAATGAAAAACCAAAGCACATAGTTTTCTTATGCCATATAGTAAGCATTCAAGTTGATAAACAAGGTCTATACATATTTAAACCATACAAATCATGTATCTATAACCCTAAACCTTAAACTCTGTCTTATGAAGTCTAGCATGAAGAGAAGTCGTTTTGGGTTTCAAACATGGAAATTTCAAGAACATCCCAAAAGCTTCATTTTAGTGTGACTAAGAAGGATCAAGGCTTACCTTTTCATTTTCATGTTTTAAACTTGTTTAAATCCTGGTCAAATATAGGTTTGACCAAGATTCAAATGGGCATAAAATAAAAATATAGAAAAATGAAAAACCAAAGCACATAGTCTTCTTATGTCATATAGTAAGCATTAAAGTTGATAAACAAGGTCTAGTCTTATTCAAACTAGACAAGTCATGTATCTACCCGCTAACCCCTAAACTCTGTCTTATGAAGTCTAGCATGAAGAGAAGTCGTTTTGGGTTCAAACATGGAAATTTCAAGAACATCCCAAAAGCTTCATTTTAGTGTGACTAAGAAGGATCAAGGCTTACCTTTTCATTTTCATGTTTTAAACTTGTTTAAATCCTGGTTAAATCTAGGATTTGACCAAGATTCAAATGGGCATAAAATAAAAAAATAGAAAAATGAAAAACGAAAGCACATAGTCTTCTTATGTCATATAGTAAGCATTAAAGTTGATAAACAAGGTCTAGACTTATTCAAACTAGACAAATCATGTATCTATCCGCAAACCCCTAAACTCTATCTTATGAAGTCAAGCATGAAGAGAAGTGCATGGTTTTGGGTTTCAAACATGGAAATTTCAAAAAACTCCCAAAAAATTCATTTTAGAGTGACTAAGAAGGATACATGCTTCCCTTTTCATTTTCATGTTATATACTTGTTCAAATCTTGGTCAAACCTAGGATTTTACCAAGATTCAAATGTGCATCAAAATTCCAAAAAAATAAAAAAATGAAAAAACAAAGCACATAGTTTTCTTATGTCATATAGTAAGCATTAAAGTTGATAAACAAGGTCTAGACATATTCAAACAAGAAAAATCATGTGTCTACCCCCTAACCCTAAACTCTGTCTTATGTAGTCAAGCATGAAGAGAAGTGCTTTTGGGTTTCAAACATGGAAATTTCAAAAACCACCCAAAAGCTTTATTTTAGAGTGACTAAGAAGGATCCATGCTTATCTTTTCATTTTCATATTTTAAACTTGTTTAAATCATTGTCAAACCTAGTATTTGACCAAGATTCAAATGGGCATAAAATTAAAAAATCAGAAAATTGAAAAACTAAAGCACATAGTCTTCTTATGTCATATATATAGTAAGCATTTAAAAGATGATAAATAAGGTCAAGACAATTCAAATAATACAAATCATGTATCTACCCCTAACCCTAAACTCTATCTTATGAAGTCAAGCATGAAGAGAAGTGGTTTTTGGTTTCAAACACAAAAATTTCAAAAACCTCCCAAAAGCTTCATTTTAATTAGACTAACTTATTAATTATGAAGGATCCAGGATTGATTACCTTTTCATTGTCATGTTTTAAACTTGTTTAAATCTTGGTCAAACCTGGGATTTGACCAAGATTCGAATGGGCATAAAAATTAAGAAAAAAATCGTAAGAATGAAAAACCAAAGCACATAGCCTTCTTATGTCATATAGTAAGCATTCAAATTGATAAACAAGGTCTAGACATGTTCAAACCAGAAAAATCATGTATCTACCCCTAACCCTAAACTATGTCTTATGAAGTCAAGCATGCATGAAGAGAAGTGGTTTTGGGTTTCAAACATGAAAATTTCAAAAACCTCCCAAAAACTTCATTTTAGAGCGACTAATAAGGATCGATGCTTACCTTTTCATTTTCATGTTTTTACTTATTTGAATCTTGGTCAAATCCTAGGTTTGACCAAGATTTAAACAAGTTTAAAACATGAAAATGAAATGGGAAGTGTGTATCCTTCTTAGTCAGTCTAAAATGAAGCTTTTGGGATGTTCTTGAAATTTCCATGTTTGAAACCCAAAACCACTTAAGACAGAGTTTTTGGTTAGGCGTAGATACATGATTTTTGAATATGTCTAGACCTTGTTTATCAACTTGAATGTTTATGACATAAGAAGGCTATATATGTGCTTTGGTTTTCCATTTTTTTCATTTTTTCGAAGTTTTTATGCCCATTTAAATATTGGTCAAATCCTAGGTTTGACCAAGGTTTAATCAAGTTTAAAACATGACAATGAAAAGGTAAGCATGAATCCTTTCTCAGTCACTCTAAAATGAAGGTACTTGAAATTTTTATGTTTGAAACACAAAACCCCAGTTCTCTTCATATGTTTGACTTCATAAGACAAAGTTTAGGGTTAGGGGTAGATATGATACATGATATTTCTGGTTTGAATATGTCTAGACCTTGTTTATCAACTTGAATGCTTACTATATGACATAAGAAGGCTATATATGTGCTTTGGTTTTTATTTTTTTTATTTTTTGAATTTTACGCCCGTTTGAATCTTGGTCAAATCCTAGGTTTGACCAAGGTTAAAACAAGTTTAAAAAATGGCAATGAAAAGGTAAGCATGGATCCTTCTTAGTCACTCTAAAATGAAGCTTTTGGGAGGTTTGTGAAATTTCCATGTTTGAAACCCAAAATCACTTCTCCTCATACTTAACTTCATAAGACAGAGTTTAGGGTTAGGGGGTAGATACATGTTTTGTGTGTTTTGAATATGTCTAGACCTTGTTTATCAACTTGAATGCTTACTATATGACATAAGAATACTATGTGCTTTGGTTTTTCATTTTTCTGATTTTTTTAATTGTTAAACCCATTTGAATCTTGGTCAAATCCTAGGTTTGAGCAAGATTTAAACAAGTTTAAAACATGAAAATGGAAAGCTAAGCATGAATCATTCTTAGTCACTCTAAAAATCTTTCGGTCTGCAGAAGAGTCGAATCTGCAATCAGTAGTTACAAAAGCGACCCACCTTAGGGATGGATAATAAGACTTGGGCAATATAAACGTTGATACTACTTACTTTGTGATACTAAAATATATGTATCTAGACATATTTCAGTTGTAGATACATCCATTTTAACATCAAGTAATATGGATCGGAGGACTAGCTAAAGAACAATGAGAGGCAGTGTTTCTCTCCCCCAGCCTACTTGGCGGAGTGGCCCTCCATCAGGACAGGTGGTGATTCCGCTTCTCTCGTTGGAATTCCTTATCCCCCAGCCTACTCGGCGACGTGCGCTCCTCAGTGACCTGCGCGAGGGCGCCTCGGCGACCTACGCAAAGGTGGCTGGACTCGGAGCGCATCGACTTCCTTCTGCGGTGCCTGGATTGGATCGACCATCCCGCGCGTGTCCTCCACCATATTGTTTTTCTTCAAGATGCTGTTATCCATCATCTTCTTCACCGCATCATGTTGGGTGTTGAGGCTCCCGTTGAGAGCTTGAACGCACCTGTTTGATAGCTCGACGTTTTCTTCGCGAAGAAAGCCGCACTCGATCTTAAGCATCAAATTCTCGCCCTTGAGCTTCTTGATGACAGAGTTCGTTTCCTCACTTGATGGAACCCTCACATCATGCAGCTTGCCCCGGCCGGTGACCTCGTCCTTCAAAGTATCGACATCATCGCGAAAGTTGGAGGCGAGTTCCACGAGAGTTTTAAGCTCATCTCTGAAACACGCCGATGCTTCCTGCATGGCAATATCATCAGTACCGAAACAAAGTGACGAGAGGAAGACGAAAATGTCCAATCAGTGGTAACCTCTAAGCGCAGGAGACAGGGGTTGAAGTCGTCATGAGAAGATGTCAGGGTGCGTCGTGGGGCACTGAGATATGTATAAAAAGGATTAATACGGAATAAAGAGTTGGGACCTCCGGGCCAGGAAGAATCAAGAAACATGGCGATGGAAACCAACCAGGAATCTTCGACCGCACGACTGACGCCGTTCCGAGACGAGCGCGAAGCAGGGCCTTCGTTTTCTGGCGGGCCCTTTCTCGCGGCCAGCATCTGGATAGACCGCCGGCGGGAACTCTCCGCGTCCTTGGTCAACACTAGATGGTGCTTCTTCAAGCGAGATGGTGGCCTTGACTTCGGAGGCATCGCTGGAAGTGGAAGGAGACTGGAAGTGAAGCAAGAAGGGGATGGAAGAAGTACTCCCCCCTATTAAAACCAGACAACCGTCTCCTGCCCTCGCTTCGAGCAACCTGGTCCGCCCATCCTAAATCAACGGCCGAGAGGGGGCTCAAGGGTCAGGACGCGGGAGCAGAAGCAAATGAATCGAGAGCGGTCCGGAGTATCCTGTCCGTCCACCGTAAATCAACGGGACAGAGCGGCTACCTTCTCTTCGAAGGCTCTGGCGCGCAACCCGAGGAATGGACATCTGTCGGCTAGTATAGAATTTTATAGCACGCCATTAATCGAGCTAGCAGTACTGTACTACTGACTACAACTCTGATGGACGTCCAAAGCTCTGAATAGTCAGGGGAAACAATGAATGCGAGCCAGGGTAGTACTACTGTAGTAGTGAAGCAATGGGGATTATCTGGAGCAAGTACGGAGTACCGAGTACAGTACTACAAAAGTGTTGTTCGTTGTTTTCGCAGTTCATTTTAGCGTAACGTCCAGGTTGTTGTCGAACCAGCTGTTAGATTTTGGGTAATTATTGTTAAGTTGCTGCTTCTTAATTAAAATTTATCAAAGTCATGTAGACTAGATCGATTTGTGAGAACATCCCAAAAGCTTCATTCATTTTAGAATGACTAAGAAGGATCCATTCTTACCTTTTCTTTTCATGTTTTAAACTTGTTTAAACCTTGGTCAAACCTAGGATTTGACCAAGATTTAAATGGGCATAAAAATTCGGAAAAAAATCAACAAATGAAAAACCAAAGCACATATATAGCCTTCTTATGTCATATAGTAAGCACTCGAGTTGATAAAAACTCTGTCTTATGAAGTCAAACATATGAAGAGAACTGGTTTTGGGTTTCAAACATGGAAATTTCACAAACCTCCCAAAAGCTTCATTCTACAGTGACTAAGAAGGATCCAGGATTACCTTTTTCATTTTCAATTTCTTAACTTGTTTAAATCTTGGTCAAACCTAGGATTTGACCAAGATTCAAATGGGTATAACAATTCAAAAAAAACGGAAAAAAACCAAAGAACATAGTCTTCTGATGTCATATAGTAAGCATTCAAGTTGATAAACAAGGTCTAGACATATTCAAACCAAACAAATCATGTATCTACCCCCTAACCCTAAACTCTGCCTTATGAAGTCAAGCATGAAGAGAAGTGATTTTGGGTTTCAAACATGGAAATTTCAAAAACCTCCCAAAAGCTTCATTTTAGAGTGACTAAGAAGGATCCATGCTTACCTTTTCATTGCCATGTTTTAAACTTGTTTTAACCTTGGTCAAACCTAGGAATTGACCAAGATTCAAATGGGAGTAAAAATTCAGAAAAATTCAAAAAAAATGGAAAACCAAAACACATATATAGCCTTCTTATGTCATATAGTAAGCATTCAAGTTGATAAACAAGGTCTAGACATATTCAAAGCAGAAATATCATGTATCATATCTACCCCTAACCCTAAACTCTGTCTTATGAAGTCAAACATATGAAGAGAACTGGGGTTTTGGGTTTCAAATATAAAATTTTCAAGTACCTTCATTTTAGAGTGAGTAAGGAAGGATTCATGCTTACCGTTTCATTTTCATGTATTAAACTTGTTTAAACCTAGGATTTGACCAAGATTTAAATAGGCATAAAAAATTCGAAAGAAATCAAAAAATGAAAAACCAAAGCACATATATAGCCTTCTTATATCATATAGTAAAAAATTCAAGTTGATAAACAAGGTCTAGACATATTCAAACAAGAAAAATCATGTATCTACACCTAACCATAAACTCTGTCTTAAGTGGTTTTGAGTTTCAAACATGGAAATTTCACAAACCTCCCAAAAGCTTCATTTTACAGTGACTGAGGAGGATCCATGCTTACCTTTTGGCTTAAACGTTTGAAACCAAAAACCACTTCTCTTCATGCATGCTTGACTTCAAACACAGAGTTTAGCTAGGGTTAGGGGGTAGATACATGATTTTCCTGGTTTGAATATGTCTAGACCTTGTTTATCAACTTAATTGATTGCTTACTATATGACATAAGAAGACTATGTGCCTTGGTTTTCATTTTTTGTTTTGAATTTTATGCTCATATATTTGAATCTTGGTCAAATCTTAGGTTTGACCAAGATTGAAACAAGTTTAAAACATGAAAATGAAAAGGGAAGCATGTATCCTTCTTAGTCACTCTAAAATGAAGCTTTTGGGATGTTCTTGAAATTTCCATGTTTGAAACCCAAAACGACTTCTCTTCATATGCTAGACTTCATAAGATCAACAGTAGATACATGATTTTCTGGTTTGGATATACCTAGACCTCGTTTAACTTGAATGCATACGATATGACATAAGAAGACTACGTGCTTTTGTTTTTCATTATTCTGTTTTTTTTGAATTTTGTGCCCACCCATTTGTATCTTGGTCAAATCCTAGGCTGATAATGATTTAAACAAGATTAAAATATGAAAATGCAAAGGTAAGCATGGATCCTTCTTAGTCACTTTTGGGAGCAAAACCACTTCTCTTCATATGCTTGACTTCATAAGACGGAGTTTAGGGGTTAGGGGGTATAGATACATGATTTGTCTAGTTTGAATATGTCTAGACCTTGTTTATCAACTTAATTGGCTTACTATATGACATAAGAAAACTATTTGCTTTGGTTTTTCTTTTTTCTGATTTTTTTCAATTTTGATGCCCATTTGAATCTTGTCAAATCCTAGGTTTGACCAAGATAATTTAAACAAGCTTAAAACATGAATATGAAAAGAGGAGCATGTATCCTTCTTAGTCACTCTAAAATGTAGTTTTTGGGAGTTTTTTGAAATTTCCATGTTTAAACCCAAAACCACTTCTCTTCACATGCTTGACTTCATAAGACAGAGTTAATTAATTTAGGGGTTAATTAGGGGGTATAGATACATGATTTGTGTGGTTTGAATATGTATGGACCTTATTTATCAACAACTTTAATGCTTACTATATGACATAAGAAAACTATTTGCTTGGTTTTTCTTTTTTCAATTTTTTTTTCAATTTTGATGCCCATTTGAATCTTGTCAAATCCTAGGTTTGACCAAGATAATTTAAACAAGTTTAAAACATGAATATGAAAAGGGAAGCATGGATCCTTCTTAGTCACTCTAAAATGAAGCTTTTGGGAGGTTTTTGAAATTTCCATGTTTGAAATCCAAAACCACTTCTCTTCACATGCTTGACTTCATAAGACAGAGTTTAGGGGTTAGGGGTATAGATACATGATTTGTCTGGTTTAATATGTCTAGACCTTGTTTATCAACTTTAATGCTTACTATATGACATAAGAAGACTATGTGATTTGGTTTTTCATTTTTCTGTTTTTATTTTTCTGCCCATTTGAATCTTGGTCAAATCCTAGGTTTGACCAAGATATAGACAAGTTTAACACGTAAATGAGTTAACTTGGATTTCCTACCCTTGAATCCATAGGAAACTTTGTTCTAATGCACTATAATAATCAACCGAGTTTTTACACCAACAGGTCTGTCACTTACGTGTGGTGCCCATGCGTGAGGTCCCACACTTCAGTGAGCACAAGTCACGTGCAATAGGTACGCAAACTCCCAGCCATTTTCTTTGTCAAGAGAAGACGCATCAGGATGCGTATTGGAAGTCTGTGGGTCCTTCTGGATCCTTCGGTTGTCCCTCTCACAAAAAAACAAATCTCTCTCATTCTCGGCCTCGCTCGACTCGCTCGCTCGCTCGCTCGCTCGCACCTCCTGCTCACTGACAAACCCTGCACAAAAGTCAACATCATCACCCGAAAAAGGGGAGACACCATAATTCTCTCCCTTCTTCTCTCCTTCCGAGTGATCCCTCTTCCTCCGAGTTTCACTCGACGGGCAAACACACATGTGCTGCATAGTAATAATAAAAAGGTAGAAAAATCGACCTACGAATATATAATTAAATAGGTTAAACTAGGGTTTTACCCAGTACTACAGATCAAGGTTCAAAAAATCCAACTACGGGGTTCGAACAACACGATTCTAATCCAAGAATTTTTTCGACCTAGGTCACCCAAATGGCCTCAAACTATAGGGTTAGCATCTAGTGCAGTATGTGTGAAAATGTATGCACTATGTGTGCTATAACTTGTATGTCTTTCATATTTGAACCAAATTTGAATAAGTTTGAAATATTTGAAAAGGGGCTTTTGGCTTAAACGTTTGAAACCAAAAACCACTTCTCTTCATGCATGCTTGACTTCATAAGACAGAGTTTAGCTAGGGTTAGGGGATAGATGCATGATTTTCCTGGTTTGAATATGTCTAGACCTACTTTATCAACTTAATTGAATGCTTACTATATGACATAATAATACTATGTGCATTGTTTTTTATTTTTTTGATTTTTTTAAAATTGTATGCCCATTTGAATCTTGGTCAAATCCTAGGTTTGAACATGGTTTAAACAAGTTTAAATCATGAATATGAAAAATTAAGCATCTATATATCCTTCTTAGTCACTCCAAAATGTAGCTCTTGGGAGGTTTTTTCGAAATTTCCATGTTTGAAACCAAAACCACTTCTCTTCATGCATGCTTGACTTCATAAGACAGAGTTTAGCTAGGGCGTTAGGGGGTAGATACATGATTTTCCTGGTTTGAATATGTCTAGACCTGGTTTATCAACTTAATTAATTGATTGTTTACTATATGACATAAGAAGACTATGTGCCTTGGTTTTAAATTTTTCTGTTTTTTTTGAATTTTACGCCCATATATTTGAATCTTGGACAAATCCTAGGTTTGACCAAGATTTAAACAAGTTTAAACATAAAAATAAAAAGGGAAGCATGTATCCTTCTTAGTCACTCTAAAATGAAGCTTTTTGGATGTTCTTGAAATTTCCATTTTTGAAACCAAAAACGACTTCTCTCTTCATGCTAGACTTCATAAGATCGACAGGGGGCAGATACATGATTTGTCTGGTTTGGATATGTCCAAACCTTGCTTGTTTATCAACTTGAATGCTTACTATATGACATAAGAATGCTTACCATATGTTTGAATTTTAAAAGCATATAGTCTTCTTATGTCATATAGTAAGCATTCAAAAGTTTTTCTTTGAGAGAGTAGCATGCATTCAAAAGTTGATAAATAAGATTTGTACATATTCAAACCAGACAAATCATGTATCTACCCATATGCATATATATATAACCCTATACTTTTGTCTTATGAAGACGTCAAGGATGAAGAGAAGTGGATTTGGGTTTCAAACATGGAAATTTCAAAAACCTCCCAAAACATGTATATATCTACCCCTAAACCCTAATCTTTGTCTTATGAAGCCAAGCATATGAAGAGAAGTGATTTTGGGTTTCAAACATGGAAACTTCAAAAACCTCCCAAAAGCTTCATTTTAGAGAGACTAAGAATGATCCATATGCTTACCTTTTCATTGCCATGTTTTAAACTTGTTTTAACCTTGGTCAAACCTAGGATTTGACCAAGATTCAAATGGGAGTAAAAATTCAGAAAAATTCAAAAAAAATGAAAAACCAAAGCACATATATATATAGCCTTGATCTTATGTCATATAGTAAGCATTCAAGTTGATAAACAAGGTCGATCTCTAGACATATTCAAAGCAGAAATATCATGTATATATCATATCTACCCCTAACCCTAGCTAAACTCTGTCTTATGAAGTCAAACATATGAAGAGAACTGGGGTTTTGGGTTTCAAACATAAAATTTTCAAGTACCTTCATTTTAGAGTGAGTAAGGAAGGATTCATGCTTACCGTTTCATTTTCATGTTTTAAACTTGTTTAAACCTAGGATTTGACCAAGATTTAAATAGGCATAAAAAATCGAAAGAAATCAAAAATTGAAAAACCAAAGCACATATATATAGCCTTCTTATATCATATAGTAAAAAATTCAAGTTGATAAACAAGGTCTAGACATATTCAAACAAGAAAAATCATGTATCTACACACCTAACCATAAACTCTGTCTTAAGTGGTTTTGGGTTTCAAACATGGAAATTTCACAAACCTCCCAAAAGCTTCATTTTACAGTGACTATATAAGGAGGATCCATGCTTACCTTTTGGCTTAAACGTTTGAAACCAAAAACCACTTCTCTTCATGCATGCTTGACTTCATAATATAAGACAGAGTTTAGCTAGGGTACGTTAGGGGGTGTAGATACATGATTTCCTGGTTTGAATATGTCTAGACCTTGTTTATCAACTTAATTGATTGCTTACTATATGACATAAGACGACTACGTGCCTTGGTTTTCATTTTTGGTTTTTTTTTGAATTTTATGCTCATATATTTGAATCTTGGTCAAATCCTAGGTTTGACCAAGATTTAAACAAGTTTAAAACATGAAAATGAAAAGGGAAGCATGTATCCTTCTTAGTCACTCTAAAATGAAGCTTTTGGGATGTTCTTGAAATTTCCATGTTTGAAACCCAAAACGACTTCTCTTCATGCTAGACTTCATAAGATCAACATGGGGTAGATACATGATTTGTCTGGTTTGGATATACCTAGACCTCGTTTAACTTGAATGCATGCATACGATATGACATAAAAAGACTACATGCTTTTGTTTTTCATTATTCTGATTTTTTTGAATTTTGTGCCCACCCATCTGTATCTTGGTCAAATCCTAGGCTTGATAATGATTTAACAAGATTAAAATATGAAAATGCAAAGGTAAGCATGGATCCTTCTTATTAGTCACTCTAAAATGAAGCTTTTGGGAGCAAAACCACTTCTCTTCATATGCTTGACTTCATAAGACGGAGTTTAGGGGTTAGGGGGTATAGATGCATGCATGATTTGTCTAGTTTGAATATGTCTAGACCTTGTTTATCAACTTAATTGGCTTACTATATGACATAAGAAAACTATTTGCTTTGGTTTTTCTTTTTTCTGATTTTTTTCAATTTTGATGCCCATTTGAATCTTGTCAAATCCTAGGTTTGACTGAGATAATTTAAACAAGCTTAAAACATGAATATGAAAAGGGAAGCATGTATCCTTCTTTGTCACTCATGAAGTTTTTGGGAGGTTTTTCAAATTTCCATGTTTGAAACCCAAAACCACTTCTCTTCATATGCTTGACTTCATAAGACAGAGTTTAGGGGTTAGGGGGTATAGATACATGATTTGTCTAGTTTGAATATGTCTAGACCTTGTTTATCAACTTAATTAATTGGCTTACTATATGACATAAGAAAACTATTTGCTTTGGTTTTTCTTTTTCCTGATTTTTTCGATGCCCATTTGAATCTTTGTCAAATCCTAGGTTTGACTGAGATAATTTAAACAAGCTTAAAACATGAATATGAAAAGGGAAGCATGCATCCTTCTTAGTCACTCTAAAATGTAGTTTTTGGGAGGTTTTTGAAATTTCCATGTTTGAAACCCAAAACCACATCTCTTCATGCTTGACTTAATTTATAAGACATAGTTTAGGGGTTAGGGGTAGATACATGATTTGTATGGTTTGATATTTCTAGTCCTTGTTTATCAACTTTAATGCTTACTATATGACATAAGATGACTATGTGATTTGGTTTTTCATTTTTCTGTTTTTTATTTTATTTTTCTGCCCATTTGAATCTTGGTCAAATCCTAGGTTTGACCAAGATTTAGACAAGTTTAACACGTGAAAACGAATAAGTAAGCCTGGATCCTTCTTAGTCACTCAAAAATGTACCAATCGATAGATGTGTTAACTTTGCTTCATGGAAATAATAATGTCATGTAAATGAGTTAACTTGGATTTCCTACCCTTGAATCCATAGGAAACTTTGTTCTAATGCACTATTATAATCAACCGAGTTTTTACACCAACAGGTCTGTCACTTACGTGTGGTGCCCACGCTTGAGGTCCCACACTTCAGTGAGCACAAGTCACGTGCAATAGGTACGCAAACTCCCAGCCATCTTCTTTGTCAAGAGAAGACGCATCAGGATGCGTTTTGGAAGTCTGTGGGTCCTTCTGGATCCTTCGGTTGTCCCTCTCAAAAAAAAAATCTCTCTCATTCTCGGCCTCGCTCGACTCGCTCGCTCGCACCTCCTGCTCACTGACAAACCCTGCACAAAAGTCAACATCATCACCCGAAAAAGGGGAGACACCATAATTCTCTCCCTTCTTCTCTCCTTCCGAGTGATCCCTCTTCCTCCGAGTTTCACTCGACGGGCAAACACCCATGTGCTGCATAGTAATAATAAAAAGGTAGTACTCGTAGAAAAATCGATATACGAATCTGTAATTAAATAGGTTAAACTAGGGTTTTGCCCAGTTCTACAGATCAAGGGTTCAAAAAATCCAACTACGGGGTTCGAACAACACGATTCTAATCCAAGAATTTTTTCGACCTAGGTCACCCAAATGGCCTCAAACTATAGGGTTAGCATCTAGTGCAGTATGTGTGAAAATGTATGCACTATGTGTGCTATAACTTGTATGTCTTTCAAATTTGAACCAAATTTGAATAAGTTTGAAATATTTGAAAATGGGCTTTTGGCTTAAACGTTGGAAACCAAAACCACTTCTCTTCGTGCATGCTTGACTTCATAAGACAGAGTTTAGCTAGGGTTAGGGGGTAGATGCATGATTTTCCTGGTTTGATATGTCTAGACCTTGTTTATCAACTTAATTGAATGCTTACTATATGACATAAGAATACTATGTGCCTTGTTTTTTTATTTTTTTATTTTTTTAAAATTTTATGCCCATTTGAATCTTGGTCAAATCCTAGGTTTGAACATGGTTTAAACAAGTTTAAATCATGAATATGAAAAATTAAGCATCTATATATCCTTCTTAGTCACTCCAAAATGTAGCTTCTTGGGAGGGTTTTCGAAATTTCCATGTTTGAAACCAAAAACCACTTCTCTTCATGCATGCTTGACTTCATAAGACAGAGTTTAGGGTTAGGGGTAGATATATACATTATTTTCTGGTTTGAATATGTCTAGACCTTGTTTATCAACTTGAATGCTTAATTACTATATATATATGACATAAGAATGTTATGTCCTTTGGTTTTTCATTCTTTTGATTTTTTATGAATTTCTATGCCCATTTGAATCTTTTGGTCAAATCCTAGAGGTTTGACCAAGATTTACACAAGTTTAAAACATGAAAATGAAAAGGGAAGCTTGTATATCCTTCTTAGTCACTCTAAAATGAAGTTTTTGGAGGTTTTTGAAATTTCCATGTTTGAAACCCAAAACCACTTCTCTTCATGCTAGACTGCTTCATAAGACAATTTAATTAGGGGTTAGGGGGTAGATACATGATTTGTCTGGTTTGAATAAGTCCAAACACCTTGCTTGTGTATCAACTTGAATGCTTACTATATGACATAAGAATGCTTACCATATATGTTTGAATTTTAAAAGCATATAGTCTTCTTATGTCATATATTTTGTAAGCATTTAAAAGTTTTTTTTGGTCATCTTTCAAAGGTTTGACCAAGATATAGACAAGTTTAACACGTAAATGAGTTAACTTGGATTTCCTACCCTTGAATCCATAGGAAACTTTGTTCTAATGCACTATAATAATCAACCGAGTTTTTACACCAACAGGTCTGTCACTTACGTGTGGTGCCCATGCGTGAGGTCCCACACTTCAGTGAGCACAAGTCACGTGCAATAGGTACGCAAACTCCCAGCCATTTTCTTTGTCAAGAGAAGACGCATCAGGATGCGTATTGGAAGTCTGTGGGTCCTTCTGGATCCTTCGGTTGTCCCTCTCACAAAAAAACAAATCTCTCTCATTCTCGGCCTCGCTCGACTCGCTCGCTCGCTCGCTCGCACCTCCTGCTCACTGACAAACCCTGCACAAAAGTCAACATCATCACCCGAAAAAGGGGAGACACCATAATTCTCTCCCTTCTTCTCTCCTTCCGAGTGATCCCTCTTCCTCCGAGTTTCACTCGACGGGCAAACACACATGTGCTGCATAGTAATAATAAAAAGGTAGAAAAATCGACCTACGAATATATAATTAAATAGGTTAAACTAGGGTTTTACCCAGTACTACAGATCAAGGTTCAAAAAATCCAACTACGGGGTTCGAACAACACGATTCTAATCCAAGAATTTTTTCGACCTAGGTCACCCAAATGGCCTCAAACTATAGGGTTAGCATCTAGTGCAGTATGTGTGAAAATGTATGCACTATGTGTGCTATAACTTGTATGTCTTTCATATTTGAACCAAATTTGAATAAGTTTGAAATATTTGAAAAGGGGCTTTTGGCTTAAACGTTTGAAACCAAAAACCACTTCTCTTCATGCATGCTTGACTTCATAAGACAGAGTTTAGCTAGGGTTAGGGGATAGATGCATGATTTTCCTGGTTTGAATATGTCTAGACCTACTTTATCAACTTAATTGAATGCTTACTATATGACATAATAATACTATGTGCATTGTTTTTTATTTTTTTGATTTTTTTAAAATTGTATGCCCATTTGAATCTTGGTCAAATCCTAGGTTTGAACATGGTTTAAGCAAGTTTAAATCATGAATATGAAAAATTAAGCATCTATATATCCTTCTTAGTCACTCCAAAATGTAGCTCTTGGGAGGTTTTTTCGAAATTTCCATGTTTGAAACCAAAACCACTTCTCTTCATGCATGCTTGACTTCATAAGACAGAGTTTAGCTAGGGCGTTAGGGGGTAGATACATGATTTTCCTGGTTTGAATATGTCTAGACCTGGTTTATCAACTTAATTAATTGATTGTTTACTATATGACATAAGAAGACTATGTGCCTTGGTTTTAAATTTTTCTGTTTTTTTTGAATTTTACGCCCATATATTTGAATCTTGGACAAATCCTAGGTTTGACCAAGATTTAAACAAGTTTAAACATAAAAATAAAAAGGGAAGCATGTATCCTTCTTAGTCACTCTAAAATGAAGCTTTTTGGATGTTCTTGAAATTTCCATTTTTGAAACCAAAAACGACTTCTCTCTTCATGCTAGACTTCATAAGATCGACAGGGGGCAGATACATGATTTGTCTGGTTTGGATATGTCCAAACCTTGCTTGTTTATCAACTTGAATGCTTACTATATGACATAAGAATGCTTACCATATGTTTGAATTTTAAAAGCATATAGTCTTCTTATGTCATATAGTAAGCATTCAAAAGTTTTTCTTTGAGAGAGTAGCATGCATTCAAAAGTTGATAAATAAGATTTGTACATATTCAAACCAGACAAATCATGTATCTACCCATATGCATATATATATAACCCTATACTTTTGTCTTATGAAGACGTCAAGGATGAAGAGAAGTGGATTTGGGTTTCAAACATGGAAATTTCAAAAACCTCCCAAAACATGTATATATCTACCCCTAAACCCTAATCTTTGTCTTATGAAGCCAAGCATATGAAGAGAAGTGATTTTGGGTTTCAAACATGGAAACTTCAAAAACCTCCCAAAAGCTTCATTTTAGAGAGACTAAGAATGATCCATATGCTTACCTTTTCATTGCCATGTTTTAAACTTGTTTTAACCTTGGTCAAACCTAGGATTTGACCAAGATTCAAATGGGAGTAAAAATTCAGAAAAATTCAAAAAAAATGAAAAACCAAAGCACATATATATATAGCCTTGATCTTATGTCATATAGTAAGCATTCAAGTTGATAAACAAGGTCGATCTCTAGACATATTCAAAGCAGAAATATCATGTATATATCATATCTACCCCTAACCCTAGCTAAACTCTGTCTTATGAAGTCAAACATATGAAGAGAACTGGGGTTTTGGGTTTCAAACATAAAATTTTCAAGTACCTTCATTTTAGAGTGAGTAAGGAAGGATTCATGCTTACCGTTTCATTTTCATGTTTTAAACTTGTTTAAACCTAGGATTTGACCAAGATTTAAATAGGCATAAAAAAATCGAAAGAAATCAAAAATTGAAAAACCAAAGCACATATATATAGCCTTCTTATATCATATAGTAAAAAATTCAAGTTGATAAACAAGGTCTAGACATATTCAAACAAGAAAAATCATGTATCTACACACCTAACCATAAACTCTGTCTTAAGTGGTTTTGGGTTTCAAACATGGAAATTTCACAAACCTCCCAAAAGCTTCATTTTACAGTGACTATATAAGGAGGATCCATGCTTACCTTTTGGCTTAAACGTTTGAAACCAAAAACCACTTCTCTTCATGCATGCTTGACTTCATAATATAAGACAGAGTTTAGCTAGGGTACGTTAGGGGGTGTAGATACATGATTTCCTGGTTTGAATATGTCTAGACCTTGTTTATCAACTTAATTGATTGCTTACTATATGACATAAGACGACTACGTGCCTTGGTTTTCATTTTTGGTTTTTTTTTGAATTTTATGCTCATATATTTGAATCTTGGTCAAATCCTAGGTTTGACCAAGATTTAAACAAGTTTAAAACATGAAAATGAAAAGGGAAGCATGTATCCTTCTTAGTCACTCTAAAATGAAGCTTTTGGGATGTTCTTGAAATTTCCATTTTTGAAACCAAAAACGACTTCTCTCTTCATGCTAGACTTCATAAGATCGACAGGGGGTATAGATACATGATTTGTCTGGTTTGGATATACCTAGACCTCATTTATCAACTTGAATTCATACGATATGACATATGAAGACTATGTGCTTTAATTTGTTTTCATTTTTCTGATTTTTTTGAATTTTGTGCCCACCCATTTGTATATTGGTCAAATGCTAGGCTTGATAATGATTTAAACAAGTTTAAAATATGAATATGCAAAGTTAAGCATGGATCCTTCTTAGAAACTCTAAAATGAAGTTTTTCGGAGGTTTTTGAAATTTCCATGTTTGCAACCCAAAACAACTTCCTCTTCACATGCTTGACTTCATAAGACAGAGTTTAGGGGTTAGGGGGTATATATAGATACATGATTTGTCTAGTTTGAATATGTCTAGACCTTGTTTATCAACTTTAATGCTTACTATAAGACATAAGAAAACTATTTCCTTTGTTTTTTTTTTTTTTTTCAATATTGATGCCCATTTGAATCTTGTCAAATCCTAGGTTTGACCAAGATAATTTAAACAAGCTTAGAACATGAATATGAAAAGGGAAGCGTGTATCCTTCTTAGTCACACTAAAATGAAGTTTTTGGGAGGTTTTTGATATTTCCATGTTTGAAACCCAAAACCACATCTCTTCATGCTTGACTTAATTTATAAGACATAGTTTAGGGGTTAAGGGGTAGATACATGATTTGTATGGTTTGATATTTCTAGACCTTGTTTATTATCAACTTTAATGCTTACTATATGACATAAGATGACTATGTGATTTGGTTTTTCATTTTTCTGTTTTTTATTTTATTTTTCTGCCCATTTGAATCTTGGTCAAATCCTAGGTTTGACCAAGATTTAGACAAGTTTAACACGTGAAAACGAATAAGTAAGCATGGATCCTTCTTAGTCACTCAAAAATGTACCAATCGATAGATGTGTTAACTTTGCTTCATGGAAATAATAATGTCACGTAAATGAGTTAACTTGGATTTCCTACCCTTGAATCCATAGGAAACTTTGTTCTAATGCAGTATAATAATCAATCGAGTTTTTACACCAACATGTCTGTCACTTACGTGTGGTGCCCACGCGTGAGGTCCCACACTTCAGTGAGCACAAGTCACGTGCAATAGGTACGCAAACTCCCAGCCATCTTCTTTGTCAAGAGAAGACGCATAAGGATGCGTATTGGAAGTCTGTGGGTCCCTGGATCCTTCTTAGTCACTCTAAAATGAAGCTTTTGGGAGGTTCTTGAAATTTCCATGTTTGAAACCCAAAACCACTTCTCTTCATGATTTACTTCATAAAACATAGTTTAATTAGAGTTTTAGGGGTAGATATATACATGATTTTTCTGGTTTGAATATATATGTCTCTAGACCTTTGTTTATCAACTTGAATGCTTAATACACATATGACATAAGAATGCTATGTGCTTTGGTTTTTCATTCTTTTGATTTTTTTTCTGAATTTTTAGGGCCATTTGAATCTTGGTCAAATCCTTGGTTTGACCAAGATTTAAACAAGTTTAAAACATAAAAATGAAAAGGGAAGTCTGTATCCTTCTTAGTCACTCTAAAATGAAGCTTTTGGGAGGTTTTTAAAATTTCAATGTTTGAAACCCAAAACCACTTCTCTTCACATGCTTGACTTCATAAGACAGAGTTAATTAATTCAGGGGTTAATTACGGGGTATAGATACATGATTTGTGTGGTTTGAATATGTATGGACCTTATTTATCAACAACTTTAATGCTTACTATATGACATAAGAAAACTATTTGCTTTGGTTTTTCTTTTTTCAATTTTTTTTTCAATTTTGATGCCCATTTGAATCTTGTCAAATCCTAGGTTTGACCAAGATAATTTAAACAAGTTTAAAACATGAAAATGAAAAGGGAAGCATGGATCCTTCTTAGTCACTCTAAAATGAAGCTTTTGGGAGGTTTTTGAAATTTCCATGTTTGAAACCCAAAACCACTTCTCTTCACATGCTTGACTTCATAAGACAGAGTTTAGGGGTTAGGGGTATAGATACATGATTTGTCTGGTTTAATATGTCTAGACCTTGTTTATCAACTTTAATGCTTACTATATGACATAAGAAGACTATGTGATTTGGTTTTTCATTTTTCTGTTTTTATTTTTCTGCCCATTTGAATCTTGGTCAAATCCTAGGTTTGACCAAGATATAGACAAGTTTAACACGTAAATGAGTTAACTTGGATTTCCTACCCTTGAATCCATAGAAAACTTTGTTCTAATGCACTATAATAATCAACCGAGTTTTTACACCAACAGGTCTGTCACTTACGTGTGGTGCCCACGCGTGAGGTCCCACACTTCAGTGAGCACAAGTCACGTGCAATAGGTACGCAAACTCCCAGCCATTTTCTTTGTCAAGAGAAGACGCATCAGGATGCGTATTGGAAGTCTGTGGGTCCTTCTGGTTCCTTCGGTCGTCCCTCTCACAAAAAAAAAACAAATCTCTCTCATTCTCGGCCTCGCTCGACTCGCTCGCTCGCTCGCTCGCTCGCACCTCCTGCTCACTGACAAACCCTGCACAAAAGTCAACATCATCACCCGAAAAAGGGGAGACACCATAATTCTCTCCCTTCTTCTCTCCTTCCGAGTGATCCCTCTTCCTCCGAGTTTCACTCGACGGGCAAACACCCATGTGCTGCATAGTAATAATAAAAAGGTAGTACTCGTAGAAAAATCGATATACGAATCTGTAATTAAATAGGTTAAACTAGGGTTTTGCCCAGTTCTACAGATCAAGGGTTCAAAAAAATCCAACTACGGGGTTCGAACAACACGATTCTAATCCAAGAATTTTTTCGACCTAGGTCACCCAAATGGCCTCAAACTATAGGGTTAGCATCTAGTGCAGTATGTGTGAAAATGTATGCACTATGTGTGCTATAACTTGTATGTCTTTCAAATTTGAACCAAATTTGAATAAGTTTGAAATATTTGAAAATGGGCTTTTGGCTTAAACGTTGGAAACCAAAAACCACTTCTCTTCGTGCATGCTTGACTTCATAAGACAGAGTTTAGCTAGGGTTAGGGGGTAGATGCATGATTTTCCTGGTTTGATTATGTCTAGACCTTGTTTATCAACTTAATTGAATGCTTACTATATGACATAAGAATACTATGTGCCTTGTTTTTTTATTTTTTTATTTTTTTAAAATTTTATGCCCATTTGAATCTTGGTCAAATCCTAGGTTTGAACATGGTTTAAACAAGTTTAAATCATGAATATGAAAAATTAAGCATCTATATATCCTTCTTAGTCACTCCAAAATGTAGCTTGGTCTTGGGAGGGTTTTCGAAATTTCCATGTTTGAAACCAAAAACCACTTCTCTTCATGCATGCTTGACTTCATAAGACGGAGTTTAGGGTTAGGGGTAGATATATACATTATTTTCTGGTTTGAATATGTCTAGACCTTGTTTATCAACTTGAATGCTTAATTACTATATATATATGACATAAGAATGTTATGTCCTTTGGTTTTTCATTCTTTTGATTTTTTATGAATTTCTATGCCCATTTGAATCTTTTGGTCAAATCCTAGAGGTTTGACCAAGATTTAAACAAGTTTAAAACATGAAAATGAAAAGGGAAGCTTGTATATCCTTCTTAGTCACTCTAAAATGAAGTTTTTTGGAGGTTTTTGAAATTTCCATGTTTGAAACCCAAAACCACTTCTCTTCATGCTAGACTTCATAAGACAATTTAATTAGGGGTTAGGGGGTAGATACATGATTTGTCTGGTTTGAATATGTCCAAACCTTGCTTGTGTATCAACTTGAATGCTTACTATATGACATAAGAATGCTTACCATATGTTTGAATTTTAAAAGCATATAGTCTTCTTATGTCATATATATAGTAAGCATTCAAAAGTTTTTCTTTGAGAGAGTAGCATGCATTCAAAAGTTGATAAATAAGATTTGGACATATTCAAACCAGACAAATCATGTATCGATCTACACCCCCTAACCCTAAACTCTGTCTTATGAAGTCAAGCATGAAGAGAAGTGCTTTTAGGTTTCAAACATGGAAATTTCACAAACCTCCCAAAAGCTTCATTTTACAGTGACTAATTAAGGAGGATCCATGCTTACCTTTTGGCTTAAACGTTTGAAACCAAAAACCACTTCTCTTCATGCATGCTTGACTTCATAAGACAGAGTTTAGCTAGGGCGTTAGGGGGTAGATACATGATTTTCCTGGTTTGAATATGTCTAGAACTGGTTTATCAACTTAATTAATTGATTGTTTACTATATGACATAAGAAGACTATGTGCCTTGGTTTTAAATTTTTCTGTTTTTTTTTGAATTTTATGCCCATATATTTGAATCTTGGTCAAATCCTAGGTTTGACCAAGATTTAAACAAGTTTAAACATAAAAATGAAAAGGGAAGCATGTATCCTTCTTAGTCACTCTAAAATGAAGCTTTTGGGATGTTCTTGAAATTTCCATTTTTGAAACCAAAAACGACTTCTCTCTTCATGCTAGACTTCATAAGATCGACAGGGGGTATAGATACATGATTTGTCTGGTTTGGATATACCTAGACCTCGTTTATCAACTTGAATTCATACGATATGACATATGAAGACTATGTGCTTTAATTTGTTTTCATTTTTCTGATTTTTTTGAATTTTGTGCCCACCCATTTGTATATTGGTCAAATGCTAGGCTTGATAATGATTTAAACAAGTTTAAAATATGAATATGCAAAGTTAAGCATGGATCCTTCTTAGAAACTCTAAAATGAAGTTTTTCGGAGGTTTTTGAAATTTCCATGTTTGCAACCCAAAACAACTTCCTCTTCACATGCTTGACTTCATAAGACAGAGTTTAGGGGTTAGGGGGTATATATAGATACATGATTTGTCTAGTTTGAATATGTCTAGACCTTGTTTATCAACTTTAATGCTTACTATAAGACATAAGAAAACTATTTCCTTTTTTTTTGATTTTTTTCAATATTGATGCCCATTTGAATCTTGTCAAATCCTAGGTTTGACCAAGATAATTTAAACAAGCTTAGAACATGAATATGAAAAGGGAAGCGTGTATCCTTCTTAGTCACACTAAAATGAAGTTTTTGGGAGGTTTTTGATATTTCCATGTTTGAAACCCAAAACCACATCTCTTCATGCTTGACTTAATTTATAAGACATAGTTTAGGGGTTAAGGGGTAGATACATGATTTGTATGGTTTGATATTTCTAGACCTTGTTTATTATCAACTTTAATGCTTACTATATGACATAAGATGACTATGTGATTTGGTTTTTCATTTTTCTGTTTTTTATTTTATTTTTCTGCCCATTTGAATCTTGGTCAAATCCTAGGTTTGACCAAGATTTAGACAAGTTTAACACGTGAAAACGAATAAGTAAGCATGGATCCTTCTTAGTCACTCAAAAATGTACCAATCGATAGATGTGTTAACTTTGCTTCATGGAAATAATAATGTCACGTAAATGAGTTAACTTGGATTTCCTACCCTTGAATCCATAGGAAACTTTGTTCTAATGCAGTATAATAATCAATCGAGTTTTTACACCAACATGTCTGTCACTTACGTGTGGTGCCCACGCGTGAGGTCCCACACTTCAGTGAGCACAAGTCACGTGCAATAGGTACGCAAACTCCCAGCCATCTTCTTTGTCAAGAGAAGACGCATAAGGATGCGTATTGGAAGTCTGTGGGTCCTTCTGGATCCTTCTTAGTCACTCTAAAATGAAGCTTTTGGGAGGTTCTTGAAATTTCCATGTTTGAAACCCAAAACCACTTCTCTTCATGATTTACTTCATAAAACATAGTTTAATTAGAGTTTTAGGGGTAGATATATACATGATTTTTCTGGTTTGAATATATATGTCTCTAGACCTTTGTTTATCAACTTGAATGCTTAATACACATATGACATAAGAATGCTATGTGCTTTGGTTTTTCATTCTTTTGATTTTTTTCTGAATTTTTAGGGCCATTTGAATCTTGGTCAAATCCTTGGTTTGACCAAGATTTAAACAAGTTTAAAACATAAAAATGAAAAGGGAAGTCTGTATCCTTCTTAGTCACTCTAAAATGAAGCTTTTGGGAGGTTTTTAAAATTTCAATGTTTGAAACCCAAAACCACTTCTCTTCACATGCTTGACTTCATAAGACAGAGTTAATTAATTCAGGGGTTAATTACGGGGTATAGATACATGATTTGTGTGGTTTGAATATGTATGGACCTTATTTATCAACAACTTTAATGCTTACTATATGACATAAGAAAACTATTTGCTTTGGTTTTTCTTTTTTCAATTTTTTTTTCAATTTTGATGCCCATTTGAATCTTGTCAAATCCTAGGTTTGACCAAGATAATTTAAACAAGTTTAAAACATGAAAATGAAAAGGGAAGCATGGATCCTTCTTAGTCACTCTAAAATGAAGCTTTTGGGAGGTTTTTGAAATTTCCATGTTTGAAACCCAAAACCACTTCTCTTCACATGCTTGACTTCATAAGACAGAGTTTAGGGGTTAGGGGTATAGATACATGATTTGTCTGGTTTAATATGTCTAGACCTTGTTTATCAACTTTAATGCTTACTATATGACATAAGAAGACTATGTGATTTGGTTTTTCATTTTTCTGTTTTTATTTTTCTGCCCATTTGAATCTTGGTCAAATCCTAGGTTTGACCAAGATATAGACAAGTTTAACACGTAAATGAGTTAACTTGGATTTCCTACCCTTGAATCCATAGAAAACTTTGTTCTAATGCACTATTATAATCAACCGAGTTTTTACACCAACAGGTCTGTCACTTACGTGTGGTGCCCACGCTTGAGGTCCCACACTTCAGTGAGCACAAGTCACGTGCAATAGGTACGCAAACTCCCAGCCATTTTCTTTGTCAAGAGAAGACGCATCAGGATGCGTATTGGAAGTCTGTGGGTCCTTCTGGATCCTTCGGTTGTCCCTCTCACAAAAAAAACAAATCTCTCTCATTCTCGGCCTCGCTCGACTCGCTCGCTCGCTCGCTCGCTCGCACCTCCTGCTCACTGACAAACCCTGCACAAAAGTCAACATCATCACCCGAAAAAGGGGAGACACCATAATTCTCTCCCTTCTTCTCTCCTTCCGAGTGATCCCTCTTCCTCCGAGTTTCACTCGACGGGCAAACACACATGTGCTGCATAGTAATAATAAAAAGGTAGTACTCGTAGAAAAATCGATATACGAATCTGTAATTAAATAGGTTAAACTAGGGTTTTGCCCAGTTCTACAGATCAAGGGTTAAAAAATATCCAACTACGGGGTTCGAACAACACGATTCTAATCCAAGAATTTTTTCGACCTAGGTCACTCAAATGGCCTCAAACTATAGGGTTAGCATCTAGTGCAGTATGTGTGAAAATGTATGCACTATGTGTGCTATAACTTGTATGTCTTTCATATTTGAACCAAATTTGAATAAGTTTGAAATATTTGAAAAGGGGCTTTTGGCTTAAACGTTTGAAACCAAAAACCACTTCTCTTCATGCATGCTTGACTTCATAAGACAGAGTTTAGCTAGGGTTAGGGGATAGATGCATGATTTTCCTGGTTTGAATATGTCTAGACCTTGTTTATCAACTTAATTGAATGCTTACTATATATATGACATAAGAATACTATGTGCCTTGTTTTTTATTTTTTGATTTTTTTAAAATTTTATGCCCATTTTAATCTTGGTCAAATCCTAGGTTTGAACATGGTTTAAACAAGTTTAAATCATGAATATGAAAAATTAAGCATCTATATATCCTTCTTACTCACTCCAAAATGTAGCTCTTGGGAGGGTTTTTCGAAATTTCCATGTTTGAAACCAAAACCACTTCTCTTCATGCATGCTTGACTTCATAAGACAGAGTTTAGGGTTAGGGGTAGATATATACATGATTTTCTGGTTTGAATATGTCTAGACCTTGTTTATCAACTTGAATGCTTACTATATATATATGACATAATAATGTTATGTCCTTTGGTTTTTCATTCTTTTGTTTTTTTATGAATTTCCATGCCCATTTGAATCTTTTGGTCAAATCCTAGAGGTTTGACCAAGATTTAAACAAGTTTAAAACATGAAAATGAAAAGGGAAGCTTGTATATCCTTCTTAGTCACTCTAAAATGAAGTTTTTGGGAGGTTTTTGAAATTTCCATGTTTGAAACCCAAAACCACTTCTCTTCATGCTAGACTTCATAAGACAATTTAATTAGGGGTTAGGGGTAGATACATGATTTGTCTGGTTTGAATATGTCCAAACCTTGCTTGTTTATCAACTTGAATGCTTACTATATGACATAAGAATGCTTACCATATGTTTGAATTTTAAAAGCATATAGTCTTCTTATGTCATATAGTAAGCATTCAAAAGGTTTTCTTTGAGAGAGTAGCATGCATTCAGAAGTTGATAAATAAGATTTGGACATATTCAAACCAGACAAATCATGTATCTACACCCCCTAACCCTAAACTCTGTCTTATGAAGTCAAGCATGAAGAGAAGTGCTTTTGGGTTTCAAACATGGAAATTTCACAAACCTCCCAAAAGCTTCATTTTACAGTGACTAAGAAGGATCCAGGCTTACCTTTTCATTTTCATGTTTTAAACTTGTTTAACTCTTGGTCAAACCTAGGATTTGACCAAGATTTAAATGGGCATAAAAAATCAAAAAAAATGAAAAACCAAATATAGCCTTCTTATGTCATATAGTAAGCATTCAAGTTGATAAACAAGGTCTAGACATTTTCAAACCAGAAAAAGCATGTATCTACCCCTAACCCTAAACTCTGTCTTAAGCATGAAGAGAAGTGGTTTTGGGTTTCAAACATGGAAATTTCAAAAACCTCCCTTCATTTTAGAGTGACTAAGAAGGATCCATGCTTACCTATTCATTTTCATGTTTTAAACTTGTTTAAACCTTGATAAAACCCAGGATTTTACCTATTTAATCATAGATTCATAGGTCGATTTTTTACTTTTTTATTTTTACTATGCAGCACATGTGTGTTTGCCCGTCCAGTGAAACTCGGAGGAAGAGGGATCACACGGAAGGAGAAGAAGGGATAGCAGTCACGGGGCCCCTCTTATTATTTATGGTGTATATCTTTTTTCTGGTGATGTTGACTGTTGTGCAGCGTTTGTCAGTGCGCAGGAGGTGCGAGGCTGCGAGCGAGCGAGTCGAGCGAGGCCGAGAATGAGAGAGATGTTTTTTTCTTTTTCTTTTCCGTGAGAGGGACAACAGAAGGATCCAGAGACGACTTCCACTACGCATCCTGGTGCGCGTCTTCTCTTGACAAAGAAGATGGATGGGAGTTTGCGTACCTACTAATCTACTATAGTACTACTACTACACAAGAACCATATACATGTCAAACTTTTCAATCATGACCCACATGCATTTTATGTATATATTCAGAACTTTTAATGCATGCATGAAAACTCAGCAAAATATGTGCATTTTGGGTTGTCGCACATAAATGTGCTTTTACTTGTCTGCCACCAATCCAATTTTCATGTTAGGGGGAAACACGACACACGATGGACATTTCCAATGTTTCACGAATTAATTATCTCAATTTGCATCCATATATATATGCGCCTGGTTACTGAAAGATCGAACCAAAGGTGAACTTGAAACGTTTTAATTTTCATGTTTTAAACTTGTTTAAATCTTGGTCAACCCTTGGATTTGACCAAGATTCATAAAAAATTCAAAAACATAGTCTTCTTATGTCATACAGTCAACATTCAACTTGATAAAACAAGATCTAAACATATTAAAAGAAGAATCATGTATCTACCCCCTAACCCTAAACTCTGTCTTTTGAAGTCAAACATGAAGATACGTGGTTTTGGGTTTACAAAATGGAAATTTCAAAAACCTCCGAAAAGCTTAATTTTGGAGTGACTAAGAAGGATACATGCTTACTTTTTCATTTTCATGTTTTAAACTTGTTTAAAGCTTGGTCAAACCTAGCTAGCTTGGATTTGACCAAGACTCAAGTGCGCATAAAAAATTCGAAAAAACCCCCAAAAATGAAAAACCATAACACATAGTCTTCTTGCGTCACATATATTGTAAGCATTCAAGTGTTGATAAACAATATCTAGACATATCAAACAAGAAAAATCATGTATCTATACCCCTAACCCTAAATTTGTCTTATGAAGTCAAGCATGAAGAGAAGTGGTTTGGGTTTTCAAACATGGAAATTTCGAAAACCGCCCAAAAGCTTCATTTCGGACTGACTAAGAAGGATCCATGCTTACCTTTTCATTTTCATGTTTTAAACTTGTTTAAATTCTTGTTCAAACCTAGGATTTGGCCAAGATTCAAATGGGCATAAAAACAATCGAAAAAATCAAAAATGAAAAACCAAAGCACATAGTCTTCTTATGTCACATAGTAAGCCATTCAACTTGATAACAAGGTCTAGACCTATTCAAACCAGAAAAATCATGTATCTACCCCTAACCCTAAACTCATTTGTCTGATGAAGTCAAGCATGAAGAGAAGTGGTTTTGGGTTTCAAACATAGACATTTCAAAAGCCTCCCAAAAGCTTCATTTTGGAGTGATTGAGAAGGATCCATGCTTAATTTTTCATTTTAATGTTTTAAACTTGTTTAAATCTTGGTTAAACCTATGATTTGACCAAAATTTGATTTGGCATGAAAATTCAAAACAAATCAAATAAATAAAAAACCAATGCACATAGTACATCTTCTTATGTCATATACTAAGCATTCAAGTTGATAAGCCAGGTCTAGACATATTCAAACTAGAAAAATCATGTATCTACCCCTAACCCTAAACTCGATTTGTCTTATGAAGTCAATCATGAAGAGGTGTTTTGGGTTTCAGACATGGAAATTTCAAAAACCTTCCAAAAGCTTCATTTTGAAGTTACTAATTAAGAAGGATCACTACAAGAAAAGTTTGGCAAATTTTCTTGTAGTGGATCCAGGCTTAATTTTTCATCTTCATGTTTTAAATTTTGGTCAAACCTAGGATTTGTCCAAGATACAAATGGGCATAAAAATTCAGGGTAGCATCATACCCCCCTCCTTCCCGCGTAGAAAAAGTGTTAGGCGAGTAGTAGAATGGCATGACCAACAAGTTTCAAGTAAAATTTTGAATATGACCAAAATATACCAATTGATAGATGTGTGTGACCCAAGATTGAGCCATGGTACATTTTGCCAACAAAGTAGCAATTGAGTTGGCTTTCTACCTTAGTAGGCGTGCATTGGAAGGATGCATTATGCCGGCAAAGTTTTCAAACGTTCAAACTTTTCCGGTTTCTCATACAGTATTTGGCTCCTTGAGAAGCATTGATGTGATCATATAAGGTTATCCAAAACTTCGCCTTTCCCGTATTTGCCCGAGCACTCGACACCCCTCGTCCCATGGCGACTCCTCCAGCCATAGCCCCGTGCACCCAGGCTCCACGACTCAGCCTCGGAGGGGTGTGCGCTAAAAGCTCGCAAATGTCTGTGTGCCATTGGTGTGCGATGAAGCAGGCGGCTCTGTGTCTTGCTGTGGCTAGACTCCTGGCGCCCTTTGATCTAGGAGAGGGAGAGGAGGGAGGGGGTCCCATGAAGCGGCGGTGGCCCAGGTATCGGCGGCAGCCCAGGCAGCAGCGGCAAAGTGGGCTGGTCGGAGCATAGGCATGCGCCGGGGGCGAACCTCGCCGGGTGAGGATGCTTCCATTGTGAAGAAGCACTTGCCATCCAGGGCTTCGGGTTCGCCAACAAACTCAGCGCCTCGGTCCATGGCGTTGCCGTCGTGGGGACGTCGGGGGCGGCGGCGACGTGCTGCAGCCCCAGCCTTTAGTGGGGACCAAAGTGCGACCGACCACATCACGGCGTCGGCAGCATTGGGGATGCCGATGGGCATCCACTGCCACACACAGATTTGGGAGGTTCTGGCCGGGCCGAGTTCCAAACTTCCATCATCGGAGCCGAGGGCTTGGTACTTCAAATTCCGAATCAGGCAATCCTTCGACCCCAATCAGCTTCTGCCTGTGGTCCAAATCCGAGATATCTTGGCGGCAGCTATGCTGGTTAAGCTTAGCCGGACAGCGGCAATCGACGATCTGCAAAACCTAGATGCCTTCCGAGGATTTGCAGCAGCCGTCAATGCACTCGTGGAGGCATCGCATGCTGGTAGCAGCGGCGAATGCGGGTATGTTGTTTTACTCCCTTTGTATGCTTTTGTCATAAAAATCAATTTGCTAATTCTCATTCGATTGAAAATCAGACCCATTCACCATCAACTCTCAAACAGTGGACACTAGTAATATGTAGAACTAGAAATTACACAAGATTTCTGTACTGCTAGTACTATTACTTCGACGCTACATGTTGTTTACACGAGGAAATTGCACAAACTACCGCTTATTGCTGCCTTCGTTGCTTAAAACACTTTTTAAAACTGTAATTTTTTTCCGCACAAACCACCAACTATCGTGTTCTGTTGCAGGGAATTTCAAATTTAGGATTGAGCTGTTTAAGAGCAAATCAGATGATCGGGGACCACCAACTACTATAGTTTTAATTGCAAATAGAATAGATTTTGCAAAATTATGAAACGCACATAACGTTTGAATTACTACAATTTTTTTGAAGGTTTGATATTTTCATCATTTTTGTGTGAATCTTACACCAAGTAACACAACTTTCAGACGGAATACAAAATATTTTCAAACTTCCTAGATTTGATAGCTCAAATATTTTTAATTACTAGTTTTTCAGTATTTTAAAAAGTCGAAACACTATATTTTGGCTGAATGTTAGAAAATATATTTCATGATTATCCCATATTAGTTAAGAAGTACATAAACTAGTAGTAGTAATAAAGAACAGAGGGAGTTTATGGAGATACATCCATTAAGGGCATGTTAGTGTGTGTTGGTGTATTACTTATGCCTTCTTTGGTTAATACACTTCTCAAGTGATCCCCGCAAACCCTCTATTCTTGCCTAGAATACAAAAACTCCCCATCAAAGTATTAGTGCATTTTTTGGATGAGTATTCGAGAGGATTGGGTGAACACCAAGGATTTGCATAGGGAATTGGTACAATTGAATCCTTGGCTGTTTGATTTGTAGGATTGTTTCCGATAGGAATTTTTCCTAAGGATTTCTTTGCACAGATTCCATAGAAAATTAAACATCTACTCATACCTCTTTTTAAGAATGCTTTAGGGCTCCTTTGATTCAAAGGATTTGCATAGGAATTGTGTAGGATTTGATTCCTATGGGAAAAATTCCTATACATGTTGTTTGATTCATAGGAACGTATCCTATAGGAAAAATTCCTATAGGAATCTTGTAGTGTGATTCCTATAGGAAAAAAGCATTAGCTCATACCTCATGGAAAAATTCCTTTGCTACAATCAAACAAACTTCATCTTCCTATAGGTTTCAAGTAGACATGCCATTCCAATCCTATACCTTTCCTATTCCTATGTTTTTCCTATCCTTTAAATCAAAGGAGCCCTTACTTTTCCTATGGTGGAATCAAACAAAGTTTGGATTCTATGAATTCCTATAGGATTGGAGTGGACATGACATTGCAATCCTACATTTCCCTATTCCTACATCTTTCGGTAGGCATTTGCCTAGAATAAATAACCATGTGTATTACGGAGTAGCAATAAAATATAGGTTTATTTCTCTAAAGCATCTTGCACTGTACTAGTACATGGCTTAAGAGACAATATTTTTACCATTTTTTTGCGAGAAGACAATATTATTACCATAGTTACTAAGTACATTTTATTGGATGATGAAGTGATAGCCCTCATCAATGCATTGTGAATTATTAGGGCATGGGTCACACGTGATTTACGAGTACACCGCACGATCGAGAGCCGCCGTCCCTCTTTGCTTTTTACCGATGCGGCGGAGCTCCTCCCCACACCCACGAATAACTGAAAGCCACAACTGCTGGGGAAAAGTCTTGCGCCGAGAAAATCTACAACCGTGGTTGAGTACATGTGTTTCTTAAGATACGAGTGCTCCAATGCATTTTTTCTTTCCTTTTACTAATTTACCTTGAAAATCCTGCACGTCCACTTATTTGTGGACGGAGGGAGTATCACGCCAAGAGGAAGTAGGACAATACTTTTGCCAGCTGTTGGCTCTTCTATTGTTCTTGCTCTAAAGAAACCCCGATTGTGAAAGGCCAAGGCGTACTTCTTTTGGTCACGCAAAATTCAAAATACTGCCATGGACATTGAATTGACATGACAACACATAGCTTGGGATGTCCAAATTTGCACGTTAGACCAGTGACTTGTTCTTCACCTTTTCAGAGGGAACAGTGACTTTTTATTATGGGTCTATACACTTTCCAAGAAACAGGAGGAGATGCTGTAGAGTGTAGAGGAGCGAAGTCAAGCGCCCCGCCCCCACCTGCCCTATTTCTGTTCACCTCCATCGTCTACCTCCGCCCCCGCCCGCACCAATCGACCACCTTCCATAGCACACGCCAGTGCCGCCGCCATGCAGCTTTAGAATCAATTCCACCGCCCAGTTTGAGAGCCTCCGTTCTTCATCTTCCCCGCCACCTGCCGCCATCGAACCCAAATTAAACTCCAATCAGTTGAACCCAAACCTCATAGACCCACCCCCTGCCCTGCGATGGCGGCATCGAACAAGGAAAATGATGACTCTGAACTGTTTCAGAAGGTCTTTTCCGAAGGTCCCCTTGAAGAACTCGTAACAAGATGCGACGTCATCACCGCCGCGAGCCTCGTCGGTTCGTCCAAACTATTTTTCGACTCTGCAAATGATAGTGCAACTCTATCTTTTTCTCTCCCGTTTGGCCTCCCATGTGTTCTTCATTCTCACCCGACGAAGGTAGCACGGGATTGCAAGCTGACGCCGCTGGACAGGTTCTCCTCCGACGCTGTGATGCCAGACGGTACGGGTAAGCAGTGGGTAGGTGCCAATGGAGATTGGGTTGCCATGGTTGACACTGGCTTTCCTGCTTGCAAATGGAAACTTGTCAACGTCTACACTCGCCGTGAAATTCCTCTCCCTGTGCCGTTTGAAACCACCCACATTCCAAATATATACCACCACAACCTTCGTGCTATTATATTTCACAAGATATATATTTGCCAAGTTCCCACAGCTGCTGGGGGGTACAAAAATTTCTCTCTTGTTGCTGTTTTTGACATCAGAGTTGCCCTCCTTTGCGGCGAAGATTCTGGATGGACAGTTCTTACAGAGCCCAAGTCCCACATCTTTTACAATTACAGCGATGCAATTCTCCACAATGGGCTTGTGTTTGCCACAACTCATACTGGCACTGTTCACGCATGGAATCCTCAGCAAGCTGGTAATTTTCCTCCGGACGTAAGTAGTGTATGATGAGCTTCATTATTCATGGCTGTAAAGATAATTTTAATGCACAAACTTATTAATTTTCGAACCTGACTGATCTGACTTGGAGGCTTGGGGCATATTTGCTTCGGATGAAATTTCATTGGTATTTAGACTTTTTATTCGAGATGATTACCATAGAAAAATTTGAGGATTGTATAATTAGGAGTTTTATTCTCAGATTGAATTATGTTGGATTTTGACCTCTACTTGAACTTCTTGAAATGAATCCTTTGGTTTCCCATGTGATGTACTGAAATACACCAATATGCTGTATTATTGAATGGAAATGCCATTATATCATCCCATCTGAATCCTAATGCGTTTTCCCAATTCTTACGTTTTCAGATTTGTGCAAACCAAACATACCCTTCTTAACAGTAATTTCGTTTTCAAGCAGGTCCTCCGCTGATCGTAGAGCCACCGCCCATTGTGTTTGAATGGCGGTGTGCACTTGATGATGCTCTTGGCCATGATCACGAGGTCGATTATGGCATGTGGTGGTTAGCAAGATCTATAGATGGTTCTAGACTTCTTCTGATCCATACACTGGGCATTGCTGATGAAAGGGAATATTCCTGTAAAGTTTGCCATACTGCTTCTGATCGTCGTGTTCATCATGGTCGCACTGTTGGCAACTATGCTTCTGGGTTTGGTTGCCTGGTGTTCACGAAGGACACTAGTAAGTTAAATGAAGGTATTCCATGGGAAAAGATTGATGACCTTGGAGAATATTCTCTTTTCCTTGGAGTGAACTATCCGATTATGCTGCCATTAGGCGGTGCAGATGTTGTCCCAGGATGTCTGACGAGAAGAAATTGTGTGTACACCTTGCCGAATGAAGCATGGCTTCGCAATTCGCAGCTGCCTGAAATATGCCGATTCAGTCTGAATCGTGAAGATTGCGCCGTTGGTTTCCAAACCAACGCCTTGGAGAAAACATGCAAAACAAAAAAAGATAGGTACCTGGTAAAGACACCGCTTTGGTTCATCCCAAACTTCGCCAACGCCCCGGATTGGAACAAGTGTGATGTTTAATTCTGAAACAGGGCCTGCAGCCATTGTAGCTACTGATAGTATGTAATTTCATAGCTAATGAACGAGGCAATTGTGGTCTACTAGTTACAACTGTTTTGTAAAGAGGTGGTCTATAAGTATACCCCTCTCTTCATTGATGCATTTGTGGTCTACTTGATGGTACTCTTAAATATATGGGTGTGGCTCCTCAACACATAATGTGGGGGTATTATTGTGTTAAAGTTGAAGGCTTGATCAACTATAGGTTCACTTCTCTAGTTACATTACTAGGTACTCCGGTTGGCTATGTTGTGATGAAATTGTGTTCTGTTGTTCGGTGAAGACAAAAGTAGAACTATGGTATGCTTATGTTTAAGAGCAAGCGAGGGTTTAGCTTGAGATGTTAAAATTCAGATTTGAACTATTTTTTGATATGGAAATTTGAAATATATATGGTACTGTATATGATTATGTGTAACAACAAGCGACGAAAGGGCTGATGCTCCTATTCCTTGTCGGCGGGAGGACTATGTGTGCGGCGACTTGAGCCAAATTAGAAGGCCATAGCTATGTTGATTGGTCCTTGAAGTTGGAGGGGCTAGGATTTCGGATGAGCGGAGTGGGGGAAGTTGTTGCTCATGGAACATAAGTCCTTAAAATAGTAATGTTAGTATATAGGAGTACAAGGTATATACTTGTACTATTTTAGTACTATAATAAGTATATCGGGTTCATCAAAAAGAATTATCTCGGGTTCACAACCACGTGGGGTCAAGGTGAGGGAAAGTTGGTCAATACCTCTTACCGCTATATCCCCGCCCCAAGTTCTAATGCGCAAGTGCTGTTATTTTTTTTAAGGGAAATAGTGGTTCCTCTCTCCCGGAAACATGCCCCGCATCTCCACCTCCTAGTATCGTAGTACTACTACTGCATCTTCTCCAAAAAAAACCCTCTTCTGTCTCTTTCTCCCGTTCACCCCTCTCTCCCTTGCATTGGATTACCGACTCCAATGAAGCAGAAGCGTAAGATTGAGGAGATTCCTGATTGCTACCACCAGTCCATGGGGTGGGGCAACCTCCACTACCCACTGGTGGAGAACATAGCCGAGCGGGCGGATATCCTCAGCACTGGTCGCCTCGCTCGAGGCATGATCGGCATGCGGCATGCCATCCGCGGAGCGCATAAGGTTCCGTTCGGTTTACCGAGCCTGCTCCACTGCGACCCCGAGACATGGCCAGACGACCGCGACAATACTGTAAGAGTATTTATTTATTTACTCATCTCGTTTCAGCTTGTGTTTTTTCAATCAACTTTTCTTATTGCCAAACATCATGCATGAATTTAGACTCAACATAATCACCTGATTTGGGAGTACTGTAAGGTTTGCTGCCTTCACTATGCACATGTACTCTTCGGAATTGCTTTATTTATCCATTACATCTGTGCTTCAGTTCTGCACAATCCGCTCTTCATTCTGTCGAATACCTTGCATGCATAGACAATTTTGAAACAAATCCTATTTGCAGGGCATTCACGCGTTGCTGATGCCATTAGACAAGCCGACAGTTCCAGCATTTATCCATACCAAGGAGGAACTGGATGGACATGGACCCATGCACTGGGTGGGTTGTAACGGCGACTGGGTGGCATTTGTCCAGCAGGACGGGCACTTGACGATCCGCAACATATACATATCAGATACTATTATACCTCTTCCATCTCTGCAAGATGCAGGAATTTCTTTGGGCCCTACTAGTGAATGGTGGCATGGCAGCCCACCATTCCTGTTCAAATACAAAATAGATAAAAGTTTGGAACTGCTCAAAGTACGGATCGTCAAGAGGCCGTACAAAGATGATCTAGCAGGGCCATGGCATTACGAGGTAATCGTTGTATTTGACGAATTGATTGCTATCCTACAAGCGCCCCTAGAAAAGGAGTGGAATATCCTGAGAAACCCTGAATTCTTTGATAGAAACAGCTATGTCGATGCCATGGGCATTCCTGGATATGGTACAAGTTCACACCTACATCGTGTATACGCAGTTACATATCCGTATGGAGATGTTCTGGTTTGGGAACCATATACCTGTGGTGAGTCTTTGTTTTATGTCTTAACTAGTAAATGGCATGCTGCACATGTTGGACCAATTACGATTCGCAATACTGATGTATAAAAGTTGCGTTCTAAATGTTGTTCAAACTTTCAATACAACTAATAATTTGGTTATACCATCAAAATAAGTGTGAGCATACAGTTTATAAATATGAACAAAAATTTGGAACCTTTCTTAATCACTATCAAGTGGGACGTGTGATATCGGTGTGAGACTGCTCTGATTTTTCTTCATAATGGAAACATGACGGTTCTAGAAACACGTGGACACTGGTGTGGTATTTTTTTCACGCGAATACCTCTAATCCCAACCGTTAGATTTTGGACACCAACAGTTGGAATTGCTGCGACATGTCTTGTTAAAAACTGGTGCCTTATAGTAGTAGAAAATAGAAGATAGAAGAGAAGAGATAATTTTCAGTGTAGTTCCTACTTGCTGCATTGTGGTTGATCTTTGTGCATTGCAGGGACACATGCAGCCCCGCGTCTCATTGACGCCCCTGTCATTGAAGATGAAGAAGCAGAAGTGGCTGCAATTTTCGCTCAAATCGAGGGAGATGCTGTCATGGAAGATGATGAAGCAAATGTGGCTCAAGGCGATGGAGGTGCCGATGAAGATAATGATGCTGATGAAGAAGAATTAGAAGAAGAAGAATTAGAAGAAGACGAATTTGATGATGAAGAATTAGATGATGAAGAATTAGATGATGATGGTGATAATCATAATTATGAAGATGAAGATGTATTTCTTGGATTTTCTGACCAGCGCACTTGGTTCCTGGCACCAATGAGAGCAGAGTCCATTACTGGTGAATCTGATCTCGCGTGGATTCAGGTTAAAGGTTATCGGCCCATCCTCGGTCCTCCAATATTACATATGGGTAACAAGCTGAGGTCTTATCCTTTGGTACGGTGCTACGTTTTCTTGAGATCTGCCCATACCTTGGACCCTGTAGAAGAGGCAAGGTGGGAAAGATTGAACAATTTGAAGGGGCGTTCTTTATTTCTTGGACTCAATCACCCAATTTTCATGCTACCCCCGCCAGTCGACGCAGAGGCTGCAGAACCAGATTTCCAATTGTTCAAACCTGACTGTGTCTTTGCTACCCACAATCGCGCCCGTGATACATGGATACGTCCAAGGCCAAATTGGTGCAGAATGCACGTCAATGGAGGTCCTGCCATAGGCTCAAGATTGCAGTACAAAAAAGAGAAGACTGAACATAGAGCCGAAGCACCCATGTGGTTCGTCCCAACACTTCCACCTGTTTTTCCTTGAGAAATAAGAGACAGATGGTGACCTTATTTTATAGAGAAAACATAGTGTTCGTGAACTTAACCTCATGAACATTCGCTGTTCGGTTTTTGCTGAAATCAAAATTTTGCAGAGATGAAGATCTTTGTTTGAATCCCGTGCTGAACATATTTTTCACAAATTAGCTACCCGTATTGTGATGAATACATGCTGGTTTGTTGTTTGGTGCAGTAGCAGACATGAAGATCTTTGTCCTGAATACCACAATGGACATCTTTTTTTTCTTCAAAAATTAGCTAAGCTCACGCTATTAGGCGCAAATGCCTATTAAGAGATTTGGTGCTCTTGGGCACCATTGCTCCTGCTATTTTAGAAAAAAATAAAAAAAAATTTATTTGTTCAAAAAATTAGAAAACAAATCATGGAGTAGCTAATGAATTGTCCCATAAACGTGCAAAATTTCAGTTTCAAATAAAAAAAATTCTGGGCTACACAAAAGTAACAAACGTGTGGATCTGGGTATGCATATTTCAAATCTCCAAATTTCAACAGATTTTGTCTTTTTTGTGTAGTCTACAATATAAAGAATATCATATTAAAATTTTACACGCTTGTAGGTTACTTTATTTATTATGTCTACATTCATTTTCAGATTTTTTTGAAACAAATATGTATGCTATTTGATTTTTTTTAAACAGCAGAGCACTGGTGCCCATTAGCCAAAGACACTTTTCGCAAATGCCTACAATAAAGGAACGGATGGTGACCTTATTTTATAGAGAAACCATAGTGTTTGTGAAGTTAAAGTCATGAACACACGCTGTTCGGTTTTTGGTGAAATCAAAATTTAGCAGAGATGAAGATCTTTGTTTGAATCCCGTGATGAACACATTTTTCCTAAATTAGCTACCAGTATTGTGATGAATACATGCCGGTCTGTTTTTCGGTGGAGTAGCAGACATGCAGGGGATCGAAAGAAACGGCAAAGTAGCCAGAAATCAGGGGTCAAATATAAATTCGAGAAAGGAAACGTTTATTCAACAGTCAGGCTGACATGTGGGACGTATCTTGCAGCCGCAGCCCCAACATTTATCATTCAGAGAGGATGACATGTGGGACCCACGAACCAGTATCGTTCTCGGCGTTTCTCAAAGGGGGCAGGAGATCGAAAGAAAAAGGCAAGTAGCTCGAAATCAGGTGTCCAAAAAATCCAAGAAAGGAAAGGTTTATCGCACAAAGAGGCTGACATATTGTACCCAGTTTGCAGCAGCGTCATCAACGTTTCAAAGGCGGTGGAGTTCGAAAGAAAAAGGCAAATAGCCAGAAATTAGGGGTCAAAAATAAATCCAGCAAAGGAAACTTTTATCGTACAAAGAGGCTGACATGTGGGACCCAGCCAGCAGCGTCCTCAACGTTTCTAAGGTGGCAGGCAATGGAAAAAAGGCAAATAGCCAGAAATTAGGGGTCAAAAATAAATGCAACAATAGAAACTCTTATTGTTCATAGAGGCTGACATGTTGGACCCATGAGCCAGCAGGGCCCTCAACGTTTCAAAGGCGTCACGGGATCAAAAGAAAAGAACCAAGTAGTCATTAATTAGGTGTCAAAAATAAATCCAAGAAAGTAAATGTTTTACTTTTCATAGAGGCTGTCATATGGGACCCATGAGCCAGCAGCGTCCTCAACGTTTCTAAGGCGGCTGGGGATCGAAAAAAAAAGCGAAGTAGCCATTAATTAGGGGTCAACTATAAATCCAAGAAAAGAAATGTTTATTGTTCTTAGAGGCTGACATGTGGGAGCTATGCGCCAGCAGCGTCCTCATCGTTTCAAAGGCGGTCGGGGATCCAAAGAAAAAGGCAAATAGCCAGAAATCAGGGGTAAAAAAAAATCCAAGAAAAGAAATATTATTGTTCATAGAGGCTGGCATGTGGGACCCATGAGCCAGCAGCGTCCACAATTTCAAAGGCGGCACAGGATCGAAAGAAAAAGGCAAGTGACCAAAAATCAGGGGGTAAAAAATCCAAGAAAAAAACTTTATTGTACATAGAGGATGACATGCGGGTCCCATGAGCCAACAACTTACTCGTCGTTTCAGAGGGCCGAGGCGGCATGAGATCGAAAGAAAAAGGAAAGTGACCAAATATCAGGAGCAAAAAATAATCCATGAAAAGAAACTTTCATTGTACATAGAGGATAACATAGGGTCCCATGTTGTAGCAGCGGTCTGAACGTTTCAAGGACGGCATGAGATCGAAAGAAAAAGGCAAGTGACCAAATATCAGGAGCCAAAAATAATCCAAGAAAAGAAACTTTTATTGTACCTTTGAGAGTCGGCATGAGATTGAAAGAAAAAGGCAAGTGACCAAATATCAGGAGCCAAAAACCTAGAAAAGAAACTTTTATTGTACATAGAGTATGACATGCGGGTCCCATGACGCTGCAGCATCCTCAACGTTTCCAAGGCGGCAGGGGATCAAATGAAAAGGAAATAGCCAAAAAGCAGAGGGTGAAAAAAATCGAAGAAAAGAAACTTTTATTGTTCATAGTGGATGACATGTGGGACCCATGAGGCAGCAGCATCCTCAACGTTTCCAAGCAGCAGGGGATCGAAAGAAAAAGGAAATAGCCAAAAATCAGAGCGTGAAAAATAATCCAAGAAAAGAAACTTTTATTTTACATAGAGGATGACATGTGGGTCCCATTTTGCAGCAGCGGTCTCAATGTTTCATATGCGGCTTGAGATCAAAAGAAAACGAAAGTAGCCCGAAATTAGGGGGAATAAAACTCCAAGAAAAGAAAGTTTTTTGTACATAGAGGATGACATACGGGTCCCAAGGCGGCAGGGGAACAAAAGAAAAAGGAAATAGCCAAAAATCAGAGGGGTGAAAAAAAATCCAAGAAAAAAGAAACTTTTAGAGTTCATAGTTCATAGAGGATGACATGCGGGTCCCATGAGGCAGCAGCGTCCACAACGTTTCCAAGGCGGCACACAGGACCAAAAGAAAAAGGATGTACCCCTGCTGGGCCTTTTGATCAAAAAATAATCCAAGATAAGGAAGATATAAATTGGGGCTGCCTGGCCATCTGGGCCTTCTAACCTGCTGGACGTCTTTTGACTCGTACAATTTCAGCCCACTCCAAAACAAGAAAGTCCTATGCTTCGCAAAAACAAAACAAAAACAAGGAGATTCATATTAGTTCGTTTATGTAAAAATAAAGATTTAATTTATCCGTTTGCAATAGCTCAGAGCGAAATACACTTTTTATTGTCTGTAAAATAATCAAGATATCACATGTTTCTTGTACGGGGAGGCTGACATCGGGACCCATGAGCCAGCAGCGTCGTCAAAGTTTTAAAGGCGGCAGGGGATCGAAAGAAAAAATAAATCAAAAATCAGTGGGTAAAAAAATCGAAGAAAAGAAACATTTATCGTTCTGAGAGGATGACATGCGGGACCCATGTGGCAGCAGCATCCTCAACGTTTCCAAGGCAGCACGGGATCCAAAAAAAGGCAAAATAGCCAGAAATTAGGGGTCAAAATAACTCCAAGAAAAGAAAGGTTTATCGTCCATAGAGTCTGACATGTGGGACCCATTAGCGAGCAGATTCTTCAACGTTCAAAGGCGGCAGGGGATCAAAAGAAAAAGGAAGTAGCCAGAAATTAGGGGTAAAAAATAACTCCAACAATGGAAACTTTTATTGTTCATAGAGGATGACATGCGGGACCCATGAGCCAGCAGCTTCCTCAACGTTTCAAAGGCGGCATGGGATCGAAAGAAAAAGGCAAGTGACCAAATATCAGGAGCCAAAAATAATCCAAGAAAAGAAACTTTATTGTACATAGAGGATGACATGCGGGTCCCATTTAGCAGCAGCGGTATCACCGTTTGAGATGCGGCAGGAGGTCTCGAAAGAAAAAAGGCAAGTGACCAAATATCAGGAGCCAAAAAATCCAAGAAAAGAAAGTTTTATAGTACATAGAGGATGACATGCGGGTCCCATTTAGCATCAGCGGTATCACCGTTTGAGAGGCGGCAGGGGATCGAAAGAAAAAGGCAAGTGACCAAATATGAGGTGCCAAAAATAATCAAAGAAAAGAAAGTTTTCAACGTTTCAAAGGCGGCAGGGGATCAAAAGAAAAAGGAAGTAGCCAGAAATTAGGGGGCAAAAATAACTCCAAGAAAGGAAACTTTTATTGTTCGTAGAGGATGACATGGGGGACCCATGAGCCAGCAGCTTACTCAACGTTTCAAAGGTGGCATGAGATCGAAAGAAAAAAACGCAAGTGACCAAATATGAGGTGCCAAAAATAATCAAAGATTTATTGTACATAGAGGATGACATGCGGGTCCCATTTTGCAGCAGCGGTCTCAATGTTTGAAATGCGGCTTGAGATCAAAAGAAAAAGAAAGTAGCTAGAAAGTAGGGGGTCAAAAAAAAATCCAAGAAAAGAAAGTTGATGGACATAGAGGTTGACATGCGGGTCCCATGTGCCAGCAGCTTACTCAACGTTTCAAAGGGGCCAGGGGATCAAAAGTAAAAGGCAAGTGACGAAATATCAGGAGCCAAAAATCAGAGGGTGAAAAAAAATCCAAGAAAACAAACTTTTATAGCACATAGAGGATGACATGCGGGTCCCATGAGCCAGCAGGTTCCTCAACGTTTCAAACGTGGCATGAGATCGAAAGAAAAAGGCAAGTGACGAAATATCAGGAGCCAAAAATAATTCAAGAAAAGAAACTTGATTGTACATAGAGGATGACATGCGGGTCCCATGTGTAAGCAGCTTACTCAACGTTTCCAAGGCGGCAGGGCATCAAAAGAAAAAAGGAAATAGACAAAAATCAGAGAGTGAAAAAAAACCATAGAAAATAAACTTTTATAGCACATAGAGGATGACATGCGGGTCCCACGAGCCAGCAGGTTCCTCAAAGTTTCAAACGTGGCATGAGATCGAAAGAAAAAAAGGCAAGTGACCAAATATCAGGAGCCAAAAATAATCCAAGAAAAGAAAGTTTATTGTACATAGAGGATGACATGCGGGTCCCATTTTGCAGCAGCGGTATCACCGTTTGAGAGGCTGCACGGGATCGAAAGAAAAAGGCAAGTGACCAAATATCAGGAGCCAAAAATAATCCAAGAAAAGAAATTTTATTGTACGTAGAGGATGACATGCGGGTCCCATTTTGCAGCAGCGGTCTCAACGTTTCCAAGGCGGCACAGGACCAAAAGAAAAATGAAGTAGCCAGAAATCAGGGGGTGAAAAAAATCCAAGAAGAAAGATTTCAATTGGGCTGCATCTGGACATCTGGGCTTTCGAACTATCCTGCTTGGCCTTTTGACTCGTACAATTTCAGCCCACTCCAAAACAGGAAAGTTCCGAATTTTCTAAAAAAACAGGAAAGTCCTATGCTTCGCAAAGACAAAAAAACAAGGAGATTCAACATATAAGTTTGTTTATGTAAAAATAAAGATTTAATTATCCGTTTGAAATAGCTCAGAGCGCAATACATTGTTTATTGTCTGCAAAATAATCAAGATATCATATGTTTCTTGTACGGGGAGGCTGACATCGGGGACCCATGAGCAAACAGCGTCGTCAACGTTTTAAAGGCGGCAGGGGATGGAAAGAAAAAATAAACCAAAAATCTGTTGGTAAAAAATCCAAGAAAAGAAACATTTTCGTTCTGAGAGGATGACATGCGGGACCCATGAGGCAGCAGCATCCTCAGCGTTTATTGTTCATAGAGGTTGACATGTGGGACCCGTGAGCCAGCGGCGTCCTCAACGTTTTAAAGGCTGCAGGTGATCGAAAGAAAAAATAAGCCAAAAATCGTTTGGTCAACAAAATCCAAGAAAATAAACATTTACCGTTCTGAGAGGATGACATGCGGGACCCATGAGGCAGCAGCATCCTCAACGATTCCAAGGCGGCAGGGGAAATATCCAGAAATTAATGAGGGGTTCAAAATAAATCCATCAAAGGAAACTTTTATTGTTCATAGAGGATGACATGTGGGACCGACCTGAGCGTCCTCATCGTTTCGGAGGGGGGGAGATCAAAAGAAAAAGGCAAATAGCCAGAAATTAGGGGTAAAAAATAACTCCAAGAAAGGAAACTTTTATTGTTCGTAGAGGATGACATGCGGGACCCATGAGCCAGCAGCTTACTCAACGTTTCAAAGGCGGCATGAGATCGAAAGAAAAAGGCAAGTGACAAAATATCAGGAGCCAAAGATAATCCAAGAAAAGAAACTTTATTGTACGTAGAGGATGACATGCGGGTCCCATTTAGCAGCAGCGGTCTCAACGTTTCAAATGCGGCTTGAGATCAAAAGAAAAAGAAAGTTGATTGTACATAGAGGATGACATGCGGGTCCCATGAGTCAGCAGCTTACCATACGTTTCCAAGGCGGCAGGGGATCAAAAGAAAAAGGAAATAGCCAAAAATCAGAGGGTGAAAAAAATAAAGAAAATAAACTTTTATAGTACATAGAGGATGACATGCGGGTCCGATGAGCCAGCAGGTTCCTCAACGTTTCAAACGTGGCATGAGATCGAAAGAAAAAGGCAAGTGACCAAATATCAGGAGCCAAAAATAATTCAAGAAAAGAAACATGATTTACATAGAGGATGACATGCGGGTCCCATTTAGCAGCAGCGGTATCACCGTTTGAGAGGCGGCAGGGGATCGAAAGAAAAAGTCAAGTGACCAAATATGAGGTGCCAAAAAAATCCAAGAAAAGAAAGTTTTATAGTACATAGAGGATGACATGCGGGTCCCATTTAGCGGTATCACCGTTTGAGAGGCGGCAGGTGATCGAAAGAAAAAGGTAAGTGACCAAATATGAGGTGCCAAAAATAATCCAGGAAAGAAAGTTTTATAGTACATAGAGGATGACATGCGGGTCCCATTTAGCAGCAGCGGTATCACCGTTTGAGAGGCGGCAGGGATCGAAAGAAAAAGGCAAGTGAAAAATATGAGGAGCCAAAAATAATTCAAAAAAGAAAGTTTTATAGTACATAGAGGATGACATGCGGGTCCCATTTAGCAGCAGCGGTATCACGTTTTGAGGCGGCAGGTGATCGAAAGAAAAAGGCAAGTGAAAAAATATGAGGAGCCAAAAATAATTCAAGAAAAGAAAGTTTTATAGTACATAGAGGATGACATGCGGGTCCCATTTAGCAGCAGCGGTATCACCGTTTGAGAGGCAGGGGATCGAAAGAAAAAGGTAAGTGACCAAATATGAGGTGCCAAAATAATTCAAGAAAAGAAAGTTTTATAGTACATAGAGGATGACATGCGGGTCCCATTAGCAGCAGCGGTATCACCGTTTGAGAGGCGGCAGGGGATCGAAAGAAAAAGGCAAGTGACCAAATTTGAGGTGCCAAAAATAATCCAGAAAAGAAAGTTTTATAGTACATAGAGGATGACATGCGGGTCCCATTAGCAGCAGCGGTATCACTGTTTGAGAGGCGGCAGGGGATCGAAAGAAAAAGGCAAGTGACCAAATTTGAGGTGCCAAAAAAACTCCAAGAAAAGAAAGTTGATTGCACATAGAGGATGACATGCGGGTCCCATTTAGCAGCAGCGGTCTCAACGTTTCCAAGGCGGCAAGGGATCAAAAGAAAAAGGAAGTAGCCAGAAATCAGGGGGTCAAAAAAAATCCAAGAATAGAAAGAATTTTGGTTCATAGAGGATGACATGCGGGACCCATGATCCTGCATCGTAAACGGCTCGATCGGAGAACGTTGAACGAGATGGCGCGATGTAGAAAAAAACAATGCCAGAGAGGCTGCCATCTGGGCCCTACATCCCTCGGCGGTGCGGATTTGCGTTGACTCGGCCGGCGAACCCGAGATTTCGAGATGCACCACGTCCCGGGCCACCATACGCCACGTTTTGGCCGCTTTCGTCGGGCTAGGTGGCCTCAAAAACGAGAAAAAAAAAGTTTTGACATGCACCACGGAGGGACCAAAATCGTCGGCCATGGTACACCAGCAACCACGGCGCGACTTCAACTTCGTCGGCCATGGAAACTTTTCTTGTAGTGTGTGTTACTGTTACTATTGCTCTCATATTACTGCTGCTTTCACATCATCCCTGTTACTAGTGCTTTTCCAGGTGCAGCTGAATTGACAACTCAGTTGTTAAGGCTTATAAGTATTCTTTACCTCCCCTTGTGTCGAATCAATAAATTTGGGTTTTACTTCCCTCGAAGACTGTTGCGATCCCCTATACTTGTAGTAAAATATCGCGTGACAAAGGGAATCGGTATCGTATGTAAATGGTTCAATCGATCACTAAGTTATCGTTGAATATGTGGGAGCCATTATGGATCTCTAGATCCCGCTATTGGTTATTGGTCGGAGAGAAGTCTCAACCATCTGCATAGTTCACGAACCGTAGGGTGACACACTTAAGGTTTGATGCCGTTTTAAGTAGATATGAAATATGGAATGGAGTTAAATTTTGTTCGGAGTCTCGGATAGGATCCGGGACATCACGAGGAGGTCCGGAATGGTCCGGAGAATAAGATTCATATATAGGAAGTCACTTTCCAAGTTTGGAAATGATCCGGTGCATTTATGGAAGGCGCTAGAATGTTCTAGAACCTTCCGGAAGAAATCACCATGGAAGGTGGAGTCCCGGTTGGACTCCACCAACCCTAACCAGCCAACCAAGTGGGAGGGTGGAGTCCATGGTGGACTCCACCTCCTTGGCCGGAAGGGGGGAAGGGGAGAGTCCCTGTCCCTCTAGGTTTCGTCCATATGGCAGTTTTTGAATTGGGGTCTTAAGACTTTGGGCAAACCCTAGGGATTCCACCTATATAAAGAGGAGAGGGGGCACCCCTTGGCCGCACCATCAAGGGCTCCCTGGCCGGCGCCCAGCACCCCCTCTCCCAAACCCTAGCTCTCTCCTCCTCCATCTTCTCCCACAACGCTTACGGCGAAGCCCTGCCGGAGATCTCCACCACCACCGTCACCACGCCGTCGTGCTGGCGGGATTCCGAGGAGGATCTACTACATCCGCTGCCCGCTGGAACGGGGAGGAGGACGTCGTCATCAACACCGTACGTGTGACCGAGTGCGGAGGTGCTGCCCGATTGTGGCACCGTCAAGATCTTCTACGCGCTTTTGAAAGCGGCAAGTGATCGTCTACATCCACCACGAGATTTATCTCGTTAACGCTTAGCGATCTTCGAGGGTATGTTGATCTTCACCTCGTTGCTACCATCTACTAGATTAGATCTTGGCTTGTTGTTCGTTCTTGCGGTAGGAAATTTTTTGTTTTCTATGCTACGAATCCCATCAAGGGACAACCGAAGGACCCATAGACTTCCACTACACATCCTGGTGCGTCTTCTCTTGACAAAGAAGATGGCTGGGAGTTTGCGTACCTACTGCACGTGAATTGTGCTCACTGCATTAGTACAAAGTTTCCTATGGATTCAAGAAAGCCAAGTTAACTCATTTACATGACATTATTTTTCCCATGAAGCCAAGTTAACTCATCTATCAATTGGTATATTTTGGAGTGACTAAGAAAGATTCAGGCTTACTCTTTCTTTTTCATGTTTTGAACTTGTTTAAATCTTGTCAATCCTAAGATTTGACCAAGATTCAAATGGGCATACAAAATTCAAAAATTCAAAAAAAATGAAAAACCAAAGCACATAGTCTTCTTATGTCATATAGTAAGCATTCTAGTTGATAAACAAGGTCTAGACATATTCAAACCAGAAAAATCATGTATCTACACCCTAACCCTAAACCTTGTATTTGTGGTCTAGACATATATATTCAAACCTAGGATTTGACCAAGATTCAAATGGATATAACAATTCAAAAAAATCGATAAAATGAAAAACCAAAGCACAGTCTTCTTATGTCATATAGTAAGCATTCAAGTTGATAAACAAGGTCTAGACATATTCAAACCAGACAAATCATGTATCTACCCCTTAACCCTAAACTATGTCTTATGAAGTCAAGCATGAAGAGAAGTGGTTTTGGGTTTCAAACATGGAAATTTCACAAACCTCCCAAAAACTTCATTTTACAGTGAATAAGAAGTATCCATGCTTACCTTTTCATTTTCATGTTTTAAACTTGTTTAAATCTTGGTCAAACGTAGGATTTAACCAAGATTCAAATGGGCATAAAAATCGACAAAAATCAGAAAAAATGAAAAACCAAAGAACATAGCCTTCATATGTCATATATGTAGTAAGCATTCAAGTTGATAAACAAGGTCTAGACATATTAAAACCAGAAAAAGCATGTATCTACCCCCTAACCCTAAACTATATATGTCTTATGAAGTCAAGCATGAAGAGAAGTGTGGTTTGGGTTTCAAACATGGACATTTCAAAAACCTCCCAAAAGCTTCATTCATTTTAGAATGACTAAGAAGGATTCATTCTTACCTTTTCTTTTCATGTTTTAAACTTGTTAAAACCTTGGTCAAACCTAGGATTTGACCAAGATTCAAATGGTCATAAAAATTCAGAAAAAAAATCAAAAAATGAAAAACCAAAGCACATATATAGCCTTCTTATGTCATATATATAGTAAGCATTCAAGTTGATAAACAAGGTCTAGACATATTCAAACCAGAAAAATCATGGAAATTTCAAAAACCTCCCAAAAGCTTCATTTTGGAGTGACTAAGAAGGATCCAGGTTACCTTTTAATTTTCATGTTTTAAACTTGCTTAAATCTTGGTCAAACCTAGGATTTGACCAAGATTCAAATGGGCGGGTATAACAATTCAAAAAAAATCAGAAAAATGAAAAACCAAAGCACGTAGTCTTCTTATGTCATATAGTAAGCATTCAACAAGTTGATAAACAAGGTCTAGACATATTCAAACCAGAAAAATCATGTATCTACCCCAGCCTAACCCTAAACTCTGTCTTATGAAGCCAAGCATGAAGAGAAGTGGTTTTGGGTTGAAAACATGGAAATTTCACAAACCTCCCAAAAGCTTCATTTTACAGTGACTAAGAAGTATCCAGGCTTACCTTTTCATTTTCAGTTTTAAACTTGTTTAAATCTTGGTCAAACCTAGGATTTGACCAAGATTCAAATGGGCATAAAAACCAGGAAAAAATCAAAAAATGAAAAAACAAAGCACATATATAGCCTTCTTATGTCATATATATAGTAAGAATTCAAGTTGATAAACAAGGTCTATACATATTCAAACCAGAAAAAGCATGTATCTACCCATGCATAACCCTATACTTTGTCTTATGAAGTCAAGCATGAAGAGAAGTGGATTTGGGTTTCAAACATGGAAATTTCAAAAACCTCCCAAAAGCTTCATTTTAGAGTGATTAAGAAGGATCCAGGCTTAATTACCTCCTCATTTTCATGTTTAAAACTTGTTTAAATCTTGGTCAAACCTAGGATTTGACCAAGATTCAAATGGGCATAAAAAATAAAAAAATAAAAAAACCAAAGAACATAGCCTTCTTATGTCATATAGTAAGCATCAAGTTGATAAACAAGGTCTAGACATATTCAAACCAGAAAAATCATGTATCTACCCTAACCCTAAACTCTGTCTTATGAAGTCAAGCATGAAGAGAAGTGGTTTTGGGTTTCAAACATGGAAATTTCAAAAACCTGCCAAAAGCTTCATTCTAGAGTGTATCTAAGAAGGATCCATGATTACCTTTTCATTTTCATGTTTAAACTTGTTTAAATCTTGGTCAAACATAGGATTTCACCAAGATTTAAATGGGCATAAAAAATTCGAAAAAAATCAAAAAAATGAAAAACCAAAGCACATATATAGCCTTCTTATGTCATATAGTAACTATTCAAGTTGATAAACAAGGTCTAGACATATTCAAACAAGAAAAAGCATGTATCTACCCCTAACCCTAAACTCTGTCTTACGAAGTCAAGCATGAAGAGAAGTGGTTTTGGGTTTCAAACATTAAAAGTATCTACCCCTAACCATAAACTCTATCTTAAGTGGTTTTGGGTTTCACACATGGAAATTTCACAAACCTTCCAAAAGCTTCATTTTAGAGTGACTAAGGAGGATCCAGGCTTACCTTTTCATTTTCATGTTTTAAACTTGTTTAAATCTTGGTCAATCCTAGGATTTGACCAAGATTCAAATGGGCATAAAAAAATCAGAAAAAATGAAAAACCAAAGAACATAGCCTTCTTATGTCATATATATAGTAAGCATTCAAGTTGATAAACAAGGTCTAGACATATTCAAACCAGAAAAAGCATGTATCTACCCTAACCCTAAACTCTGTCTTATGAAGCCAAGCATGAAGAGAAGTGGTTTTGGGTTTCAAACATGGAAATTTCACAAACCTCCCAAAAGCTTCATTTTATAGTGAATAAGAAGGATCCAGGCTTACCTTCTCATTTTCATGTTTCAAACTTGTTTAAAATCTTGGTCAATCCTAGGATTTGGCAAAAATTCAAATGGGCATAAAATTTTAGAAAAAATTAAAAAAATAAAAAACCCAAAGCACATAGCCTTCTTATGTCATATAGTAAGCATTCAAGTTGATAAACAAGGTCTAGACATATTCAAACCAGAAAAAGCATGTATCTACCCCTAACCCTAATCTCTGTCTTATGAAGCCAAGCATGAAGAGAAGTGGTTTTGGGTTTCAAACATGGAAATTTCACAAACCTCCCAAAAGCTTCATGTTACAGTGAATAAGAAGGATCTAGGCTTACCTTCTCATTTTCATGTTTCAAACTTGTTTAAAATCTTGGTCAATCCTAGGATTTGGCAAAAATTCAAATGGGCATAAATTTTTGAAAAAATAAAAAAATAAAAAACCCAAAGCACATAGCCTTCTTATGTCATATAGTATGCATTCAAGTTGATAAACAAGGTCTAGACATATTCAAACTAGAAAAAGCATGTATCTACCCCTAACCCTAGTGGTTTTGGGTTTCAAACATGGAAATTTCTAAAACCTCCCGAAAGCTTCATTTTAGAGTGACTAAGAAGGATCCATGCTTACCTTTTCATTTTCATGTTTTAAACTTGTTTAAACCTTGGTCAAACCCAGGATTTGACCTATTTAATCATAGATTCATAGGTTGATTTTTTACCTTTTTATTATTACTATGCAGCACATGTGTGTTTGCCTGTCAAGTGAAACTCGGAGGAAGAGGGATCACACGGAAGGAGAAGAAGGGAGAGCAGTCACGGGGCCCCTCTTATTTATGGTGTATATCCTTGTTCTGGTGATGTTGGTGTTGTGCGGGGTTTGTCGGTGAGGAGGTGCGAGGCTGCGAGCGAGGCCGAGAATGAGAGAGATGTTTTTTTTGAGAGGGACAACCGAACGAGAGACTTCCGGTATGCATCCTGGTGCGTCTTCTCTTGACAAAGAAGATGGCTGGGAGTTTGCGTACCTACGCACGTGACTTGTGCTCCTGATGTGTGGGACCTCACGCATAGTCACGTAAGTGACATACTTGGTGTAAAAACTTGGGTGATTATTATACAGTATTAGTACAAAGTTTCCAATGGATTCAAGGGTAGGAAAGCCAAGTTAACTTATTTACATGACATTATTTTTCCCATGAAGACAAGTTAACTCATCTATCAATTGGTACATTTTGGAGTGACTAAGAAAGATCCAGGCTTACTCTTTCTTTTTCATGTTTTAAACTTGTTTAAATCTTGTCAAACCTAGGATTTGACCAAGATTCAAATGGGCATACAAAATTCAAAAAATTCAAAAAAAATGAAAAACCAAAGCACATAGTCTTCTTATGTCATATAGTAAGCATTCTAGTTGATAAACACGGTCTAGACATATTCAAACCAGAAAAATCATGTATCTACACCCTAACCCTAAACCTTGTATTTGTGGGCTTCAATATAGTATAACAATTCAAACCTAGGATTTCACCAAGATTCAAATGGGTATAACAATTCAAAAAAATCAGAAAAATGAAAAACCAAAGCACATAGTATTCTTATGACATATAGTAAGCATCTAAGTTGATAAACAAGGTCTATACATATTCAAATCAGACAAATCATATATCTACCCTCTAACCCTAAACTCTGTCTTATGAAGTCAAGCATGAAGAGAAGTGATTCTGGGTTTCAAACATGGAAATTTCACAAACCTCCCAAAAGCTTCATTTTACAGTGACTAAGAAGGATCCATGCTTACCTTTTCATTTTCATGTTTTAAACTTGTTTAAATCTTGGTCAAACCTAGGATTTGACTAAGATTCAAATGGGTATAACAATTCAAAAAATTAGAAAAAAAACCAAAGCACATAGTCTTCTTATGTCACATAGTAAGCATTCAACTTGATAAATAAGATCTAGACATATTCAAACCAGACAAATCATGTATCTACCCCCTAACCCTAAACTCTATCTTATGAAGTCAAGCATGGAGAGAAGTGGTTTTGGGTTTCATACATGGAAATTTCACAAACCTCCCAAAAGCTTCATTTTAAAGTGAATAAGAAGTATCCATGCTTACCTTTTCATTTTCATGTTTTAAACTTGTTTAAATCTTGGTCAAACCTAGGATTTAACCAAGATTCAAATGGGCATAAAAATCAAAAAAATCAGAAAAATGAAAAACCAAAGCACATAGCCTTCTTATGTCATATATGTAGTAAGCATTCAAGTTGATAAACAAGGTCTAGACATATTAAAACCAGAAAATCATGTATCTACCCCTAACCCTAAACTCATATGTCTTATATATGAAGTCAAGCATGAAGAGAAGTGGTTTTGGGTTTCAAACATGGACATTTCAAAAACCTCCCAAAAGCTTCATTCATTTTAGAATGACTAAGAAGGATTCATTCTTACCTTTTGTTTTCATGTTTTAAACTTGTTTAAACCTTGGTCAAACCTAGGATTTGACCAAGATTCAAATGGGCATAAAAATTCAGAAAAAAATCAAAAAATGAAAAACCAAAGCACATATATAGCCTTCTTATGTCATATATATAGTAAGCATTCAAGTTGATAAACAAGGTCTAGACATATTCAAACCAGAAAAATCATGTATCTACACCCTAACCCTAAACTCTGTCTTATGAAGTCATGAAGAGAAGCGGTTTTGGGTTTCAAACATTAAAAGTATCCTCCCAAAAGCTTCATTTTAGAGTGACTAAGAAGTATCGGTGCTTAATTACCTTTTCATTTTCATGTTTTAAAGTTGTTTAAATCTTGTCAAACCTAGGATTTGACCAAGATTCAAATGGGCATAAAAAAATAGAAAAAATAGAAAAAATGAAAAACCAAAGAACATAGCCTTCTTATGTAATATAGTAAGCATTAGTTGATAAACAAGGTCTAGACATATTCAAACAAAAAATGTATCTACCCCTAACCCTAAACTTTGTCTTATGAAGTCAAGCATGAAGAGAAGAGGTTTTGGGTTTCAAACATGTAAATTTCAAAAACCTCCCAAAAGCTTTATTCTAGAGTGTGACTAAGAAGGATCCATGCATGATTACCTTTTCACTTTCATGTTTTAAACTTGTTTAAATCTTGGTCAAACATAGAATTTGACCAAGATTTAAAGGGCATAAAAAATTCTAAAAAAATGAAAAAATGAAAAACCAAAGCACATATATAGCCTTCTTATGTCATATAGTAAGCATTCAAGTTGATAAACAAGGTCTAGACATATTCAAACAAGAAAAATCATGTATCTACACCTAACCATAAACTCTGTCTTAAGTGGTTTTGGGTTTCAAACATGGAAATTTCACAAACCTCCCAAAAGCTTCATTTTAGAGTGACTAAGAAGGATCCAGGCTTACCTTTTCATTTTCATGTTTTAAACTTGTTTAAATCTTGGTCAATCCTAGGATTTGACCAAGATTCAAACGGGCATAAAAATCAGAAATAATGAAAAACCAAAGAACATAGCCTTCTTATGTCATATATATAGTAAGAATTCAAGTTGATAAACAAGGTCTAGACATATTCAAACCAGAAAAAGCATGTATCTACCCCTAACCCTAAACTCTGTCTTATGAAGCCAAGCATGAAGAGAAGTGGTTTTGGGTTTCAAACATGGAAATTTCACAAACCTCCCAAAAGCTTCATTTTACAGTGAATAAGAAGGATCCAATCTTACCTTCTCACTTTCATGTTTCAAACTTGTTTAAATCTTGGTCAAACCTAGGATTTGGCCAAGATTCAAATGGGCATAAAATTTTAGAAAAAATAAAAAAACCCAAAGCACATAGCCTTCTTATGTATCATAGTAAGCATTAAGTTGATAAACAAGGTCTAGACATATTCAAGAAAAATCATGTATTTACCCCTAACCCTAAACTCTGTCTTACGAAGTCAAGCATGAAGAGAAGTGGTTTTGGGTTTCAAACATGGAAATTTCAAAAACCTCGCGAAAGCTTCATTTTAGAGTGACTAAGAAGGATCCATGCTTACCTATTCATTTTCATGTTTTAAACTTGTTTAAACCTTGGTCAAACCCAGGATTTTACCTATTTAATCATAGATTCATAGGTCGATTTTTTACTTTTTTATTATTACTATGCAGCACATGTGTGTTTGCCCGTCCAGTGAAACTCGGAGGAAGAGGGATCACACGGAAGGAGAAGAAGGGATAGCAGTCACGGGGCCCCTCTTATTATTTATGGTGTATATCTTTTTTCTGGTGATGTTGACTGTTGTGCAGCGTTTGTCAGTGCGCAGGAGGTGCGAGCGAGCGAGTCGAGCGAGGCCGAGAATGAGAGAGATGTTTTTTTTGCGTGAGAGGGATAACCGAAGGACCCAGAGACTTCCAATACGCATCCTGATGCGTCTTCTCTTGACAAAGAAGATGGCTGGGAGTTTGCGTACCTACTGCACGTGACTTGTGCTCACTGAAGTGTGGGACCTCATGCATGGGCACCACACGTAAGTGACATACCTGTTGGTGTAAAAACTCAGGTGATTATTATAGTGCATTAGAACAAAGTTTCCTATGGATTCAACGGTAGGAAAGCCAAGTTAACTCATTTACATGACATTATTTTTCCCATGAAGCCAAGTTAACTCATCTATCAATTGGTACATTTTGGAGTGACTAAGAAAGATCCAGGCTTACTCTTTCTTTTTCATGTTTTAAACTTGTTTAAATCTTGTCAAACCTAGGATTTGAACAAGATTCAAATGGGCATACAATATTCAAAAAACTCAAAAAAAATGAAAAACCAAAGCACATAGTCTTCTTATGTCATATTGTAAGCATTCTAGTTGATAAACAAGGTCTAGACATATTCAAACCAGAAAAATCATGTATCTACACTCTAACCCTAAACCTTGTATTTGTGGGCTTGAATATAGTATAACAATTCAAACCTAGGATTTGACCAAGATTCAAATGGGTATAACAATTCAAAAAATCAAAAAAATGAAAAACCAAAGCACATAGTATTCTCATGTCATATAGTAAGCATCCAAGTTGATAAACAAGGTCTATACATATTCAAACCAGACAAATCATGTATCTAGCCCTAACCCTAAACTCTGTCTTATGAAGTCAAGCATGAAGAGAAGTGATTCTGGGTTTCAAACATGGAAATTTCACAAACCTCCCAAATGCTTCATTTTACAATGACTAAGAAGGATCCATGCTTACCTTTTCATTTTCATGTTTTAAACTTGTTTAAATCTTGGTCAAACCTAGGATTTGACCAAGATTCAAATGGGTATAACAATTCAAAAAAAATCGAAAAAAGAAAAACCGAAGCACACAGTCTTCTTATGGCATATAGTAACCATTCAAGTTGACAAACAAGGTCTAGACATATTCAAACCAGACAAATCATGTATCTACCCCCTAACCCTAAACTATGTCTTATGAAGTCAAGCATGAAGAGAAGTGGTTTTGGCTTTCAAACATGGAAATTTCACAAACCTCCCAAAAGCTTCATTTTAAAGTGAATAAGAAGTATCCATGCTTACCTTTTCATTTTCATGTTTTAAACTTGTTTAAATCTTGGTCAAACGTAGGATTTAACCAAGATTCAAATGGGCATAAAAAATCAGACAAAAATCAGAACAAATGAAAAACGAAAGAACATAGCCTTCATATTTCATATATGTAGTAAGCATTCAGGTTGATAAACAAGGTCTAGACCTATTCAAACCAGAAAAAGCATGTATCTACCCCCTAACCCTAAACTCATATGTCTTATGAAGTCAAGCATGAGAGAAGTGTGGTTTTGGGTTTCAAACATGGACATTTCAAAAACCTCCCAAAAGCTTCATTCATTTTAGAATGACTAAGAAGGATTCATTCTTACCTTTTCTTTTCATGTTTTAGACTTGTTTAAACCTTGGTCAATCCTAGGATTTGACCAAGATTCAAATGGGCATAAAAATTCAGAAAAAAAAATCAAAAAATGAAAAACCAAAGCACATATATAGCCTTCTTATGTCATATAGTAAGCATTCAAGTTGATAAACAAGGTCTAGACATATGAAACCAAACATATGAAGAGAACTGGTTTTGGGTTTCAAACATGGAAATTTCACAAACCTCCCAAAAGCTTCTTTTAGAGTGACTAAGAAGTATCCAGGCTTACCTTTTCATTTTCATTTTTAACTTGTTTAAATCTTGTCAAACCTAGGATTTGACCAAGATTCAAATGGGCGGGTATAACAATTCAAAAACAAATCAGAAAAATGAAAAACCAAAGCACATAGTCTTCTTATGTCATATAGCAAGCATTCAACAAGTTGATAAATAGGTCTAGACATATTCAAACCAGAAAAAACATGTATCTGCCCCTAACCCTAAACTCGGTCTTATGAAGTCAAGCATGAAGAGAAGTGGTTTTGGGTTGCAAACATGGAAATTCCACAAACCTCCCAAAAGCTTCATTTTACAGTAACTAAGAAGGATCCAGGCTTACCTTTTCATTTTCATTTTTTAAACTTGTATAATCTTGGTCAAACATAGGATTTGACCAAGATTCAAATGGGCATAAAAAATCAAAAAAAAAAAAAAATGAAAAAACAAAGCACATATATAGCCTTCTTATGTCATATATATAGTAAGCATTCAAGTTGATAAACAAGGTCTATACATATTCAAACCAGAAAAAGCATGTATCTACCCATGCATAACCCTATACTTTGTCTTATGAAGTCAAGCATGAAGAGAAGTGGATTTGGGTTTCAAACCTCCCAAAAGCTTCATTTTAGAGTGATTAAGAAGGATCCAGGCTTAATTACCTTCTCATTTTAATGTTTAAAACTTGTTTAAATCTTGGTCAAATTAACCTAGGATTTGACCAAGATTCAAATGGGCATAAAAAAATTAGAAAAAAACAGAAAAAATGAAAAGCCAAAGAACATAGCCTTCTTATGTAATATAGTAAGCATTAGTTGATAAACAAGATATAGACATATTCAAACCAAAAAATCATGTATCTACCCCTAACCCTAAACTCTATCTTATGAAGTCAAGCATGAAAAGAAGTGGTTTTGGGTTTCAAAGATGGAAATTTACAAAACCTTCCAAAAGCTTCGTTCTAGAGTGTGACTAAGAAGGATCCATGATTACCTTTTCATTTTCATGTTTTAAACTTGTTTAAATCTTGGTCAAACATAGGATTTGACCAAGATTTAAATGGGCATAAAAAATTCGAAAAAAATCAAAAAATGAAAAACCAAAGCACATACATAGCCTTCTTATGTCATATAGTAAGCATTCAAGTTGATAAACAAGGTCTAGACATATTTCAAACAAGAAAAATCATGCATGTACCCCTAACCATAAACTCTGTCTTAAGTGGTTTTGGGTTTCAAACATGGAAATTTCAAAAACCTGCCAAAAGCTTCATTCTAGAGTGTGACTAAGAAGGATCCATGACTACCTTTTCATTTTCATGTTTTAAACTTGTTTAAATCTTGGTCAATCCAAGTATTTGACCAAGATTCAAATGGGCATAAAAAATCAGAAAAAATCAGAAAAAATGAAAAACCAAAGAACATATCCTTCTTATGTCATATATATAGTAAGCATTCAAGTTGATAAACAAGCTCTAGACATCTTCAAACCAGAAAAAACTTGTATCTACCCCTAACCCTAAATCTCTGTCTTATGAAGCCAAGCATATGAAGAGAAGTGGTTTTAGGTTTCAAACAAGGAAATTTCACAAACCTCCCAAAAGATTCATTTTACAGTGAATAAGAAGGATCCAGGCTTACCTTCTCATTTTCATGTTTCAAACTTGTTTAAATCTTGGTCAAACCTAGCATTTGGCCAAGATTCAAATGGGCATAAAATTTTAGAAAAAATAAAAAAATAAAAAACCCAAAGCACATAGCACATATCCTTCTTATGTCATATAGTAAGCATTCAAGTTGATAAACAAGGTCTATACATATTCAAACCAGAAAAAGCATGTATCTACCCATAACACTAAACTCTATCTTAATTATGAAGTCAAGCATGAAGAGAAGTGGATTTGGGTTTCAAACATGGAAATTTCAAAAAAAACCCCAGAAGCTTCATTTTAGAGTGTGACTACGAAGGGTCCAGGCTTACCTTTTCATTTTCATGTTTTAAACTTATTTAAATCTTGGTAAAACCTAGGATTTGACAAAGATTCAAATGAGCATACAAAATCAGAAAAAATCAGAAAAAATGAAAAACCAAAGAACATAGCCTTCTTATGTCATATAGTAAGCATTCAAGTTGATAAACAAGGTCTAGACATATTCAAACCAGAAAAAGCATGTATCTACCTCTAACCCTAAACTCTGTCTTACGAAGTCAAGCATGACGAGAAGTGGTTTTGGGTTTCAAACATGGAAATTTCAAAAACCTCCCGAAAGCTTCATTTTAGAGTGACTAAGAAGGATCCATGCTTACCTATTCATTTTCATGTTTTAAACTTATTTAAACCTTGGTAAAACCCAGGATTTGACCTATTTAATCATAGATTCATAGGTCGATTTTTTACTTTTTTATTATTACTATGCAGCACATGTGTGTTTGCCCGTCCAGTGAAACTCGGAGGAAGAGGGATCACACGGAAGGAGAAGAAGGGATAGCAGTCACGGGGCCCCTCTTATTTATGGTGTATATCTTTTTTCTGGTGATGTTGACTGTTGTGCAGGGTTTGTCAGTGTGCAGGAGGTGCGAGGCTGCGAGCGAGCGAGTCGAGCGAGGCCGAGAATGAGAGAGATGTTTTTTTCGTGAGAGAGAGGGAAAGAGAAGAGAAGGACTCCTGGTGTGTCTTCTCTTGACAAAGAAGATGGCTGGGAGTTTGCGTACCTACTGCACGTGACTTGTGCTCACTGAAGTGTGGGACCTCATGCATGGTCACGTAAGTGACATACCTGTTGGTGTAAAAACTCGGGTGATTATTATACAGTATTAGTACAAAGTTTCCTATGGATTCATGGGTAGGAAAGCCAAGTTAACTCATTTACATGACATTATTTTTCCCATGAAGCCAAGTTAACTCATCTATCAATTGGTACATTTTGGAGTGACTAAGAAAGATCCAGGCTTACTCTTTCTTTTTCATGTTTTAAACTTGTTTAAATCTTGTCAAACACTACAAGAAAAGTTCTGATAGACAACGTCCCAAAATCGTCCACTAAGGGGTATTTTTCGTCGCCTATGGGCCTAACCCGACGATATGGGTTCTGTTGTCGAAACTGCGTCAGCAAAGTCCAACGACGATTTTTTCGGTCCGTCTCGCTTGGGCGCCCTTCCGCCACGGAAAATTGGACCGTTGACCAAGTGTTTCCGGGAGCCCGTTGACTGCGACGTCATGCAAACTGACACGTGGCAGACGCCGTTAACTGCCAGTTAACGGCGTTAACCGGCTGAAACCCCGTGGTAGATGGTAGGCCCACACGAGGCCTGCCACGTCTTAAGCGGGCCGGGCCAGATGACATAGTTTGACCGGTCAACTATATAGCTGGGCTGGTCCATTAGTTACGTGGGCCGGGCCTAACCTCTAATGTTGACTGGTCAAAACTTAAATGGGCCGGCCCATTTAACATGTGGGGTCCACCTTACAGCAAGGGGCCCAAGAAGCAAGTGGGCCGGGCCAAAAACAGGGTGGGTCCCGTTAAAAGGCCGGCCCATTTAGTGTGTGGGGTCCACAATATAGCAAGTGGGCCGGCCCAACAAGCTAGTGGGCCGGGTCCAAAACACGTGGGTCCCACTATCTGTTAAAGGGCCGGCCCATTTAGTGTGTGGGGTCCACCATATAGCAAGTGGGTCGGCCAACAAGATAGTGGGGCCGGGCCAAAAACACAGTGGGTCCCACCTTCTGTTAAAGGGCCGGCCCATTTAGTATGTGGGGTCCACCATATAGCAAGTGGGCTGGCCCACCAAGATAGTGGGCCGGGCCAAAAACACAGGTGGGTCCCACATTCCTCTTAATGGGCCGGGCCATTTGGTATGTGGGGTCCACCATATAGAAGTGGGCCGGCCCAACAAGATAGTGGGCCGGGCCAAAACACAGGTGGGTCCCGCCTTCCTATTAAAGGGCCGGCCCATTTACCATGTGGGACCACCATATAGCAAGTGGGTGGCCCAACAAGATAGTGGGCGGGCCAAAAGCACAGTGGGCACCACTTTCCTGTTAAAGGGCCGGCCCAAATAGTATGTGGGGTCCACCATATTGCAAGTGGGCCGGCCCAACAAGATAGTGGGCCGGGCCAAAAACACAGGTGGGTCCCACTTTCCTCTTGAAGGGCCGGCCCGTTTAGTGTGTGGGGTCCACCACAAAAGCAAATGGGCTGGCCCAACTAATTAGTGGGCCGGCCCAGTAGTGGGTGGGGTCCACCTTAAAGCAAGTGGGCCAGCCCAATTAGAGTGTGGGGTCCACCGTAACTCAAATGGGCTGGCCCAAGAAGTAAGTGGGCCAGCCCGTTTAGTTGCTGTTTATATGCCGGCATAATATGCGCTTTAGGATTTTGCGGGCAGGCACATATGTGATTTCGCTTAATTGGGCCGTTTAAGGGATGGGAATTCGTGATTTAGATACTGAGAATATTTACGCAGCATTGATTTCTGTCGGATAGCCTCACTTACCACAAGCACCAAAGAAAAAATGCGCGAAAGAACTATAAAAACTAACTAAATATTACATCAGCTGCAAGGCATTGAAAAAAATATTACAGAACCCAGAGAAATTGAATGGTAATTAAACCTAGCAATACAATGAAGCGATCCGGCAATCTTTTAAGTTGTCCATGCAGCACCTATATCTGAAACAAAGACATTACAAGTTAAGACAGCAACAATGGAAAGGCAAAGACACTACAATATTGTTTGCCAAAGAATTTGGAACTCATCATTTCGTCGTTATAACAAGATCATTGTAATGCGCACAATAAGCAAACAAAGAGTGCATGCCGCATACCAACAGCCAATATAACAGAGCATGTTAGAATGAAACAGCAGACTTACTACTGTCGAGTCCCATGCAAACCAACATGTTCAGGGAGTACAAAATTGGCATGAACAACATAGTAGCAGGCTATAAATTTTGTAACAACGACTGAGCAAGATGAAGTTATGATGGCTACATCTACAGAGCAGGGAATGTAAACCAAAAATAGAAGTTACGATGGCAAAAGCTAAAGAGGAGGGAATGTGAACCAACATGTGCCAAGTGCAATTACTTCATTTTGGCCGTGAACTAAATAATACTCCTGAACTTATAGTGAAGGGGATGCAAATCAAGATGTTTCGGGATATAAACTTGTAATGAGCAACACATAGAGGATAGTTAATGCTGGAGCTTAGGATGGACCAGATACAGAATATAGTGGGATCACCTGTGAACTTGTATAAGAGGGAATGCAAACCAATATGTTCAGCTTTCCATATGTGAGCGTCATGCCAAGTCAGAGAAACAAGTCAATAATGCAGCTTTTGAAGAACAAGATGGCACGCAAAATTATTATCTAGTAGTATGACAAGTTTATTTGTACTACAGGCTAGATAGCAGAGTGATAGCATGCCAAACTAAGTCCTTACTTTGTTAGCTTACAATGAACTAGATACAAAACAATGGCATCACCTGTAGTACAGGGAATGCAAGCCAACATGTTCATGGAGTAAAAAATTGGCACAAACAACATAGTAGCAGGCCATAATTTTTGTAACAACGACTGAGCAAGATAAAGTTATGATGGCTAGATCTACAGAGCAGGGAATGTAAACCAAATATAGAAGTTACGATGCCAAAAGCTATAGAGCAGGGAATGCGAACCAACATGTGCAATTACTTAAAATTGGCCATGAACTAAATAATAGCAGGATGTTACTATAATACCTATAATTTTTGTAACAACGACTGAGCAAGATAGAAGTTATGATGGCTACATCTACAGAGCAGGGAATGCAAACCAAAATGTTCAATCGCTTAAAGTTAGCAATGAAGTAGAAAATAGCAACGTGTTACGGTCATAGCTAGGAATGAACTAAAAGAGCTTCAGACAAACAAGAATCTGAACCCAGAACATGGCGCTAAAACAAGGGACTTACATTAGGAGAAGCACTCTGTGGGAGTCACAGCAGATCTTCCTGGGGTTGATAGATCCGGTGATGAAGTACGCTACATGTGCTACTTGGGGTTGGAGAGACGGCCATTACACTTCATGATTACTCATCTCATCTGCAAAAACGTAACGGCGCGTCGTTAGCACAAACAGGTTCCCCCAAGATTAAACAAGAACTTGCAGGCAAGCAATAGAAAAGCGACAGTAGAAGAGTTTAGATCATGCAAGGCGCCGGTGAAGCAGATCCGGTTCATGCACACGGTGTCGGTGAGCAAGATCCGATGCGGTGGACGACGGATCCGGCGAAGCGGCTCCGGCGGGGTGGACGATACCGCAGCTGAAGCGACTGCGGTAGACTGCTGGATGAGCACATAGTTTCGAGGTTCGGCGGGGATGATCCGGTCCGGTTGATGACGGCGTCGATGAAGCGGCTCCGGCAGGCAGCCGGATGACAAGGATCGCGAGGGCTCGGGTAGGCCAGGGAAGTCCGGCGGGGATGTTCCGGTGCGGTGGTCGTGGAGGTGGTAGAGAGAGGGACTTGAGAAGTTCCGGTGGGTGATCTCAGAGGAGAGACTGAAGGAAATGTATTTTTTTGGGAGGGTTTCCGGGCTAGGGAGGTGGTGATCGAAAAAATGACGGGCAAACCCCTCACCAACCGACTTTGCTGTCATCTCCACAGGGGTAGAATGGGAATTTGGAAGCGTGTGAAATATTTGTATTTTGTGGGCGGGAAGTTTTGCCGCTATGAGATTTTGAATTTGGCTACTGTCCAAGTATAATGATAAAAAATTGTGACACCGTACTAGTACCTCTGTTCATGGCCGAGTGCAAAATCTGTTGGGGGGATGACCCCCGGTATGCCAAAGGCATGCCAAGCCGGATGGTCTTATCCATCAAGATACCGGTTTAATATTTATACCGGAGCTCAAAGATAGGAATTTGGCTAAGTAAGCTAAGCCGGTATCCCCAAGAGGGGTATACCGGAACCAGGAAGGAAAGATACCGGAGCGCCGGAAGGAAGAACATGTCGGCTAGCTGGTCAAAGATTCCGTCAGGAGCTAAAGGACAAGGATGAGCTAAGCAAAGTAGCTTTAAACGAAGGCCTGAAGACAAAGAAGAGGATGACGGCCAAAGAAGCCGGAGGACGTCAGCCTCCCTGTTTAAAGAAGACCCCGGCGTCATCTATGATTAAAGTAGCTTTATAAAGTATCTTTGTAAAGTAGTTTGTCTAGTCAAAGATCCCATTAGGGTTTCTTGTCCTGTAAGCCACCCTCTCCCCTATATAAGGAGAGGGGGCAGCCTCTTTCATACGCGCGTGACATTGGAGACAGAACCCTGTAAGCTCAAACCTGTATCATGTGGAGATCAATAAACATGGTGATCTAGAGCGAGTTCATCCTTGTGTCTTTCTTCTTCTACCTCTGGCCTTGGCCAAGTTCTTGAGGAAAGCATCCGGAAGTTCGTCCATCTAGTCACAAACCCTCCCCCGAATCCTCTAGCGTCCATTCGGCCCCAAGATAAGCCATCCTATGGCATCTGTTTGTTCCCCACGACGACAGTTGGCGCCCACCGTGGGGCATGAAGTGGCGCTTGCTGGAGTTCATATTCGGGCGGGCATCCTCGACATCAACGGCGAGCGCACGGTGTCCGCGCTCGTGCAACGCATCTACAACATGGACTTCATCAACGATAACGCTGGCTGCTTCGCCAACGGCGGCAAGTTCCCGCAGAACGGCCGCACCATCGAGTTCGGCAGCATCCGCGTCTACCTCGGCACCGTCCCTGTGCGCCAGCGCCTCTCGCCGGTGCTGGTGGCGCCGGATCCGCCAAGATGGCTGTGTGCTGGCCGCGCCGCCGGCAGCGTGGAGGTCATGATGGCTGGTGCGGTCAACACCGGCAAGGGAGCTGTGGAGGAAGGAGATGAACGTGCGGCATCGACCCGCCCGGCAAAACCACCGCTGGAGCGTGACGCCGGCGTCGCGGGAGCATCGTCAGCACCACCGGCAACACCTCTTCAAGCGGCGATGCACACGCTGGCCACGCCCATCGCGCAGAACATCGACCCGGCAAAGGCTCAGGAGGAGCTGGAGGCCACGCGCAAGGCCCTGCTTACCGGTGGCGCCGACATCATCCGGGCGCAGCGCGAGCTGAACCTAACCCTACGTGAGTACAACGCTGCCCATGGCTTTGCTTCAGTTAGTGCTCATGCTGCTAGGATACCGGAAAACCGGCTTAAGGCTCGCAATCTAGATCAGGATTTGCGCAAAGAAGTTCTTACCGGCAAGAGTGCATCTGTATCTGTAAGCATCGTAGAAAAGCCTAAGTACAGTAGTCCGGATAAAACTATAAAAGCCGCTAAAGCTGCAGTAGAGTTATGTGAATCTCTTTCCGGTGACGAGTTGGCAAAGCAGCAAGAACGTGTAAAAGAGCTGTTGAAAACTATTGAGCAGCAAAATGCTGAGCAGCTAGCTAAGCTGAACGAGGCAGTGGCCTCAAAATCCGCGCGTTCAACAAAGAATGCCGGAAGCAAGTCCCAGGGGCAGGCATCGTCCCCTCATCCGGACAAAAGAAGGGAAAGAGAAAAGAACGCACGGCAGATGACTGTGTATGATCCAGTTCTTGCCGGAAAGCAAAAAGCCGGGCAACATGATGCCGGTAGAAAAAGCCAAGGGGCAGATCGGGGCTACGCCAAGGGAGGCTATGCCGGAAACAATCATGCCGGTAGATATGAAACCGGGCAAAATTATCGAGCCGCAAGAGTGGCATATGTGGATGAAGAAATGCCACCACCAGGGTACCGGCAGGCAAGAGCCGCGGAACCGGAAGAATATGACGAATCAGATTCCGAGGTGGAACGAACAAGAGTCCACCGGAACCCTTTGGGGGAACGCCTGGGGGAAAGATGTTTGCCAGACCGGGATGCGAGGCACAGGTTGGACAGGGTACATCTTTCTGCGATAGTTGAATGTGAGGGACCTCCTGGCCCAAGGTGTTTTGGCCCACGGATCATGAGAGAAGAACCACCGGTGCGCAATTTCCAGTTGCCCCGGGACACAAGAACGTATGATGGTACGACCAAGCCGGAAGACTGGCTGGCAGATTATGTCACAGCTGTTTATGTGGCTGGTGGTGGAGTAAACCGGCGTTGGGCGGTAAGAATCATACCGTCCTACCTCGTGGGTCCTGCGAGGATTTGGCTTAACAATTTGCCGGCAGGAAGCATTAACGGATGGTTGGACTTTGAGGAAGCATTTGTGAACAACTTCAGCAGTACCTACAAAAGGCCAAACCGGCCCCAACAGCTTGCGCTGTGCCAACAGCGTGCAGGAGAAACAGACCGGGATTATCTCACCCGGTGGAACTCAATGAGAAACACATGTGAAGGAGTGATTGAGGCACAAGCCATTGCTTGGTTCAGTCAAGGATGCCGGAGAGGATCACCTTTGTGGCAAAGGCTGCAGAGAAGCATGCCCACAACCTTAGCGGAAATGATACGTGTGGCAGATAGCTATGCATTGGGAGACCCAATGCAGCCGGCAGTGCAAGCTGAGCCGGAGCAGTCGAATCCGCATCAGCAGCAATACCGGGATAACCGGAACAACAAAAGAAGGGAAGATTTCCCGGATCGAAGATATGCATCACAGCAAGTTGCTGCCGTGCAGGAAAATTATGACGCCAGCGGCAGTCAGAGACAGAAAACCGGATCGCAGCCATGGGCGGGTCCTAAGAAGCAGTGGGTAGAAAAGAAACCCTGGGGCCAGAAAAAGAATTGGCAAGAGCCTGTGAAATACACCATGGAAGCCGCCATGGATCAACCTTGCCGGTGGCACACGCCGAACCCGGATCACCCGTCGAACCACTTGACGAAGGATTGTTCTTGGACCAAGTTCTTGATGCAAAAGGGAGCGGTAAAAGATGCGCAGGCGCCAGGGGGCCCCGTGCAGCAACAACAGCAATTACCACCTCCACCACCACTCACTGGAGCAAATGCTCTACCGGTTACCTCAGCCAAACAGGCAGCAATACCAGCAAGTTAACCGGGTGGAAGAGAATCGTGACCAACCACCTCCACCGGCACCTTTGGGCCGGAATGTTTACGAAGACCCACACTTGTGCATGGTTGTCTTTGTCACCGAGCCAACCGACAGGCAGAGCGTGCATCGCCGTTCCATGGAAGTGAACGCGGTGATGCCGGCAGTACCCAAGTACATGCTATGGTCAGATCAGGAAATCACCTGGTCGTTCAAGGATCACCCCAAGATCATGCCGAATCCGGGTGGATACGCTCTCGTTGTGGACCCAATCATGAAGGGGCCGGAAACTCGAGTAAAATTCAGCAAGGTGCTGATAGACAATGGCAGCAGCATAAACATCATGTACAAGCACACCATGCGTACGCTGGGCATAACGGAGAATATGCTGCAGCCAACTCACACAACTTTCCATGGGATTGTTCCCGGTTTGTCTTGTGCCCCGATAGGAAAAGTTCGGGTGGATGTGTCGTTTGGAGGACGTGACAATTGTCGTGTTGAGAACATTGAGTTTGAGGTGGTGGACTTAGATAGTCCCTACCATGCATTGCTGGGGAGACCGGCATTGGCAGCTTTCATGGCATCAACTCATACGGCTTACCTCAAGATGAAGATGCCGGCACCTCGTGGACCCTTGACTGTGGTGGGAAACTATAAAGTCTCAATGGAAACTGCTTCCGCCGGATCAAACCTGGCAGAATCACTGGTGATAGCGGAAGAAAAGAAAAGAATGCAAACTGCTGTTGCGCTGGCTCAGTCCTCAAAGTTGAGCTTAGCGGCAATGAGTGGAAACTTGGCTTCACCGGCATTCAAGCCGACAAACGAGACAAAGGACATTGTGCTGGATCCGGCTTACCCAGAGCGCACCGTTCGTATCGGTGCCGGCCTCAGTCAAGCATAGGAAAGCGCGCTCGTCAGCTTCCTCCGTGAGAATCGGAACATCTTTGCCTGGTCTACTGATGACTTGGTAGGGGTTCCGAGGGAGCTGGCTGAGCACTCTCTAAACGTCCGGAAAGATGCTAAGCCGGTGCGTCAACCTTTGCGCCGGTTCGCAGAAGATAGGAGGAAAATCATTGGAGAAGAAGTAACAAAGCTGTTAGTTGCCGGTTTCATCGTGGAGGTCACGCACACAGAGTGGCTGGCTAATCCGGTGATGGTCGAGAAGAAAAAAGATGAGAACCTGGAGGCACAAGCTCCAAAGGTGTGGCGCATGTGCATCGACTACACCAACCTCAACAAAGCTTGCCCAAGAGATCCTTTCCCTTTGCCCCGAATCGATCAAGTGATTGATTCTACTGCTGGGTGTGAGTTGTTGTCGTTCCTGGATGCGTATTCCGGCTTCCACCAAATCCCTCTGAAAAAAGAAGATCAAATAAAAACTGCGTTCATTACCCCGCACGGGGCTTATTGCTATGTTACAATGCCTTTTGGTTTGCGCAACGCTGGTGCAACGTACCAGCGCTGTATGCAAAAATGCTTGTTTGATCAAATCGGAAAAAATGTGCAAGTTTATGTGGATGATATCGTGATAAAAACTAAAGTAAAAGATACCTTAATCGATGACATCCGGCAAACATTTGATAACCTAAGGCGGTTCCGGATGAAACTCAATCCGGCAAAGTGCACCTTTGGTGTCCCTGCCGGCAAGCTGCTTGGTTTCCTTGTGTCAAGCCGGGGCATTGAGGTCAATCCGGTAAAAATCCGGGCAATAGAAAGAATGACTATCCCACGAGAACTGAAAGATGTGCAAAAGTTTACCGGAAGCTTGGCATCGCTAAGCCGGTTCATAAGCAGGCTAGGAGAAAAGGCCTTGCCACTCTATGCTTTGATGAAAAAATCGGATACTTTCGTCTGGACCACACAGGCAGACGCAGCGTTTAAAGAATTGAAAAACATGCTCGTAACGGCCCCAATTTTGGCCTCGCCCTTGGAAAGAGAGCCTATGTTGCTTTATATAGCGGCAACGAACCGGGTGGTTAGTGTTGTGGTAGTGGTGGAAAGAGAAGAGGAAGGAAAAACCGTCCAGAGGCCGGTATACTACCTGAGCGAGGTGCTCTCCTCATCAAAACAAAACTACCCACACTTCCAAAAAATGACTTATGGCGTGTTCATGGCCGCCACGAAGCTCAAGCACTACTTTGAGGAGCACCCCATGAAGGTGGTGAGTGAGGCACCCATCTCCGATATCATGGGCAACAAGGATGCCAGCGGCCGGATTGCAAAATGGGCAATTCAGCTATCACCGTATGTACCGGTGTATGAAAGAAGAGATGCCATAAAATCGCAAGCTTTAGCTGATTTCTTGGTCGATTGGGCGGAGATACAATACAAGCCGCCAGAGCACAAAATAGAATACTGGAAGATGCACTTTGATGGATCCAAACTCAAGGAAGGTCTGGGTGCCGGTGTGGTACTCACCTCACCTAAGGGAGATCACCTCCGGTATGTTTTACAAGTGCACTTCAGGGCATCAAACAATGTCGCTGAATACGAGGCTCTGATACATGGGCTCAAGGTTGCAAAAGAAATCGGGGCACTCAGGATCATTTGCTATGGTGATTCAGATCTTGTGGTGCAACAGTGTTCCGGAGATTGGGACGCAAAAGATGCCAACATGGCCTCATACCGGTTCCATGTGCAAAAGATTGCCGGCTTCTTCGAAGGATGTGAATTTCACCATGTGCCGCGCGCAGAAAATGAGGCCGCGGATACCTTATCCAAGCTAGGTTCGTCCAGGCAAGAAATTCCTCCCGGAATAGCTCTGGCGCACTTGAGAGTTCCATCAATCAAGCCAAGTCCGGAGTCGGAATCAATTTTCGTACCGGAATCACATGTGGTGCCAATGGAGATTGACGAAGGAAACCCGGGGACTACTCCGGCAAACTCGGGGACTGTACCGGTAAACTCGGGGACTGCGACGCCCATGCCGGAAGAGGCAATGCTTGTGGATAGCATGGACATAGACATGCCGGTATTTGTGGTTAGAGAGGCACCATCTTGGGTCGAACCTATTAAGGAATTCCTGATCAACGGCACCTTGCCGGTTGACGAAAATGAATCAAGAAGGATACAGAGAAGGTCCAAAGCTTACACCATCATCAATGGCGAGGTATACAAGAGAAGTGTTACCGGTGTCCTCCAAAGATGTGTGGAGCCGGAAGAAGGAAGAGAAATGCTTGAGGAAATTCATCGAGGAGAATGCGGGCACCACGCTTCTTCAAGGGCGTTGGTAGCAAAGGTGTTCCGGCATGGGTTCTACTGGCCCACAGCCTTAGATAATGCTGAGGATTTGGTAAGGAAATGCAATGGCTGCCAGAGGTACGCTAAGCAAAACCATACCCCAGCATCCGGCTTAAAAACCATACCGCTAACTTGGCCTTTCGCTGTTTGGTGCCTGGACATGGTTGGACCGTTCAAAACCGCAAGGGGAAACATGACCCACATCTTGGTAATGGTGGATAAGTTCACCAAGTGGCTGGAGGTGAAGCCTATCGCAAAGTGTGATGGCCACACAGCGGTAAAGTTCCTGAAAGATGTAATTCTGCGGTATGGATACCCGCACAGTATCATAACTGACAATGGCACAAACTTTGCTCAAGGAGAGTTCAAACGATTTTGTGAAGACAAGAACATCCGGTTGGATTTGTGCTCGGTGGCGCACCCGCAAGGCAATGGCCAAGTTGAGAGAACAAATGCTTTGGTACTTTCCGGTATCAAACCAAGACTCATTGATGCAATGGAAAAATCGCCGGGATGTTGGATCGATGAGCTACCATCAGTGCTGTGGAGTCTAAGAACAACTCCGAACCGGTCTACCGGATACACGCCATTCTTCATGGTTTATGGAGCAGAAGCGGTCATACCAACCGACATTCTCCATGATTCCCCAAGGGTGCAACTCTATACCGAAGAAGAGGTAAAAGAGGCCCGAGAAAATGATGTGGACTTGCTAGAAGAAGCAAGAGAACTAGCCTTGGCAAGAACAGCCATTTACCAGCAAAACCTCAGACGCTATCACAGCCGGAAGGTTAACCCGAGAGTGTTCCGGGAAGGAGACCTGGTGCTACGCCTGGTGCAGCGCACTGAAGGCAGGCACAAGCTGTCCCCCCCATGGGAAGGACCTTTCATTGTGAGCAAGGCTCTCCACAATGATGCCTATTACCTAATTGATGCACAGGAATGGAAGAAAGGAAAGGCGGACAAGTCAGGAGAGGAGACCAAACGCCCATGGAATGTAGCTTTGTTGCGTCCTTTCTACTCTTGAAGTGGTGCTGTAAGAGTTCCTTTTTTGTACCTTAATTGCTATGAATAAAAAGATGTCGGAACCTCGAATGAATCTCGGGGACTTGCCTTATTAAGTTGCATGAAACATGTTTATTTTTTCTGTTGCCGGTTGCTTATTGAACGTTTTTTCTTTCCGGTTTAGTAATGTGCTAAACCCTACCGGAGTCTTCGACTCTGCTGTCGTCCATAACTTGGCTTCATGGCAAGCAAGATAAACCGGTAGGGGATAAGCACATGAACTGTGGAGAGGGAAACCGGGAAAGAACAATCCGGAAAAATTTAACTAACCCCGGTTATACCGGTTTTTTGCAAAATTTCGAATTGTTTCTAAGTTCAAGAAAATGCTTGTTTGGTGAAAGAACCTTGTGCTCATACGCCAAAGAACGCCCAAAGAAGGCAGGCAGAGCCAAGGCAAAAGAACCAAGTGTGCATCGAATTGGATGCAGAAACAATTTGGAAATCTTTGCAGTGCAGGATAAAAGCAGAACCAAAACGCAAAAATGCTAAGGCAAACTTAAGATAATTAGCTACCGGTATAACTTACCGGCACAAAATGTTGTACGTCAACCACAAGCAGACTTAAGGTTTTACATCATAAGCCCCGGCATACCGGGGCAGAATTTAACAGAACATTGTTTTAAGGCACAGGGCCAAACAACACGACAGGTGATATCTAAGACAAGGTCAGGCAGCAGGGGCTTCCGGGGGAGCAGCGCCGGCATCAGGAGTTGGCGGTGGCACGTCCTCGCCTTCATCTTCCTCCTCCTCGCTCAGATAATCTTTGACATCTTCAGGAGGGGGGATGAAGGTGCGCATGTCAGCATACTCCGCGATGTGGTACGCGCGGTCCTGCCGCTTAGCGGTAAGAGCCGGATCCACGTCGGTAGGAGCACCTTCACGCACGCCGATGAAAGCATCCAGGTCCAACTCCGGATACCAGGAGCAGGCAATGCGCAGCGCGGAGTCCGCTCCGGCGCGGGCAGCAGAGCACTGCCACTCCCGGATCCTTCTGCAGGCACCCTTTAACCGGTCGCTGATGAGGGAGAAGGTATCCGGCACCGCTTCACCAGGCCAAAGGGTCTTGAAAAGTTGGGAGGCTACTTCAGGGATGTCGGAAAGGTTCCGATCCACTGAGCGCATGTGGGAGATCCGCGCGCTTAGAGCAACCAAGTGATCGTAGGGATCCCAAGGTGCACCCAAGTTGTCGCCGGCCTGCTTTGCCCGGTGCTCCGCAACCTTCTTCATAGCATGGGCCTGGGAGTCCGGAAAGAGCCCTGCGAGACAAACAAAAGCTAAGTATATGATACCGGAACGAGTAAGCTTCTAAGCAGAAACCGGAAAAGAGAAAAGGAGAAACTTACGAAGGGCAAGCGCGTCAGTCCGCGTGACCAGAAGGTCGTACTCCTTCTGTTCCGCTTTCAGCCGCGCAACCTCGCTCTCGGCTGCTTTCTGGGCCTTCCTGGCCTCCTCCGCGGCAGCTTTGTGCGCTTTGGCGGCTTTGCCCTCGGCTGCTTTTAGCGCCTTGGCGCCCTCCTCCAGCTCTGCCTGCAACACCGCATTGGCATTGCCGGCATCCTCCAGCGCCTCGTTTAGCCTGGCCTCCGCGGCAGCTTCGGCGGCCTTCAGCTCCTCAGCGTACCGGACTCCGGCCTGCATAGCCTGGTCCTTGAGCTCTCTGGAGATATCCTTTTGGGCGTCCAAGGCCTCCTGGTGATCCCGGATGAGCTGCTCCTTTTCAGCTAAGAACCGGAAGAGAAGATATTAGCAAAACACAAAGGCAAGTGAGAAGCAAGTCAACCGGAAAGATAGGAATTGTACCTTGGAGTTTGGCAACCTGGTCCTTGAGGGCCTCAATGGAGGCTTCCGGGATAGCTGTTGTGCAAAAAACTTGTAAGTCACAAAGAAAAGAAAAACCTTCCGGTGAAAAGATGTCGGAGGTGCGAGAAATTACCTAGGCACTTGCTGTGCGCCTCAGCAAGGCTCCGGTGCTCCCATAGAAGCTCCTCAAAGAGGGCTTTCCGGGCGTCGGCCGTGCTCTGTTTAAGGAAATGATGTTAGTGAAGAACAAAGGATCTTAACCCGAAACTCGGGGACTGGTGATGCCGGTTTCGTGCATTTCTAGTAAGTTTTGCGCTAAGAGCAAGCTCTCAACCCAAAACTCGGGGACTGGGAGTTTGCGGCATCTTTAAAAGAAAGTTTTGCGCTAAGAGCAAGCTCTCAGCCCAAAACTCGGGGACTGGGAGTTTGCGGCATCTTAAAAAAAAAAAAAAGTTTTGCGCTAAGAGCAAGCTCTCAACCCAAAACTCGGGGACTGGGAGTTCGCGGTTTACTAAGAGAAAGATGCCGGTTTCGGAAGTTCTTTAAAAAGGAAGTTTCGCGCTCAGAGTTGCACTCTAAACCCAAAACTCGGGGACTGGGAGGATAGACAAGATCCGGAAAGAGGAAAACCGGCATCAAGAAAATTTACAAGAGAAGTTGATAGAACTTACCACCACGTTGGCGGTGGCGTCGTACCACGCGCTGTCGAACTCCTTCACGGCACGCTTGAGGCGCGTGAAGTGTTCTTCAGTTGAGCGAGGGCCGGCAGGATCTGGCGCGGGAGGCGGTCCTTCCCCAAGCCGCGGGTAGCTGCGGAGATGTCCGCAGCGTTCCAGCGCTGGGCGTAAGGAAGGAGAGGCCCCAAGTCTTGGCCTCCGCGCTTAAGCTCAACGATCCGGCCCAAGAGGCCGGAAGGTTTGTCTTGAACCGCCATGGCGGCAGGCCCGGTGTGCAGCACTAAGGGCTGCGAGCCGCTTGAGGCGCGTCCGTACCCTTTCCGCGCGACGCCCCCGGCTTGAGGGACGCTGGCGGCGGCTTAGGCGTCGCAGGAGCTCCTTGGGTCGGTGGAGGCGTTGGCGTGGGCCCGGTTGCCTCAGGAGCAAAGGTTTCCGGTGGCGGCGGTGCTGAAGTGTCCGGCGCGGAAGCTTCCGGCGCGGGCTTGGAAGACGTCTTCTTCCTTTTCTTTTTCTCAAGGACGGGAGGAACAGAGGGTTCCGCCCGCCCGGCAGTTCTTTCCGGCGCCCATGTTGCTGGCGCCGGTGTCTTGGGTCTCTGGAGGGGAGGCAAGGTCCTCCTCCGCGCGGGGATCTGGCGGTGTAGGGGCCGCGCGCCCCGAACTTGTTGTGCCCCCAGAGGGGAGGCAGATGTTGCCGGCACCAGATGGTACCGGATTGGAGTGAGGAGGAGGAGTCGAGGTCCTAGCCGAGCCGGCAGAGCCCTCAGGCCTGGGGCCAAGCTTGAGCGCGGGGCTGAAAGAAAGAAAAGAAAGAAAGTTGAGAAAAAAGCAACCGGAAAAGAACTTGGTGGAAACAGAACAAGCACAAAAAAGAAGCCTTACCCGGTGGCCGTCGGCATCTGCTTGCCCTTGCGGCGCCTCATGGCAACGACCTTACCCGCGACGGGCTCGGTCCGGAAGCGTTTGGCAGGAGGAGCTTGGCTTGAGCCGGCATCAGAGGCCGGCGTCTTGTTCTTCTGGCCCTGGGCCATGAGTTTGTCCACAAAGTCTTGCCGGCCTCGGCCTGCAGCGGCGCCACGTGCTCATGGACCTGTGGGTTGAGGTTGGCTGAGGGCACATCTACAGAAGAACAATAGCAAAGAATATGAGAGGAATGAAAGAAAAGCTACCTCAAGAATGGTCAACTCATCAGACGAACCGGAAGGTTCCGGCGGAGCTTTGCCAAGGCGCGCGGCAGGAGTCCGGCCCATCTTCAAGTCCTTCCAGAAGATGATGGGGTCGGGGTCAAACTTGTCAAGACCGCGCTTCCGGCAACGGCCTCGCTTGTCGGATTCGATCCGGGGGAAACGATCCTTGGCCTGAGAAAACAAAAAAGAAAAAGAGGTTAGCCGGAATAAAAGCATCCGGAGAACCGACCCGAGTTATGTAATTTCTTACTTCTTGGGTCGGAGGGTTAGTGGAGCTAAAAGGCCGGAGGCCCCATTCCCAGTCTTCCGGCATGGAGGTCTGGCAGATCTGCCTGGCCTTGAGGACGACGTCCTTCTTGCTGAGAGGGAGGCCGGTGATCTTGGTAGGATCACCGGGACCATACATCTCGCTCATCTTGTGGGCGCGGCGCTTAAGAGGAAGCACCCGGCGCGAAATGAAGGTGCGGATGATATCGTCGGAGCAGAGGTCGGTGTCCTTCATGCGCTGTTTCATGAAGCGTATGATCCGGTTTGTCTCGTTGTGAGACTCCTTCGGATTGTAGCTCCAGTTAGTTTTGGTGGGCGGCGCCGGATCAAAAGGAGGCAGATCTATGAGATCCGCGGCGCCGGTGTTCTTAACATAGAAGAAGGTCCCTTGCCATAACCGGCATGACTCGAGACCGAAAATTTGAAGAAGGGCTCGCTTGGCGAGAGCCAATGATGCAAGACCCGCATTGAACGGGGGGTTTGGGTTTCGGAATGTCTAAGCCCTGAACGGAATTAATCCGAAGGGCGAAGAATCGAGCAAACGTCTCGCGAGTGGGACGGATGCCGATGTATGCCTCCATGAAGGTGACATAGCAAGAAAGATAGAAGATGGCGTTGCCGGGAAGATGGTGAGGTTGGAGTTTATAGAAATCAAGGAAATCCCGAAAAAAGGAAGAGACGGGAAGGCCGAAGCCGCGCTCAAAGTGAGCAAGAAAGACAACACGTTCGCCGGGTTCGAGCACCGGCTCAATCTCGTCGCCGGGAATCCGGCAGGAAACTCCTTCCGGAATCCTCCGGGACCGGTATAACCAGTCAATCTCGTACTGGCTAACGCTGGAGCCCATCCAGGCTCCGCGGGTGACCTCGGAAAGATCGGTGCCGGAAGCTTGGCTAGAGCTTCCGGCATCTTGTCTTGGGAGCTGTTGGTTTCCATCTGCGCAAGTTCTGCGCTGACCCCGTCAGTCGGGATCCTCCCGGTTACGGAGGAAGAGGTGGAGGCGTATTGTTCGGAAGACATTCGGATTCGAGAAATTTTCAGTATCTACTCAGAAAAAACAGGTTCCCTAAGAACTACCCCCGCGAGAAGATCTACGAAGGACAGAAAAAGCAAAGAAAAGGAAAGAATAAATATGCTTTCAACCCAAGATCTGAACTGCGAGCAAAAGAGGAGTAAATGTGAAAAAGGACTAACCTGGGGCGGCAGAGTCGCACAGGGAAGTAACCGCCGGCATCGGGGCGGGCTCGCTGTAGGCAGAGAGGTCCGGCGACGGCGAGATGGAGAAGAACTCGAAGAAGCTCCAATGTCGCGGCGGAGAAGAAGGCGCCGCGGAAGTTTTTCCCGCGGAGAAGTCCGGCGGCGTCCGGCGGCGCACTCAAGAGAGTTTGCTGGGCGGCGGAACTCGAGCGAGCAAAGGAGCGGCGGAGGCGTACGAGCAAGGAGCAGTACTGCGCAAGAGAATGGGGAATGCGAAGAAGAAGAAGGAGAAGGGGCGGTTTTGCCCTTATAAAGAAAAAGAAGTGGGCTAAAAACCGCCGAACCGTAGCGGTTCAGCCGTGGGCCGCGACGGTTCGCCTCGCGTGTAGCCACGTGGCGCGAAGATACACGCGCGGAAGAAAGAGGGCCACAGGGGGGCGCACAGGATCCGGAGAAGTAGTTGGGATCCGCTGCGGATCAATGCGCGCGCGGAAGCCGAACGGAAGTGACTACTGACACTGGCGCGACAGTCACAGTGCGCATGTCTCTGTCAGGCGCGGGACCCGATATATTCTCGACTTCGCCGAGGAAGTATTTAATGACCAAGATGCCGGAAGATAAGCTGCCGGAGAATGCCTTGCAAAGAGAGAAGGCATGAGTCCGGGCAAAGATGCCGGAGCCAAGTTGAGCGCCGGATAGATTAAACCGGTATACAAGAACGTGAGAACCTGGCATGGTCTGTTGGATAGAATCCACCAGACTATACCAGCTTCGGGGACTAATGTTGGGGGGATGACCCCCGGTATGCCAAAGGCATGCCAAACCGGATGGTCTTATCCATCAAGATACCGGTTTAATATTTATACCGGAGCTCAAAGATAGGAATTTGGCTAAGTAAGCTAAGCCGGTATCCCCAAGAGGGGTATACCGGAACCAGGAAGGAAAGATACCGGAGCGCCGGAAGGAAGAACATGTCGGCTAGCTGGTCAAAGATTCCGTCAGGAGCTAAAGGACAAGGATGAGCTAAGCAAAGTAGCTTTAAACGAAGGCCTGAAGACAAAGAAGAGGATGACGGCCAAAGAAGCCGGAGGACGTCAGCCTCCCTGTTTAAAGAAGACCCCGGCGTCATCTATGATTAAAGTAGCTTTATAAAGTATCTTTGTAAAGTAGTTTGTCTAGTCAAAGATCCCATTAGGGTTTCTTGTCCTGTAAGCCACCCTCTCCCCTATATAAGGAGAGGGGGCAGCCTCTTTCATACGCGCGTGACATTAGAGACAGAACCTGTAAGCTCAAACCTGTATCATGTGGAGATCAATAAACATGGTGATCTAGAGCGAGTTCATCCTTGTGTCTTTCTTCTTCTACCTCTGGCCTTGGCCAAGTTCTTGAGGAAAGCATCCGGAAGTTCGTCCATCTAGTCACAAACCCTCCCCCGAATCCTCTAGCGTCCATTCGGCCCCAAGATAAGCCATCCTATGGCATCTGTTTGTTCCCCACGACGACAAAATCAAATCATCATCACGTTGAATATAGGTCACTACCATGATCATGATCTATCTTCTTAATCCCATTCAAAAATGCGTTTGAAATATTTCAGGATTGGTGGGAGATTTTGCCGCCCGACAGAGATTAAATTAAACCACACGTTCGACAATTCAAACTTGAGACCTTGGCTATGATACCATTTAAGTTCGAACTGATTCAAAAAAGGCTAGGCAATTAATTTATATAACATCCACAGGAACAACTACCAAGTTGATCCCAACCGCAGATAAATGCATCCACCAACAAAAGTCTGAACGGTGCCTTAATCTAAGGAAACATTTCACAAGACCAATGTACTCACTATGTTAGTGTTCATCTCCAATTATCTATGGCATTTTCTTAGTCTTTGGGAGATTATAACGAACTTGATTGGCCTCGTGCAGTAGGGCATCACATGCTTCTAATCTCGATCTCAACATGTCAACTTTTGTTCTTAGCATAGCTGTTGCAACTCGTTCTACTTGGAGTTGTTCCTCCAAAACTTGAGCAGAGAAAGACTTGGACTTGGGCTTCAAAACCCAGCATTTCGCAGGAAAGAGTTTTTGGTGATATCTTTATCTTTCCCGGGTTTTGCCATCTCAAATTTCATATTAGCCAGACAAGTTTTGAGTTGTGTAAAAAGAAAAGTTATTACAGAGAAAAATGCAGATGGTAGATTTAATGTGTACGAACTACTTTTAATCATACAAGTTGACATGCCTGACTATAATAAGGACCATCTATCTTGCTAGCAGGCATAATTATTAATGGGCTACCATGTACGGGAACCGTATCCTCTAACGTGAAGGAGCTAAGTCAGGAAAAATAAAGAAGCAAAGTCAGGCTTCTGTAGCATAAGTACAAGGTTATGCACTGTCTTTAACTAATAAAGGTGATTACTGTAGATGTTTAAAAACTAAACTAAATTTTATTACACCATAATTTTCTCTGCATGTAATTACTTCAAATGCAAGACACAAGTTTGTATTGTGCAAATTAATTTAAATTATTTGGATTTTAGACATATGGTTTGGGGGAAGGAAAGTTAGAGTACTGTAGCTTCTCTAACTTTTCACCTTCAAGTTAGAGGATCCCGTTCCCCATGTACGTAGTCCTTCCAAGAAACAGCCGTTATTGCATTACGAGCAGAAAACAGTTCACACGTGCGCTCAGATTCAAATTTTCAGCATGCAGTCGATTTATGGTTTAATTGAAGTACACATCAGGATATTATTTCACACAAAATACAGCAGCCACATGGAACATATCTAATTTTAGTACAACAACAAAATTTGCAATTATTACAGACCACGAAATTTTGAACGAAATTTTGAGCAGTAATTAGTTACAGCATTGGCATCAGCAGTCCACTTGACTGAACAACAGAATCAAAGTTTATTTAGACACCTTCAATTCCCAGACACATCACAACTGGCTTACCATGACAAGTGCATAGGAGATTCTTTAGAACATTTTCTGTCAAAGTTTGCCTATTTTTCAATTCATGTATCTCTTGGCGTGTCTTGGCAATTAATTCATCAGCATCTTTGTTTTCCCGCCCAAATATATCAACTGCCTCTTGGAGTGCATCCCCCAAATCTCTTTGTGCCGGATTAAGTTGACCAATAGATACCATGGGCCTATGCGAGCAATATGCACTCTCACTGCTGCTTTGTGAAACATCAATACTTGAGGCATTGGCCCTTGCTTCTGGCATTGTAGCTTTATTTGAAGCCTGAAATTTAGATAAAACAAGTTACAACATCATATGATGCAATAAAAGACCTCCAATTTCAAGAACATCATTGAGCTGATATAACACAACAAGCAATCAAAAATAGAGCCTCGTACATCTATTTCTTCTGGAATGGTTGGTGTACTGGACTCAGTGGACCAATGAGAGCACGTGCCACTGTCACTGTTGCTCTGTGAAATGACCGCAACACTTGATAAATGGGTTGTCCCTACTGACATTACAGCTTTGTTTGCAGGCTGAAACTAAGACAAAACAAGTTAAAATGCAATACAATACAAGGCAAACAAACAGCATTGTTGACATAATTTTGAAAGAACCATGGGCAGATACAACAAAGAAACCAGTTAAGCCACATGCCTCTTAGAACAAACCAAACTAGATCATGGCGATGATGTATACAATGAACCAAGCAACTAGACATCATGTGCCCAATAACGAAGCCAGGTCACTGCACAGAAGAAATCTAGCAAATAGCCAAATACAGTCAAAAGATGTGCATGTTGGATTTGATACTATTAGGAAAATAATGTATGATTGATTTAAGCATGACTCAGATAGTGCCTTCGACATCGCAGAAGGTCAATGCAACAATTAATTGTATGGCTTGTATGAAGTGCCATAACATTTAAATTAAGCATAACGAGGCATTGCTTAATCTGAGAACTGAGTGCTAGCTCAGTGGCAAGGCTTGCGAGTGCGCAGCCAGCCCACCCGGGTTCGAGTCCCAACAGGACCGAATTAAACGGGGTGTTATCTAGCGCGTATAAATTCGCTGCTAGAGAGGTCTCATCATCTATCTCACAACGTATAGACAAGGGAGGGAATCTTCCTACGTTGGTCAACGTTTAGGCAATGCTTAATCTTGAATTCATGATCAAACTCAAACAAAAAAGGGCATATAACAAGTAGCACCATGTGCATCATGTATAATAGATTACTAGAAACTGAATGAAGCAATTGAACATGGAGCGTATTATATAAACAGCCAGATCATTTGAATATGGATATACCACATCATGTCAATGGGACTCAGAAAAACAAAGCTAGACATTTAAACAAGTAATATAACTATTTTTTCACCATGTTTCAAGTAGAATAGGAAGCTAGGTTAGGAATAAAGCAATCATGTTTCAAGTAGAATAGGAAGCTAGGTTAGGAATAAAGCAATAAAAAAACACGAAGTGCATCATTTCAGCTAGGATCATTTCTATCAAACTTCATGCACTAGCCATGGAACAACAGGCAAACTCAATGAAGCAACAGGCAAAAAATTAACATAATAGAATTTCAGGACTTGTATTAACATAGCCAAATCATGTAACTTATACCCAGGCATGCCGGATGCCAGATGGGTCAAAGGCAGTGTGCAATGTTCCATATGGTCATTGTTTATATTTTATTAGATTCCATTAGGCAACTTAGGTAGTGCAACATACAGAAAATGATGCAATTGAACTATGCACAGGAGGTAAATTAACATTCCAAAAAAAACAGGGAACTTACGTGAGCTTTTTTTTGAGTCACACGGACCTCATCGGGTACTTGGACAGAAGAACCTGGTGCCTCACTGTTTCTCCTCTGCATGAAGGAGAGGCCAATTGTAAACAGAAACAGGTCCAAGATATAGAAGTTTGCATTAAGCAATATACAAAAAACAGCAGGTACTTACATGATTATAGGCGAGCTTTACTCTACGTTTATGAGTGTAAGATGTGCCTGCTGCACGTGTAATAACAACAAACAGTTACGAGTCACGGCTTTGCTATAATTAAATTGACACCAAATAGTAGTAGAAGCATTATGACGTGCATAAACATGTAATACAGGATCGCAGAAAGATATCAAACATGATGTAACTAGAGCAGTAGCCTACGGCCAAATAGTGAGAAATTGTAATCGTGTCAATTGTGGACTTGTATAGCCTACCCCAACTTGTTTGGGAATAAAGGCTTTGTTGTTGTTGTTGTCAATCGTGGACATGTAGAGCATTCAACGGCTCATGATTGGTGGCTCATATTTTGTAGAGTTTCAGCGAATGGGTGGGTTAGGTTACTCAGACCACCACACTGTGTATTTATATCATCTGAGTTAGGGTTACAATACTACTGGACATGGGCCTCTATGGGCCTCACACTGGATACAATATTACTACAGCGCTACTACTAAACTCACTCATGGTCCAACACACCCCCTCAAGATGATCATGGGTAAACAACCATGGCCATCTTGCAACAACAACATGACACATATGACAACTACCAGTAATGAACATTCAGCATAACTCCTAGGATACATGACAGCATTGCACTTTCCATCATCTTGTCATCTCGATTCATCTCTTCATCAGCAGCGAAGATATCCAGCTTCAACCATCTGGGATACGCACAACTCCTAACCATACACGTCCTCAACAACCCCGGCTGCCTCACCACACAAGTTCCGCAGAACCATCCACACTCGCCTCAATGTCCTCAGCCTCTCTTCTCCACTCTGCCCGGCCACCTCTTCCGTCTCTCCCACAAACCCCCAGCCAACTCCTGCCTCAACCATCCACTCCTCAAGCACCCATGCCTATCCCCCGGTCAGGCCTCAACCAGTCTCACCTCAGGCACGCATGCCTTTCCCCTGGACATATCCACAACCATCACCATCACCACTAAACCGCAGCCTCATCAACTCCATCACGACTCAACCGCAGCCTCATCAACTCCATCACCACATATCCTCACAGCCTCACATCTCCATTTTCTCCTCACTTCCACTCGGATGGCGCCTCGTCTGCGCGCCCTGGCCAACCTGGCGGACCGCACCTGGCCACATCGACCGGCTCGCGCTGGTCAACGTCCAGCACCAACCTCCGGCTCCGCCCTGCGCTCAAAGGCTCGCCCCACTCCGCACGCCTCCAACTTCTGCCCCTCACACGGATCCAGATCTCTCTGCCACGGATTCACTTCCTCTTCTCTCCTTTCTAAACCAAAACGATCTTCACCCTCTTCTTTCTCCCCGCGCGAGCAGCCGCCGATCTCACACAGCTCACATCGCTGTGTGTGATAGCCGCAACCCACGCAGAGCACCTGATGCGGCCTCCCGCCGCCTGGATTTCTACATCTCAACGGTGGGTTTTGTGATCAAAGGAAGAACTTGTTTGGTACTGTTTGTGGCGGCTAGCAGGAAGGAAACCTAGGCTCTGATACCATGTAGAGTTTCAGCGAATGGGTGGGTTTGGTCACGGAAAAACATACTTATGCGTCGTGTTTAAACCTAAAGGATGAGGTGGTTATCAACGAAAGCACTTGTAAGTTAGAAATATAGCACGAATTCAGAAATACAGTCAGCTGCAATACTCCTAACAGAACAAAACGCGCAGGGATGTCTGGTTACCTATTTCTGGGCGGCGTTTAGACGTGTTCCGCGTTCTTACGGGTGACGTGGAGGTCGGCGAGGGGACTGCTGTTGCGGTGGGTGCCGGGGAAGCAGATCTTGGGGGGTCGGAGAAGGACATGCTGGGCGGTCGATGAAGTGTTCAGCGCGCCGGCCGAACTAGAAGGTCGGTGAAGCAGATGATGTGCAGTGCACGGGGGCGTCGGTGTCGGCGAAGCTGGTCAGGTGCGGTGGTCGATAGAGTCGGCGAACGAGATACGGTGCGGTGGACGCCGGAGTAGGTGCGGATCAAGCGGATAGGGCAGCCTCGGGGTTTGAAGCCGTGGCAGCTTGAACGGCGAAGTGCGGCGGTGATTTTCCGGTGCGGCGGCCGGGAAGGTCTGGAGGTAGGCAAGAGGGGCGGTTTCTCTGAGGGCTTGCGGGCGAAACTAGGGCGAAGCTGGGCGATAGAGGAGTAGAAGGGAATTTCGCAGTCCTTCTTTTGAGGAAAAAAATATTCGCAGATCTGAAACTTTGCGGCGCGAGATATTTGGGCGTTGGCGGGGAATTTTACCGCTCGATGATATTAAATTTTGGCTGCAGTAGGTTTTTTTTTGAGAGTATGTAATAATAATAAATAGTAGGCCCTACTAGTACTGTACGTCTGTTCAGGAATCCAAGGGGGTAGAGGTAGAGGTATAGATATATAGACAATATAGAGATATAAGAAATGGCGGGGGCTAGCGGAAATGCACTTTGCCTCATAGGAGCATATGCTCCCATTATGTGAATCCATATTTCAAAGTGTCAAAAAATTCTAAACTAAAATTTTACATGTATATCTAGACATTTTATGTTGGTACACAAGTTTTCTCACAAAAAAATTATGTGGCTCCTATAAAAAAGACAAATTTTGATGTTGTAACACGACTACGTACAGTACATTTTTTGCCTTTTTTTACACGCCACACAAAATGTCGTTTTTCCACGAAAACTTGTGAACGAACATATGATGTCACAATGTATACCAAAAAAATTAACATTTATATAATTTTTTTAATCATTTTCTATAATTGGTGCATATGCACGCGTGTGCCAAAACGCCACCTCCGCAGGCTAGGAGTTTCTAAACTTCTTATGGCACATCAAATAAAATGTTGTTCAATCAATAATAATAATGTGCTTATGATTGTTACTCCCTTCCACCATGAATAAAGTCCACATCGGTTTCGTGTCAAACTTTGACTCGAGATTTAGGTACCCACATGATAGTGCTAGTATCATAGCTAGTATCATACACATTGGTCCCACAAAAATGTTGATGTGGCAGCTAATTAAGTAGGAGAGAGGAGATTAGTGTAACATAGGTAGATACTGTATCATAGCGCAAACAACGAGAAAACTTAATGCTAAACAAATCTTGTACACAAATTTGCATTGAGATTCTAAAAAATAATAAATGTAGCATTACTATGATACTACTCCATGATACTACCCACTATAGAAATAGTATGACCAGCCTAATTTTATGACATCCGCAAAATATACCATTGGAAAGTTCATCGAAACAAGCATCCGATGATATAGTTTTGAATGACATGCAACTCATAATTGGCGGGCCCAAGTATTAGTCTAAGTTTGCCTCTGAAAACAAATTGGCATTGTACTCTAGGACAAAGGGAGACTACTCGCAATGGCAATATCATAAGTAGTATCATGCACTACATGCATGCAAAATGTTGATGCGTCATATCAGTTAATGATGAAAGAGACGATAGTGGTATCATAGGTAGATATCGTATCATAGCATGTAGAACTAGAAAAATTACTGCCAAACAAATCTTGTACACACTTTTGTATTGAGATTCTACAAATCACTAAATACATGTAACATATTATACTACTACATGATGATACTATGGACTGTGAAAATAATATCGTACATTAGTATCATATGATGGACTTGAAGATATATGCGTAGAGAGATGTGTGAATCGGCCTTGTTTATCAAGTTTGGGCTAGTTAGCCCGTGTATCTTTATATAGTAGGTTACGTAGAGATTAGAGTTTATCTCGTGCACGGTTTAGTGCACGCCCACATTAGAAAGTCCCCTGGACTATAAATATGTATCTAGGGTTTATGGAATAAACAACAACCAACGTTCAACACAAACCAATCTCGGCGCATCGCCAACCCCTTCGTCTCAAGGGTTTCTCCGGTAAGCACCATGCTGCCTAGATCGCATCTTGCGATCTAGGCAGCACGAGCCTGCCCACGTTGTTCATGCGTTGCTCGTACTGAAGCCTTTTTGATGGCGAGCAACGTAGTTATCATAGATGTGTTAGGGTTAGCATTGTTCTTAGTATCATATGCTGTCGTAGTGCAACCCTTGCGCATCTAGCCGTCCTTGTACCTCATCATGGGTGCAGGGGCGGCACCCCGCTTGATCGTTATTTAGTAGATCTGATCCGTTACGATTGCTCCTTGATTTATCAAGGATTAGTTTAATATCTGCAATAGTTAGGCCTTACAAAGGGTTGGAGGATCCAGCGGCGTGTAGGGTGTAGTTTGCTGGCCCTAGACAGGATGTTCCGAGGATCAACCTCGTGTTGGTTTTTAGGCCTTGTCTAGGGTTGGCTTACGATCACCGTGCGCGAGCGCGAGGCCCAATCGTGAGTAGGATGATCCGATTATGCGGTGAAAACCCTAGATCGTCGTGGATCTCATATGCTTTATCTTGATCAAGCAGGACCACCATATATTCGGCCACCTTGGACGAATCATGGGTGGATCGGCTCCATGAGCCGATTCACAGGATAACCTGAGAGCCGATCGAGGCTCGTATTTAACGTGTACGTGTGTGCCCTGCAGGAAACTAAGCGAGGCACCATCCACACCTTCCTGACCAGGTATAGGTCAGGTGGCACGCCCTTGCAATTTGCATCGGCGCGCGACCAGGAGGCTTTGCGGGCCGTCGCTCTGAGGGACTGGGGCCAGCCGCAGCCCTAGTTGTTCCCGGCTCTACGGTGTTGACCAGTCACTGCCCGCCGGTGGGTTTCTGACGTCAACACATTCTGGCACGCCCGGTGGGACAATCTTCAACGACAACCACCTCGCCATCCACATCAGAGATGGCGGAAGAAACTCCGGTCACTTACGAGGAGCTCAATGGCGAGCTCAAGAAGAAGTATGACGAGGTCAAAGCCTTCCTCGAAGCCGACCTCATCGGCTCTTTCCACAGGACCCGCTCCCATGGCATCAGATGGAAGGGGTTCTCACCTGAAGGCGCGCTTGATGGAGTGGACCTATCCACCCCGTCAGAAGAACGCACCAGGTCGCTGCGTCAGGAGATCAACTTCATGGTGGCTCATTCGCTGCACCGCCATTCTGAGAGCCTGGTGAATACGTTGGAGCGCGTCGCTCTGCGCGTGATCCAGGAGATCATGAGCCATCAGTACTCTCCGTCAGGACCAGCTCTAGGGACTCACCAAGGAGAAGTGCCACTCCAGTCCCGTCCACCGCTGCCGTTCGCGTTGGCAGCGCCCGAAGCGCCGAACTCATCGGCCTACGTCGTCTACAAGATTGGTGGTGACCCCAGTGACTACCAATTCCTACATGACGCGCCCAAGGAGATCCCGCACGGATACGCATGCGCATACGTGCCAGACTGCAGCACCTGGGCACCCTCGAACCAGGTTGCAACAGCGGGGACTTCTGGAACAACAGGAGGAACGTCGGAGGCAGACCCCGAGAAGCAGACGTGGCTAGCTAAATACGCCACCCCGACAAAACTCCAGAGCCCAGCTCCTGCAGTTGGCTCAGAACCGGAAAAACAAGCATGGCTGGTTAAGTACGCCACTCCGACGAATCTTCAGGGTTCGGCACCTGCAGCCATCACCGCGGATCAGATTTGTACGATTCTGAAAGATCAGTTCGGCATGATGCCGAAAAGGAAGACGATCGGCTATACCAAGCCGTACCCCAACGAGTACGAATTGATCCCGCTACCACCCAAATATCGGCTCCCGGACTTCACAAAGTTCAGCGGATCAGATGGTTCCAGCTCCATCGAGCATGTGAGCCGATATTTGGCGCAGCTGGGCATGATCTCAGCGTCAGACGAGCTGCGCGTGAGGTACTTCTCACAGTCCCTCACAGGATCGGCTTTCGGTTGGTACACGTCGCTGCCACCGAACTCAGTCCAGACTTGGAAGCAGCTGGAAGAACGGTTCCATGAGCAATATCACTCAGAGGCTTCCGAGGCTGGCATTGCCGATCTAGCACAAGTACGACAGAAGCGCGGGGAAACAGTGTCAGAATACATCCAGCGCTTCAGGACCGTTAGGAACCGATGCTATTCGGTTCACGTAAGCGAAAAAGAAGCAGTCGAGTTGGCGGTGGTGGGTCTATCATCATCGATCAAGGACGTGGCCTCCCAAGCGGACTACCCGTCATTAGCGCACATGGTGCAGAAGCTGTCAGCGTATGAACAGCGCCACCCAGATGTCTACCAGGACAAATTCAAGCGCGTGGTTACCATGGTTGACGCAGGCGAAGATGAAGGTGCTACGGGAGAACAAGAGGTCGCAGTGGCTGAGTGGACTCGAGCTGCAGGCCCAGTAACCTGCAAATGGGTGAAGCCACCAGGGCCTCCAAGAGGGTTCGACTTCGACGTGACGAAAACCGAGCAGATTTTCGATCTCTTACTCGCGGAGAAGCATATAAAGATTCCCGAAGGCCACAAAGTTCCCACGGTGCAAGAGCTGAACGGAAAGCCATACTGCAAGTGGCATAACACGTTCACCCACACCACTAACGACTGCAGGGTGTGGCGTCAGCAGATCCAGATGGCAATAGAAAATGGGCGACTAATTTTTAACCAGTATGCCATGAAGGTCGACACACACCCCTTCCCCGCCGTCAACATGGTGGAGTTTGCCCACCTTGGAGGGTGCCAGCCTGATTTCTCAGCCAACATCAGCATGGTAGAGCTTGGACACCGCTCTGAGAAGGACGGGGATGAGGACAGCTGCTCTCAGAGCAAGGACACAGAGGGGGCCGCTCCATGCGATCGGCTCCGTCAAGATGGCAAGCGCTACGTCACAGAGGGGGAAGTGAAGAACATAAGATATCAACGACCCCTCTCTGATCACCTCCTCAATAAGTATGTGAGTCGGTATGATCAACGCCGGCGACACGGCGACGATGATGAAAGAGGTCGTCTGGCCAGAAACGACAGAAGACATCGTCGGCATAATCACGATGAGGAGCGGCAGGAGCGCCACGCCAGGGAGCAGGACGATACGGACAGGCATTGGGACTGCCCCTTCTTCAGACACTGCTGGGATTCAGGAATGAGCCGATTACCAACAATCGGCAACTGCCCAGAATGCAACCAGAAAAAGAAGGAGGCAGCCAACGTGTCTGTGTTCGAGCGCTTAGGGCCTCTCCCACCACAAAACAGACGTGCTGAGACCCCTCGGTTGGAAGATCTCGAGGATTCGGAAGACGAGGGGGAAGACGAAGAAGACAGGTACCACCGTCCAAGGTGGTGCCCTGATGGTCTCAGCCATTCACAAAAGCGCAGGGTTCAGCGATTGCGCGGTCTGGAGGAAGCCGAAAGGTTATACTTGCATACGCTGAGGAAGGCACGACCTGATTTGGCTGCGAAAGTCCAGAGGACCCTGGATGAAGAGGGACTGCCGCAAAGAAAAGAGTGGCGCCCCAAGCAAAGGAAAGCCGATGATGAAACATCGGCTGGCACAAACATGGTGCTCGTTCGTCCGGCGAAGTGTAGAGCTCCACGATTACACGATGCACCCGAGGTGGACAACAGCAAGCGCACCAACGTGATAAAGTCAGAGATTGGGCTGGTTTTATCCACCGGCCTGGGCGAGTAGCAAGACTACGTCAATAAGCAACGTGGCGAGGCTGATCCTTGCGATCGGCCCTCCGAAACTGATGAAGGGATATTACAAAACCTTCACCGAGCAAGCAACGTGGAGGCCGATTCCAGCAATCGGCCAAAATTATCCTCACCATCTATTCTGCCTGGGATCAACGTTTGACCCAACAGGGACTACCTGAAGAGCCGATACCATCAATTCTCTTGACAGAATCGGCTCGGGGGGCACCTAGGTGGATAATACTGAGTATGGGGGCCGATACACAAATCGGCCTAAAATTTTTAAACATTTTACAGCCGATGCAAGGGCATCGACTTTAGAATTGAGAAGTAGCCGATGCGCGGCCATCGACTCAAGAGGAATAACTGTTACGATCAGAGGATCAATGAAGCACGAAGGGGGATTTTAATGGAAGAACTCCTCAATGGAGTAATTTAAGGGCTCGGATCCTCTCTTCAAGAGCAGCCTGGACGTGCAGATCAGGTCGAGGATGGATCGCATTAGATCCGCCAAAGGAAAGGAGCCGATCTGACCAGCAGGGCGCTAGGAGCGGACTGAAGAAACTCGGGGGGCAGCCCACCTTGAAGGCTCTCTGCAAGCCGATTTATGTGCAAATCGGCTGGCTCTGCATGATCAAGCCCAGGCTAATTCAGCTAAGTTACGCGTCCTCGTTTCTGTTTTTGCCTTGGCCAAGACTCGGGGGGCAGCAGGCCTGGTGGATGCTCTGTTTTGCTCTGTTTAAAGAGCCGATTGGGATACCATCGGCTGATCCTTCATTGCAACCTTCTTCACAAATGATGAGTACTGAAGAGGATTATTGGGTTTGGTTGGAAAAGTTCAAAGGTTTTCCTGAAGATCCTGCATTTTCTGCCAGATTTAGAAAATCATCAGTTGAAGAAGGGAAGGGCGAATTTCAAAGGACCGATGCGGTGCTATCGGCTCATTACGCATTGGCAAAGGGGACGAATCGGCAAGGTCAGTAGAAGAGGGAATCGGCTCAATTAAACTCAAAGGAAATCGGCAAAATCAAATTGGGGAAGCTCCTTCATTGATAGACATGATTTCTTACAAAGGAGGAACCGATTACTCAAAGAACGAAGAGCAAAAGAAGGGTCTATTGACCCATCTGCTACTGCTAGGCCTATACTAGTAGATCCTAATCTACGGGCCATCACTGCCCTCGTCGTCGTCCTCGGAACCCTCATCGGCACTGCTGCCGATGGGCTCCTCGTCGCTACTCCCATAGCCCTCTACGGGAGCTTCATCCCCGTCTTCATCGTCGCTGCTGTCGTCGTCCCACCACATGCGGAGGCGCTTCGCCGGCGGGTAGCCCTCAAGGGAGTCGTCGTCATCGTCGTCATCCACCTCTTCCTCCTCTTCGGAGGTGGGGCAGCCTTCCCGGAGGTCGTCCTCGCTTTCGGCTCCAGTTCCTCGTCGACAAGGAACGAAGATTTTCATCCCCGCTGGTCAGGGGTGGTCGTCTTCGGACCAGACGGAGGAGGCGTGGTCCTCCAGGTCCCATTCTTCGGGGCACGGACGTCGGCGGCGTCTCGCGGGAGGAGGAGGACCCATAGGAAAGCTCGGAGGAGGAAGAAGACATGGTGGTACAGGAGGATTTTGTGGGTGCTAATGCGAGGAAGACGAAGGAGGAGCAGCTGTTTGGAATGGCTTAATAGAAGGGATGTGAGGGAGATTTAATGCCACAGCAGTTTCCGAGGAGGTGATGCCTAGCAGGAAAATGTTTCGGACGCGTGGAGAAGTGGAAGGGGCAAGGCATCATGATGAGGGATTCTGCGACGGTTCTGCTCTGCCACGACATGACCCAACGAGAGAAAAGCATAATGATTTTGGAAATGTCATTTCCAAAACCAGGGGGGCATGTGTTATCACCAGAATTTGACCAAGCCAGAGGTGGGCCGCGATCAAGATGGACTTGAAGATATATGCGTAGAGAGATGTGTGAATCGGCCTTGTTTATCAAGTTTGGGCTAGTTAGCCCGTGTATCTTTATATAGTAGGTTACGTAGAGATTAGAGTTTGTCTCGTGCACGGTTTAGTGCACGCCCACATTAGAAAGTCCGCTGGACTATAAATATGTATCTAGGGTTTATGGAATAAACAACAACCAACGTTCAACACAAACCAATCTCGGCGCATCGCCAACCCCTTCGTCTCAAGGGTTTCTCCGGTAAGCACCATGCTGCCTAGATCGCATCTTGCGATCTAGGCAGCACGAGCCTCCACGTTGTTCATGCGTTGCTCGTACTGAAGCCTTTTTGATGGCGAGCAACGTAGTTATCATAGATGTGTTAGGGTTAGCATTGTTCTTAGTATCATATGCTGTCGTAGTGCAACCCTTGCGCATCTAGCCGTCCTTGTACCTCATCATGGGTGCAGGGGCGGCACCCCGCTTGATCGTTATTTAGTAGATCTGATCCGTTACGATTGCTCCTTGATTTATCAAGGATTAGTTTAATATCTGCAATAGTTAGGCCTTACAAAGGGTTGGAGGATCCAGCGGCGTGTAGGGTGTAGTTTGCTGGCCCTAGACAGGATGTTCCGAGGATCAACCTCGTGTTGGTTTTTAGGCCTTGTCTAGGGTTGGCTTACGATCACCGTGCGCGAGCGCGAGGCCCAATCGTGAGTAGGATGATCCGATTATGCGGTGAAAACCCTAGATCGTCGTGGATCTCATATGCTTTATCTTGATCAAGCAGGACCACCATATATTCGGCCACCTTGGACGAATCATGGGTGGATCGGCTCCATGAGCCGATTCACAGGATAACCTGAGAGCCGATCGAGGCTCGTATTTAACGTGTACGTGTGTGCCCTGCAGGAAACTAAGCGAGGCATCATCCACACCTTCCTGACCAGGTATAGGTCAGGTGGCACGCCCTTGCAATTTGCATCGGCGCGCGACCAGGAGGCTTTGCGGGCCGTCGCTCTGAGGGACTGGGGCCAGCCGCAGCCCTAGTTGTTCCCGGCTCTACAGTGTAACATATTATACTACTACATGATGATACTATGGACTGTGAAAATAATATCGTACATTAGTATCATATGCATGATACTATTATATGATACTCCCCATTGTGACTAGTCTAATAATAACAATAGTACTCAAATTTGTCTTGTCCCTCGGGTGTTTAGAAGTATATGTTCGGTCCCTCACGTATTTAAGAATTATGTTTGGCCCCTCAACTCTAATGTGGTCAAAATTGAGCACTTGAACACTTAGTTAGGTCTAGCAATGATAAAAACTTGATTGGTCTGTTTATTATTTGTTCTGTGGCACGGCGGCAAAGCATTTTGCTAAATCTCAAGCACACATAGTTGGGGTCCATTAGAGGGACTAATTAAATCAAAGTACAATGGATTATAAAAGCAGGTTTTATCATTGATTAGCTTTGCAACGGCCTATCAACTGTAAGTGTTGCATGTGTTCTAAAGAACTATGTTCATCGTCACAGATCAAGAGGAGTACGCAGTGGAGGACGCACAAAACAACCGTAGGCCAGGTGGGCACACCTTACTAATTTTCTTTTTTCCACTTTATATGTGATAATTTTTTACATAAATAATTAACTAAAACATTTTAAAATAGGGTGGGCCATTCAACCCAAACACCATGTTGCGTACGTCGCTGAGGGTAAGGGGTTTCATCTTCGTTCTATGGTATGAGTATGTAATGCGCGTGATACTCATCGAAGACAATATATATAGCAGACATCACATCAGATGAGCCTATGGATAAAAATGGGCCAAATCATATCTACTAGTGCACAAATGAAGTTAAAAATAGGTCAACCTTCATTAAACCGATACTACTTAAAAGACCATTGTTTGACCTAAGTAAGCGTATATATGAGGTCAGTAATACTAGTCACAATGCATAGTATCATATATAAAAGTATGGTGTGTATGATACAATTAATACTACATGTTACTATGTCAACGATGCATGGTATCATGTACTAGTATCATAATCTTCTTATATTAATTGATTTGTAGAATCTCAATGCAGATCTATGTACAAGATTATTTAACATTAAATTTTCTAGTACTACGTGCTATGATACGGTATCTACCTATGATATTATAATCCTCTCTCTCATCTTTAATTGCAGTGCCACATCAGCTTTTTTGCAAGCATGAGATGCATGATAGTGTACTACCTATGATACTCCCATTGTGGGTAGTCTAAGGGGGCAATGTTAGACCTAATTAAGTGTTTGAGGTTAGTTATGGACCGCTGTTATACCTAATTGTGTTTGAGGTCAGTTAGGGACCTTATTATACATAATTAAGTGTTAGAGGTGAGTTCAAATAATAATATATAGTTGGGGTCTAAAGTTCACCAACGTATGCAACACACGAGCTGCCAAATGTGTACTTAATTAACCCTATTAGGAAAACACAAGATTATCTCATTCAACAAAATATTAGGAAAGTGTATCACAATTGTATTTATCCCTTATCTCTCTCATGTTAACCGAGACAAGAGTTCGTTCTAGGTCAGCTCTACGACAATTAGCGTCGCATGGGTGGTAACATAGGTGTGCAGTTGCGAAAGTTTTTTCCCAAGTTGTCGACTTCCTCAATCCACACTTAATATTTGTGCATGTGGGCCTAAGTATATGGTACTACTTAGTTCTATTCCTAGTATATATGTTGCTCAAGTTCTAGAGGAGCAACTCCAAGTAGAACGAGCTGCATCAGCTGCGCTAAGACTAGAAGTCGACAATTTTAGAACGATAGCAGCACAGAAGGAGGCCCTACTGGAGCAGGTTAGGAATGCTAGTAAGTAGTAAGAAGAGTATCTGCTAGATAATTGGAGATGAACGGGGACAGTGACAGGTCATTACCTTGGTCTTGTAAAATGGTTCCTTAGTCTGAGCATATTTCGTAGGTGCATTTATCTGCAATTGGGTGACTTAGAAAAATCATACTTCGTACATGATTCCTTCGAAAATCCTTTAGGGCTTCTTTGATTCATATTAGGTTGGTATAAGATAATAGGATTTAGATCTTATAGGAATATTTCCTACACTAGTAGTTTGATTCATATGAACATATCCAATAGGAAATAATCCTATAGGAATCATCAAGTAGTGCAAATCCTAGTATAGGATTAAATATTTGGTCCTACCTCATGGAAAAATTCATTTGGCGCAATCAAACGCAACTCATCTTATTATAGGATTTAACTACACATGTCATCCCAAATCCCAATCCTACATTCCTACTCCTATGATTTCCCTATCCTGTGAATGAAAGGAGCCCTTAAAATCAAACTATCCCGCACCTCGTCGATTCGTATAAAACCGACTCTAGCCAACAACTCTTCGCCCGACCTTTCTTCTTCACCATCAGGCCACCACACACTGTCATTTTCCATTGCAACGCATTTAGGGTGTGTTCGGTTCCAGAACCAAGTGGAATGGAATGGAACCGTTCCGCACCTAGAGCCCATTCTTGTGTTCGGTTGTGGAATGGAACGGAACCGAGTGGTTCCTCGAAAGGGAATATTCTCCCCATATGCAGAATGCACCCATTCCACCGAATCGGTGGAATGTGGTGGAACGGCTGTTACTTAGCCGCTATTAATTACAAAGCACTTCACTAATCCAACCAAAAAAATTATTAGTTGTTGTTAATTATGATTTTGAGATTAAAAAGGCCACTATTAATTACGATATTTAGACAAAAGATTAAACTTTAACTTCATTCCGTTCTACTCTCCAAATTCCCCGACCATACAAAAAATAACATTAATTACGATTTTAAGATTAAAAAGGCCATTAGGCGTTGTTAATTACGATTTTAAGATTTAAAAGGCTATTTGCCATTGTTAATTACGATTCTTAGACAAAAGTTTAGTTTAACCACATTCCGTTCTGCTCTCCAATTCCTCCAACCGAACAAAAAACAGTACCATTCTGTACCTCCTTTTTGTCCAAACCGAACGCGGGGATGGAACCATTCCATTCCTCTGGAAAGGAACCATTCCTTACTAAAATCTTCTTGTGCCACCTCCCAGTTTAAAGGCCTACTCGCATAACCCTACAGCTCTGCACTCGCGTGGGCAACCGAACACACCTACATCATCAATGCCCCGCGTACTTATCCGCACCGCCTACAGCTCTGCACTCCTATGACCTATCCATGGCTGGGCAGTCAAAAAAAGCTGCGTCACCTGGGAAATCAACAAGCCACGCAAGCAAGTCGCAAGCATCATAAATTCCGAATCAATGCCTAGCTACAGTCTACCTGGCCTCCTCCCAACTCATTGTCCTTGAGGCCTTAACAAAGCCTTCTAAAAGGGTTTTATCAAAATATTCCATATGGATTAGTAAAAAAACGCACCTGCTAAAGATTCATATATGCCCCTAGGTTAAAAATATGCATCTCAAATTTGTATGGATACATATGTATCTCTGACTAAAATGCATGTATCAAGACATAAGTGAGACACCTATATATTTTCAAACGGGGATGTAGTAGTAGATTTTTTGGGTCATGTGTTGGCAATAAAAAATGGATTCCCCATTTCATCTGTGCACAAGGAGGGCAAAACGAGTGGTCTTTTGTGAAGTGTCTCTACCAATCTACAACCACTTCAATTTTCACATGTACGCTAGACCCTGAAAGATGTCCAAATCAAGTTGCAGTGTTTTATCTCGATCCACATCTACATATGGTTTTATAATTGAGCTTTATCCTAATGAATTCAAAATTAAACTGTATGAGTTTGCTTGTTTTTGTACCCACTTGGGAAGGGTTCATGCAGGATCTGTAGCGAACTTTCTTGTGAAGACATATTTTGGCACATACTGTATGTGAATCTTCTCACGGCCATCAACTTTGAATACTCAAGTTTTTTACTCCTATATATGCAAAATGATATCAGTGTACCATTTTACTTATTCACAATGTTGGCAAAAAATGTATTTTTATGCCCATCTATTTCCATTTTTTGATTTCTTTTTTGAATTTTCATGCCCATTTGTAGATTTGACCAAGATTTAAACAAGTTTAACACATGAAAAATGAAAAGGTAAGCATGGATCCTTCTTAGACACTCTAAAATGAAGCTTTTGGGAGGTTCTTGAAATTTCCAAGTTTGAAACCCAAAACCACTTCTTCTCTTCATGTTTGACTACATAAGATAGAGTTTAGGGTTAGGGGTAGATACATGATTTTTCTTGTTTGAATATGTCTAGACCTTGTTTATCAACTTTAATGCTTACTATATGACATAAGAAGACTATGTGCTTTGGTTTTTCATTTTCTGTTTTTTTATATTTTATGCCCATTTGAATCTTGGTCAAATCCTAGGTTTGACCAGGATTTAAGCAAGTTTAAAACATGAAAACGACTTCTCTTCGTGCTTGACTTCTTATTCACTCCAAAATGAAGCTTTTGGAAGGGTTTTTGAAATTTCCATGTTTGAAACCCAAAACGACATCTCTTCGTGCTTGACTTCATAAGATAGAGTTTAGGGTTAGGGGGTAGATACATGAATTTTCTGGTTTGAATATGTCTAGACCTAGCTTGTTTATCAACTTGAATGCTTGCTATATGACATCAGAAGACTATGTGTTTGGTTTTTATTTTTTTGAATTTGTTATGCCCATTTGAATCCTGGTCAAATCCTAGGTTTGACCAAGATTTAAACAAGTATAAAACATGAAAATGAAAAGTAAGCCTGGATCCTTCTTATTCACTCCAAAATGAAGCTTTTGGGAGGGTTTTTGAAATTTCCATGTTTGAAACCCAAAACGACTTCTCTTCGTGATTGACTTCATAAGACAGAGTTTAGGGTTAGGGGTAGATACCGGATTTTTCTGGTTTGAATATGTCTAGACCTTGTTTATCAACTTGAATGCTTGCTATATGACATCAGAAGACTATGTGTTTGGTTTTTGTTTTTTGAATTTGTTATGCCCATTTGAATCTTAGTCAAATCCTAGGTTTGAATATATATGTCTAGACCTTGTATATCAACTTGAATGCTTACTATACATATGACATAAGAATGTTATGTGCTTTGGTTTTTCATTCTTTTCATTTTTTTCTGAATTTTTAGGGCCATTTGAATCTTGGTCAAATCCTTGGTTTGACCAAGATTTAAACAAATTTAAAACATGAAAATGAAAAGGGAAGTCTGTATCCTTCTTAGTCACTCTAAAATGAAGCTTTTGGGATGTTCTTTAAATTTCAATGTTTGAAACCCAAAACGACTTCCCTTCATGCTAGACTTCATAAGATCGACAGGGGGTAGATACATGATTTGTCTGGTTTGGATATATCTAGACCTTGTTTATCAACTTGATTGCTTACGATATGACATAAGAAGACTATGTGATTTGGTTTTTCATTTTTCTGATTTTTTTGAATTTTGTGCCCACCCATTTGTATCTTCGTCAAATCCTAGGTTTGACCAAGATAATTTAAACAAGTTTAAAACATGAAAATGTAAAGGGAAGCATGTATCCTTCTTAGTCACTCTAAAATGAAGCTTTTGGGAGGTTTTTGAAATTTCCATGTTTGAAACCCAAAACCACTTCTCTTCACATGCTTGACTTCATAAGACAGAGTTTAGGGGTTAGGGGTATAGATACATGATTTGTCTGGTTTGAATATGTCTAGACCTTGTTTATCAACTTGAATGCTTACTATATGACATAAGAAGACTATGTGATTTGGTTTTTCATTTTTCTGTTTTTTATTTATTTTTCTGCCCATTTGAATCTTGGTCAAATCCTAGGTTTGAACAAGATTTAGACAAGTTTAACACGTGAAATTAAACGAATAAGTAAGCATTGATCCTTCTTAGTCACTCCAAAATGTACCAATTGATAGTGTTAACTTTGCTTCATGGAAAAAATAATGTCATGTAAATGAGTTAACTTGGATTTCCTACCCTTGAATCCATAGGAAACTTTGTTCTAATGCACTATTATAATCAACCGAGTTTTTACACCAACAGGTCTGTCACTTACGTGTGGTGCCCACGCGTGAGGTCCCACACTTCAGTGAGCACAAGTCACGTGCAATAGGTACGCCAACTCCCAGCCATCTTCTTTGTCAAGAGAAGACGCATCAGGATGCGTATTGGAAGTCCGTGGGTCCTTCTGGATCCTTCGGTTGTCCCTCTCACAAAAAAAAACAAATCTATCTCATTCTCGGCCTCGCTCGACTCGCTCGCTCGCTCGCACGTCCTGCGCACTGACAAACCCTGCACAACAGTCAACATCATCATCATCACCCGAAAAAGGGGAGACACCATAATGCTCTGCCTTTTTTCTCTCCTTCCGAGTGATCCCTCTTCCTCCGAGTTTCACTCGACGGGCAAACGCACATCTGCAGCATAGTAATAATAAAAAGGTAGAAAAATCGATATACGAATCTATAATTAAATAGGTTAAACTAGGGTTTTGCCCTGTACTACAGATCAAGGTTCAAAAAAATCCAACTACGGGGTTCGAACAACACGATTCTAATCCAAGAACTTTTTCGACCTCATCCAAGTGGCCTCAAACTATAGGGTTAGCATCTAGTGCAGTATGTGTGAAAATGTATGCACTATGTGTGCTATAACTTGTATGTCTTTCAAATTTGAACCAACTTTGAATAAGTTTGAAATATTTGAAATGGGGCTTTTGGCTTAAACGTTTGAAACTCAAAACGATTCTCTTCATGCTAGACTTCATAAGACCGAGTTTAGGGTTAGGGGTAGATACATGATTTGTCTGGTTTGAATATGTCTAAACCTTGTTTATCAACTTTAATGCTAACTTCTCAGTCACTCTAAAATGAAGTTTTTGGAGGTTTTTGAAATTTCCATCTTTGAAACCCAAAACCACTTCTCTTCATGCTTGACTTCATAAGAAAAAGTTTAGGGTTAGGGGGTATAGATACATGATTTGTATGGTTTGAATATGTCCAAACCTTGTTTATCAACTTGAATATGCTTACTATATGACATAAGAAGACTATGTACTTTGGTTTTTAATTTTTCTGATTTTTTTAATTTTCTGCGCATTTGAATCATATCTTGGTCAAATCCTAGGTTTCACCAAGATTTAGACAAGTTTAACACGTGAAAACGAGTAAGTAAGCATGGATCCTTCTTAGTCACTCTAAAATGAAGCTTTTGGGATGTTCTTGAAATTTCCATGTTTGAAACCCAAAACCACTTCTCTTCATGATTGACTTCCATAAGATCGACAGATCAGTTTAGGGTTAGGGGTAGATATATACATGATTTTTTGGTTTGAATATGTCTAGACCTTGTTTATCAACTTGAATGCTTACTATACATATGACATAAGAATGCTATGTGCTTTGGTTTTTCATTCTCTTTTTGAATTTTTTCTAAATTTTTAGGCCCATTTGAATCTTGGTCAAATCCTTGGTTTGACCAAGATTTAAACAAGTTTAAAACATGAAAATGAAAAGGGAAGTCAGTATCCTTCGTAGTCACTCTAAAATGGAGAAGCTTTTGGGATGTTCTTGTAATTTCTATGTTTGAAACCGAAAACGAGTTCCCTTCATGCTAGACTAGCTTCATAAGATCGACAGGCCGGGGGTAGATACATGATTTGTCTGGTTTGGATATATCTAGACCTTGTTTATCAACTTTAATGCTTACTATATGACATATATAAGAAAACTATTGCTTTGGTTTTTCCTTTTTCTGTTTTTTTTTAATTTTGATGCCCATTTGAATCATGTCAAATCCTAGGTTTGACCAAGATAATTTAAACAAGTTTAAAACATGAAAATGAAAAGGGAAGCATGTATCCTTCTTAGTCACTCTAAAATGAAGCTTTTGGGAGGTTTTTGAAATTTCCATGTTTGAAACCCAAAACCACTTCTCTTCACATGCTTGACTTCATAAGACAGAGTTTAGGGGTTAGGGGTATAGATACATGATTTGTCTGGTTGAATATGTCTAGACCTTGTTTATCAACTTTAATGCTTACTATATGACATAAGAAAACTATTGCTTTGGTTTTTCTTTTTCTGATTTTTTTGAATTTTGATGCCCATTTGAATCTTGTCAAATTCTAGGTTTGACCAAGATTTAAACAAGTTTAAAACATGAAAATGAAAAGGGAAGCATGTAACCTTCTCAGTCACTCTAAAATGAAGTTTTTGGGAGGTTTTTGATATTTCCATGTTTGAAACCCGAAACCACTTCTCTTCATGCTTGACTTCATAAGACAGAGTTTAGGGTTAGGGGTAGATACATGATTTGTATGGTTTGAATATGTCCAAACCTTGTTTATCAACTTGAATATGCTTATGTGCTTTGGTTTTTTATTTTTCTGATTTTTTTGAATTTTATGCCCATAAATCTTGGTCAAATCCTAGGTTTGACCAGGATTTAAACAAGTTTAAAACATGAAATGAAAAGATAAGCCTGGATCCTTCTTAGTCACTCTAAAATGAAGCTTTTGGGAGGTTCTTGAAATTTCCATATTTGAAACCCAAAACCACTTCTCTTCATGATTGACTTCATAAGACATAGTTTAATTAGAGTTTTAGGGGTAGATATATACATGATTTTTCTGGTTTGAATATATATGTCTAGACCTTGTTTATCAACTTGAATGCTTACTATACATATGACATAAGAATGCTATATATGTGCTTTGGTTTTTCATTCTTTTGATTTTTTTCTGAATTTTTAGGGCCATTTGAATCTTGCATGGTTAAACTTGGGTTTTGCCCAGTTCTAAAGATCAAGGGTTCAAAAAAATCCAACTACGGGGTTCGAACAACACGATTCTAATCCAAGAATTTTTTCGACCTCATCCAAATGGCCTCAAACTATAGGGTTAGCATCTAGTGCAGTATGTGTGAAAATGTATGCACTATGTGTGCTATAACTTGTATGTCTTTCAAATTAAGTTGATAAACAAGGTCTAGACATATTCAAACCAGAATATTATACTGCATTAGTACAAAAAGTTTCCTATGGATTCATCAAGGGTAGTAAAGCCAAGTTAACTCATTGTCATGACTAAGAAGGATCCATGCTTACTTTTTCATTTTCATGTTTTAAACTTGTTTAAATCTTGGTCAAACCTAGGATTTGACCAAGATTCAAATGGTCATAAAAAATCAAACAAAATCAAGAAAATCAAAAACCAAACCACATAGTCTTCTTATGTAATATACTAAGCATTCAAGTTGATCAACGAAGTCTAGACATATTCAAACCAGAAAAATCATGTATCTACCCCCTAACCCTAAACGTTGTCTTATGAAGTCAAGCATGAAGAGAAGAAGTGGTTTTGGGTTTCAAACATGGAAATTTCAAAAACCCACCCAAAAGCTTCATTTTGGAGTGACTAAGAAGGATCCAAGCTTACTTTTTCATTTTCATGTTTCAAACTTGTTTAAATCTTTGTCAAACCTAGGATTTGACCAAGATTCAAATGGGCATAAAAATTCAAAAAAGAAATCAAAAAAATGAAACACCAAAGCACATAAACTTCTTATGTCATATAGTAATTAAGCATTCATGTTGATCAACAAAGTCTATATATATTTAAACAATAAAAATCATGTATATATACCCCCAAACCCAAAACCACTTCTCTTCACATGCTTGACTTCATAAGACAGAGTTTAGGGGTTAGGGGTATAGATACATGATTTGTCTGGTTTGAATATGTCTAGACCTTGTTTATCAACTTGAATGCTTACTATGTGATTTGGTTTTTCATTTTTCTGTTTTTTAATTATTTTTCTGCCCATTTGAATCTTGGTCAAATCCTAGGTTTGAACAAGATTTAGACAAGTTTAACACGTGAAATTAAACGAATAAGTAAGCATTGATCCTTCTTAGTCACTCCAAAATGTACCAATTGATAGTGTTAACTTTGCTTCATGGAAAAAATAATGTCATGTAAATGAGTTAACTTGGATTTCCTACCCTTGAATCCATAGGAAACTTTGTTCTAATGCACTATAATAATCAACCGAGTTTTTACACCAACAGGTCTGTCACTTACGTGTGGTGCCCACGCGTGTGGTCCCACACTTGAGTGAGCACAAGTCACGTGCAATAGGTACGCCAACTCCCAGCCATCTTCTTTGTCAAGAGAAGACGCATCAGGATGCGTATTGGAAGTCTGTGGGTCCTTCTGGATCCTTCGGTTGTCCCTCTCACAAAAAAAAACAAATCTCTCTCATTCTCGGCCTCGCTCGACTCGCTCGCGCTCGCTCGCACCTCCTGCGCACTGACAAACCCTGCACAACAGTCAACATCACCAGAAAAAGAATATACACCATCAATAAGAGGGGCCCCGTGACTGCTCTCCCTTCTTCTCCTTCCGAGTGATTCCTCTTCCTCCGAGTTTCACTCGACGGGCAAACACACATGTGCTGCATAGTAATAATAAAAAAGTAAAAGAATCGACTACGAATCTATTATTAAATAGGTTAAACTAGGGTTTTCCCCAGTACTACAGATCAAGTTGAAAAAAAAATCCAACTACGGGGTTTGATTTTGGCCTACAAATAAAAAATTAAATAAGTTGAACTAGTATTCCTCTAAAAAATCATTTTGGTTTGCATTGTTTGATAATTTTCATAGCTAGAGTGCATCACAATTTTTTGATTTCATGCTTTGCTTTGCCAATTTTGATTTTTTCTAACCACCTTCTCTTTGATTTCAAATTTAGGTCAAACTATCGATGCCTACTATGTGTTCTACTTGAATTGGATGCAGCATGCGCACATGATATGTTTTGCCATTGTTTTGGGCTTCCACACATCTTGGGGCATCCAAGTATTTAAGTTACCTTGTTTTTTAATTGTAATTCATGTACCCTTTCCTCCCAATTAAATTTTGGTTTTACATTTTTAAATTTTTTAAATTTTTATGCCCATTCTGATGTCATATAGTTAGCATTTAAGTTGATAAACAAGGTCTAGACATATTCAAACCGGAAAAATCATGTATCTACCCCTAACCCAAAACTCTGTCTTATCAAGTCAAGCACGAAGAGAAGTCGTTTTGGGTTTCAAACATGGAATTTTCAAAAACCCTCCAAAAAGCTTCATTTTGGAGTGACTAAGAAGGATGGAGGCTTACCTTTTTCATTTTCATGTTTTAAACATGTTTAAATCTTGGTCAAACCTATTATTTGACAAAGAATCAGATGGGCTTAAAATTTCAAAAAAATCAAAAAATGAAAAACCAAAGCATGCAGTCTTCTTATGTCATATATATATTACACATTCAAGTTGATAAACAAGGTTTGGACATATTCAAACCAAAAAATCATGTATCTACCCCCTAACGCTAAACTCTGTCATATGAAGTCAAGCATATGAAGAGAAGTGGTTTTGGGTTTCAAACATGGAAATTTCCATGCTTGAAACCAAAAACCACTTCTCTTCATGCATGCTTGACTTCATAAGACAGAGTTTAGGGTTAGGTGGTAGATACATGATTTTCCTGGTTTGAATATGTGTAGACCTTGTTTATCAAATTAATTGAATGCTTACTATATAACATAAGAGAAGACCTTGTTTTTTTTGAATTTTTATACCCATTTGAATCTTTGTCAAATCCTTGGTTCCACCAAGATTTGAATAAGTTAAAAACATGAATATGAAAAAGTAAGCATGTATGCTTCTTAGTCACTTCAAAATGAAGCTCTTGGGAGGGTTTTTGAATTTCCATGTTCGAAACCAAAAACCACATATCTTCATGCTTGACTTCATGAAACAAAGTTTAGGGTTAGGGGTAGATACATGCATGATTTTTCTTGTTTGAATATGTCTAGAACTTGTTTATCAACTTAATTGAATGCCTACTATATAACATAAGAAGACCTTTTTTGTTTTTTTTAAATTTTTATACCCATTTGAATCTTGGTCAAATCCTAGGTTTCACCAAGATTTGAATAAGTTTAAAACATGAATATGAAAAAGTAAGCATGCATGTATGCTTCTTAATTAATCACTTCGAAATGAAGCTCTTGGGAGGGTTTTTGAAATTTCCATGTTTGAAACCAAAAACCACATATCTTCATGCATGCGCTTGACTTCATGAGACAGAGTTTAGTGTTAGGGGGTAGATACATGATTTCTCTCGTTTGAATATGTTTGAAACCAAAAACCACATATCTCTGGTTTGCCCGCACTTAGAAATGATATTTGCATCACTTATCATATGTTTGCCCATTTGAATCTTGTCAAATCCTAGATTTGACCAAGATAATTTAAACAAGTTTAAAACATGAAAATGAAAAGGCAAGCTTGTATCCTTCTTAGTCACTCTAAAATGAAGTTTGGGGAGGTTTTTGAAATTTCCATGCTTGAAACCAAAAACCACTTCTCTTCATGCTTGACTTCATAAGACAAAGTTTGGGGATATATAGGGGTAGATACATGATTTTTCTGGTTTGATATGTCTAGACCTTGTTTATCAACTTAATTGAATGCTTACTATATGACATAAGAAGACTATGTGCCTTGATTTTACATTTTTTTAAATTATGCCCATTTGAATCTTGGTCAAATCCTAGGTTTGACCATGATTTAAACAAGTTTGTTTATCAACTTGAATGCTTGCTATATGACATCAGAAGACTATGTGTTTGGTTTTTATTTTTTTGAATTTGTTATGCCCATTTGAATCCTGGTCAAATCCTAGGTTTGACCAAGATTTAAACAAGTATAAAACATGAAAATGAAAAGTAAGCCTGGATCCTTCTTATTCACTCCAAAATGAAGCTTTTGGGAGGGTTTTTGAAATTTCCATGTTTGAAACCCAAAACGACTTCTCTTCGTGATTGACTTCATAAGACAGAGTTTAGGGTTAGGGGTAGATACCGGATTTTTCTGGTTTGAATATGTCTAGACCTTGTTTATCAACTTGAATGCTTGCTATATGACATCAGAAGACTATGTGTTTGGTTTTTGTTTTTTGAATTTGTTATGCCCATTTGAATCTTAGTCAAATCCTAGGTTTGAATATATATGTCTAGACCTTGTATATCAACTTGAATGCTTACTATACATATGACATAAGAATGTTATGTGCTTTGGTTTTTCATTCTTTTCATTTTTTCTGAATTTTTAGGGCCATTTGAATCTTGGTCAAATCCTTGGTTTGACCAAGATTTAAACAAATTTAAAACATGAAAATGAAAAGGGAAGTCTGTATCCTTCTTAGTCACTCTAAAATGAAGCTTTTGGGATGTTCTTTAAATTTCAATGTTTGAAACCCAAAACGACTTCCCTTCATGCTAGACTTCATAAGATCGACAGGGGGTAGATACATGATTTGTCTGGTTTGGATATATCTAGACCTTGTTTATCAACTTGATTGCTTACGATATGACATAAGAAGACTATGTGATTTGGTTTTTCATTTTTCTGATTTTTTTGAATTTTGTGCCCACCCATTTGTATCTTCGTCAAATCCTAGGTTTGACCAAGATAATTTAAACAAGTTTAAAACATGAAAATGTAAAGGGAAGCATGTATCCTTCTTAGTCACTCTAAAATGAAGCTTTTGGGAGGTTTTTGAAATTTCGATGTTTGAAACCCAAAACCACTTCTCTTCACATGCTTGACTTCATAAGACAGAGTTTAGGGGTTAGGGGTATAGATACATGATTTGTCTGGTTTGAATATGTCTAGACCTTGTTTATCAACTTGAATGCTTACTATATGACATAAGAAGACTATGTGATTTGGTTTTTCATTTTTCTGTTTTTTATTTATTTTTCTGCCCATTTGAATCTTGGTCAAATCCTAGGTTTGAACAAGATTTAGACAAGTTTAACACGTGAAATTAAACGAATAAGTAAGCATTGATCCTTCTTAGTCACTCCAAAATGTACCAATTGATAGTGTTAACTTTGCTTCATGGAAAAAATAATGTCATGTAAATGAGTTAACTTGGATTTCCTACCCTTGAATCCATAGGAAACTTTGTTCTAATGCACTATTATAATCAACCGAGTTTTTACACCAACAGGTCTGTCACTTACGTGTGGTGCCCACGCGTGAGGTCCCACACTTCAGTGAGCACAAGTCACGTGCAATAGGTACGCAATGACCCACAAGTATAGGGGATCAACAGGAGGGAAGTAAAACCCAAATTTATTGATTCGACACAAGGGGAGGTAAAGAATACTTATAAGCCTTAACAACTGAGTTGTCAATTCAGCTGCACCTGGAAAAGCACTAGCAACAGGGGTGATGTGAAAGTAGCAGTGATATGAGAGCAATAGTAACAGTAACACAGCAGCAGTAGTAGTAATATGAGAGCAATGGTACCAGAAAATAGTTGACATGTAGAACGAGTATATGATGATGAAAGATGGACCGGGGTTCCCAGCTATCTACACTAGTGGCAACTCTCCAATAACAAGTGTTGGGTGAACAAATTACAGTCGGGCAATTGATAGGATTGATAAGGCATTAAGAAAGAACATCAATTCATTAATCATGTAGGCATGTTTTCCATATTTAGTCGTACGTGCTCGCAATGAGAAACTTGCACAACATCTTTTGTCCTACCAGCCGGTGGCAGCCGGGCCTCAAGGGAAACTACTGGATATTAAGGTACTCCTTTTAATAGAGCACCGGAGCAAAGCATTAACACTCCGTGAAAACATGTGTCCCTCACATCACCGCCATCCCCTCCGGTTGTCCCGATTTCTGTCACTTCGGGGCCTTTGGTTCCGGACAGTGACATGTGCATACAACTTGTAGATACAATCTAAGCAATAATTATAGAGCTCAAATCTAAGATCATGCCACTCGGGCCCTAGTGACAAGCATTAAGCATAACAAGATTGCAGCAACAATAACTTCACAAACTTTATAGATAGACTAATCATAATGTATCATCCATCGGATCCCAACAAACACAACACCGATTACATCAGATGAATCTCAATCATGTAAGGCAGCTCATGAGATCATTGTATTGAAGTACATGGGGGAGAGAATACCGACTAGCTACAGCTAGAACCCGTAGTCCATGGGGGAACTACTCACGGAGCATGATGGAGGCGGTGGCGTTGATGGAGATGGCTTCCGGGGGCACTTCCCCGTCCCGGCAGGGTGCCGGGACAGAGACTTCTGTCCCCCGAATTGGAGTTTCGCGATGGTGGCGGCGCCCCTGGAGTCTTTCTGGAGTTTCGTCAAGTGGTACGGTGTTTTTAGGTCGAAAGGGATTTTATAGGCGAAGAGGCGGCGCAGGGGGGCACCTGGGGGCTCCCCACCACAGGCCGGCGCGGGCCCAGGCCAGGCCGCGCCGCCCTATGGTGTGGTGGCCCTCTGGCCCCTCTCCGACTCTTCTTCGGTGTTCTGGAGCCTTCCGGGAAAAATAGGAGGTTTGGTCTTCGTTTCGTCGAATTCCGAGAATATTGCCCGAACAGCCTTTCTGGAACCAAAAACAGCAGAAAACAGGAACTGGCACTGTGGCATCTTGTTAATAGGTTAGTTCCGGAAAACGCATAAAAACATCATAAAGTGCAAGCAAAACATGTAAGTATTGTCATAAAACAAGCATGGAACGACAGAAATTATGGATACGTCGGGGACGTATCAGCATCCCCAAGCTTAGTTCCTGCTCGTCCCGAGCAGGTAAACGATAAAAAGAATAATTTCTGTAGTGACATGCTACTTACATAACCTTGATCATACTATTACAAAGCATATGAAATGAATGAAGTGACTCAAGGCAATGATCTATAGTTGCTAACAAGTAGATAACATATAGCAAAACTTTTCATGGAGAGTACTTTCAAGACAAGCATCAAAAGTCTTGCACAAGAGTTAACTCATAAAGCAATAAGTTCATAGTAAAGGCATCGAAGCAACACAAAGGAAGATATAAGTTTCAGCAGTTGCTTTCAACTTTCAACATGCATATCTCATGGATAATTGTCAACACAAAGTAATATGATGAATGCAAATAAGCAAGTATGTAAGAATCAATGCACAGTTGACACAAGTGTTTGCTTCTAAGATGGAAGGAAATGGGTAAACTGACTCAACATAAAGTAAAAGAGTGGCCCTTCGAAGAGGGAAGCATTGATTGCTATATTTGTGCTAGAGCTTTGGTTTTGAAAACATAAAGAGAGCATAAAAGTAAAGTTTTGAGAGGTGTTTGTTGTTGTCAACGAATGGTAGTGGGCACTCTAACCCCCTTGCTAGACAAACCTTCAAGAGCGGCTCCCATGAATTATTTTTATTTTTGGGTGGCACTCCTTCCAACCTTTCTTTCACAAACCATGGCTAACCGAATCCTCGGGTGCCGTCCAACAATCACATACCATGGAGGAGTGTCTATTTTTGTTAATTAATTTGGGACTGGGAATCCCATTGCCAGCTCTTTTTGCAAAATTATTGGATAAGCGGATGAAGCCACTAGTCCATTGGTGAAAGTTGCCCAACAAGATTGAAAGATAAACACCACATACTTCCTCATGAGCTATAAAACATTGACACAAATCAGAGGTAATAAATTTTGAATTGTTTAAAGGTAGCACTCAAGCAATTTACTTTGGAATGGCAGGAAATACCACATAGTAGGTAGATATGGTGGACACAAATGGCATAGGTTTTGGCTCAAGGTTTTTGGATGCACGAGAAGTATTCCCTCTCAGTACAAGGTTTAGGCTAGCAAGGTTGTTTGAAGCAAACACAAGTATGAACCGGTACAGCAAAACTTACATAAGAACATATTGCAAGCATTATAATACTCTACACTGTCTTCCTTGTTGCTCAAACACTTTTACCAGAAAATATCTAGACCTTAAGAGAGATCAATTATGCAAACCAATTTTAACAAGCTTTACGGTAGTTCTCCACTAATAGGTTTAAACTACATGCAAAAACTTATGATCTACTTGAGAGCTCAAAACAATTGCCAAGTATCAAATTATCCAAGACATATGAGGCATTTTCTTTTCCCAACCAAATAAAGATAAATATTGTAGCTTCCAACTTTTATTCATTGAACATTAAAAGTAAAACGAAGAACAAGTGTTCATATGAAAAAGCGGAGCGTGTCTCTCTCCCACACAAGGATTGCTAGGATCCGAATTTATTCAAACACAAACAAAAATAAAAACACACAGACGCTCCAAGTAAAGCACATATGATGTGACCGAATAAAAATATAGTTTCAATAGAAGAAACCTGATAAGTTGATGAAGAAGGGGATGCCTTGGGCATCCCCAAGCTTAGACGCTTGAGTCTCCTTGAAATATGCAGGGATGAACCACGGGGGCATCCCCAAGCTTAGACTTTTCACTCTTCTTGATCATATATCATCCTCCTCTCTTGACCCTTGAAAACTTCCTTCACACCAAACTTCTCATAAACTTCATTAGAGGGGTTAGTACTCAAAAAATTTGAATCCACCTTGGTCCTGTAGTGGCACATTGCAAGAACTCAATAAAACATTAGCTACAGCTCTCCACGTCTAGAAAACCTCGCTTAAAGTCCACAAGAGACAATGCAAAAAACAGAGACAGAATCTGCCAAAACAGAACAGCCAGTAAAGACGAATTTTAATAAAATACTTCCGTTGCTCAAATCAGAAAACTCAAAACTAATGAAAGTTGCGTACATATCTGAGGAACACGCACGTAAATTGGCATATTTTTCTGAGTTACCTACAGAGAAAACAGCCCAGATTCGTGACAGATAGAAATCTGTTTCTGCGCAGAAATCCAAATCTAGTATCAACCTTCGATTAGAGGCTTCACTTGGCACAACAAAACACAAAACTAAGATAAGGAGAGGTTGCTACAGTAGTAAACAACTTCCAAAACACAAATATAAAACAAAGTACTGTAGCAAAATAACACATGGGTTATCTCCCAAGAAGTTCTTTCTTTATAGCCGTTAAGATGGGCTCAGCAGTTTTAATGATGCACTCGCAAGAAACAAGAGTAGAGGTAAAAGAGAGCATCAAAAAGCAAATCCAAAACACATTTAAGTCTAACATGCTTCCTATGTAAAGGAATCTTGTAAATAAACAAGTTCATGAAAAGCAAAGTAACAAGCATAGGAAGATAAAACAAGTGTAACTTCAAAATTTTAAGCATATAGAGAGGTGTTTTAGTACCATGCAAATTTCTACAACCATATTTTCCTCTCTCATAATAATTTTCAGTAGCTTCATGAATAAACTCAACAATATAACTATCACATGCAGCATACTTTTCATGATCCACAAACATATAATTTTTATCAAGCTCAAAAATAGTGGAATTAAAACTTTCGAACACACTTTTATCAATAATATAGCAAGATGAATGATCAATCTCAAGAGATATGGGACACATAGAATAAGTCAAGAACTCTCCAATCCCATTTTCATTAGTAGTACAATTAATATTATCAAGTAACATAGGACCATCATCTAGAGCTTTATCATAAACATTTGCCAAGCAAAATTCTTTAGTACCATGCATTTCGACATCAGGCACAAACAAAGCATTATCATAAGATTTATCAAAGTAGCATGGATTATCATAAATAACAGTAGCATAATCATTCTCACAAGTATTACTCATAGGTACTATTTCAAGAGAATCCACAGGAACATAACATTCAACCTCTTCCGGTAAGCATGGAGGACAATCAAATAGTGTAAGAGATAAAGAGTTACTCTCATTAGAAGGTTGGCATGGGTAGCTAATCCATTCTTCCTCCTTTTGTTCGTCGCTCTCTTCTTCTTTTTCATCCAATGAGCTTTCAGGTTCATCAATTTCCTCCTCTTTTTCATCCAATGAGCTTTCAGGTTCATCAATTTCTTCTTCCACCGGTTCCTGCAAATTGTGAGTGCATTCTTGTGCATTAATGTGTCTCTCTTTATAATCAAGGATATAAGGATTCCTACTGTAGCATTCTATACAAGAATTAAGGATAGTAGAGACATAATCTTTAAGGCCCTTACAAACAACACAAGTTTCATAATTCTCAACCATGAAGGATTCTATCTCGGAGGCTCCCATAAATAAGACAAATTGTTCTACCTCTTCGAACCCATAATGAATATAGCAATTCCGATTATAGTTCTTAATTAAAAATTCCTCACTAAAGCCACATTGAAATTTAAGATGTTTAGTATCCTGTTGAGAGCAACAGTTTATATCATGGCGTCTAAGCAAGATTCTAGCCATTGTATTCAATTTTTCTATCATAGCACTCATTATTTTACCAGTTCTTGATTCTCTATAATTATTATAACATTCTATAAGCTCCAAGTAGGTTGTTGGTTCTCCCATAACAGCAGTTTTTAATTTTTAGGTTTTTCAAATTTTTATGGATTTTTGGGTATATAGGAAAAGTAAAACAAGACAAAAAGAAACTAAGCAAAAGTAAACTACGCAAAATAATACTAGACAGAAATAAACTAAGCACAAATAAACTAGACAGAAATAAACTAGCAAGACAAAATAAAATAAAAGCAGAGAGAGAGGTAGAGTGTACTCCCCAGGTGAACTTATGAGTAGAGCTATGCCTCCCCGGCAACGGCGCCAGAAAATAGTCTTGATGACCCACAAGTATAGGGGATCGCAACAGTCTTCGAGGGAAGTAAAACCCAAATTTATTGATTCGACACAAGGGGAGGTAAAGAATACTTATAAGCCTTAACAACTGAGTTGTCAATTCAGCTGCACCTGGAAAAGCACTAGCAACAGGGGTGATGTGAAAGTAGCAGTGATATGAGAGCAATAGTAACAGTAACACAGCAGCAGTAGTAGTAATATGAGAGCAATGGTACCAGAAAATAGTTGACATGTAGAACGAGTATATGATGATGAAAGATGGACCGGGGTTCCCAGCTATCTACACTAGTGGCAACTCTCCAATAACAAGTGTTGGGTGAACAAATTACAGTCGGGCAATTGATAGGATTGATAAGGCATTAAGAAAGAACATCAATTCATTAATCATGTAGGCATGTTTTCCATATTTAGTCGTACGTGCTCGCAATGAGAAACTTGCACAACATCTTTTGTCCTACCAGCCGGTGGCAGCCGGGCCTCAAGGGAAACTACTGGATATTAAGGTACTCCTTTTAATAGAGCACCGGAGCAAAGCATTAACACTCCGTGAAAACATGTGTCCCTCACATCACCGCCATCCCCTCCGGTTGTCCCGATTTCTGTCACTTCGGGGCCTTTGGTTCCGGACAGTGACATGTGCATACAACTTGTAGATACAATCTAAGCAATAATTATAGAGCTCAAATCTAAGATCATGCCACTCGGGCCCTAGTGACAAGCATTAAGCATAACAAGATTGCAGCAACAATAACTTCACAAACTTTATAGATAGACTAATCATAATGTATCATCCATCGGATCCCAACAAACACAACACCGATTACATCAGATGAATCTCAATCATGTAAGGCAGCTCATGAGATCATTGTATTGAAGTACATGGGGGAGAGAATACCGACTAGCTACAGCTAGAACCCGTAGTCCATGGGGGAACTACTCACGGAGCATGATGGAGGCGGTGGCGTTGATGGAGATGGCTTCCGGGGGCACTTCCCCGTCCCGGCAGGGTGCCGGGACAGAGACTTCTGTCCCCCGAATTGGAGTTTCGCGATGGTGGCGGCGCCCCTGGAGTCTTTCTGGAGTTTCGTCAAGTGGTACGGTGTTTTTAGGTCGAAAGGGATTTTATAGGCGAAGAGGCGGCGCAGGGGGGCACCTGGGGGCTCCCCACCACAGGCCGGCGCGGGCCCAGGCCAGGCCGCGCCGCCCTATGGTGTGGTGGCCCTCTGGCCCCTCTCCGACTCTTCTTCGGTGTTCTGGAGCCTTCCGGGAAAAATAGGAGGTTTGGTCTTCGTTTCGTCGAATTCCGAGAATATTGCCCGAACAGCCTTTCTGGAACCAAAAACAGCAGAAAACAGGAACTGGCACTGTGGCATCTTGTTAATAGGTTAGTTCCGGAAAACGCATAAAAACATCATAAAGTGCAAGCAAAACATGTAAGTATTGTCATAAAACAAGCATGGAACGACAGAAATTATGGATACGTCGGGGACGTATCAGCCAACTCCCAGCCATCTTCTTTGTCAAGAGAAGACGCATCAGGATGCGTATTGGAAGTCCGTGGGTCCTTCTGGATCCTTCGGTTGTCCCTCTCACAAAAAAAAACAAATCTATCTCATTCTCGGCCTCGCTCGACTCGCTCGCTCGCTCGCACGTCCTGCGCACTGACAAACCCTGCACAACAGTCAACATCATCATCATCACCCGAAAAAGGGGAGACACCATAATGCTCTGCCTTTTTTCTCTCCTTCCGAGTGATCCCTCTTCCTCCGAGTTTCACTCGACGGGCAAACGCACATCTGCAGCATAGTAATAATAAAAAGGTAGAAAAATCGATATACGAATCTATAATTAAATAGGTTAAACTAGGGTTTTGCCCAGTACTACAGATCAAGGTTCAAAAAAATCCAACTACGGGGTTCGAACAACACGATTCTAATCCAAGAACTTTTTCGACCTCATCCAAGTGGCCTCAAACTATAGGGTTAGCATCTAGTGCAGTATGTGTGAAAATGTATGCACTATGTGTGCTATAACTTGTATGTCTTTCAAATTTGAACCAACTTTGAATAAGTTTGAAATATTTGAAATGGGGCTTTTGGCTTAAACGTTTGAAACTCAAAACGATTCTCTTCATGCTAGACTTCATAAGACCGAGTTTAGGGTTAGGGGTAGATACATGATTTGTCTGGTTTGAATATGTCTAAACCTTGTTTATCAACTTTAATGCTAACTTCTCAGTCACTCTAAAATGAAGTTTTTGGAGGTTTTTGAAATTTCCATCTTTGAAACCCAAAACCACTTCTCTTCATGCTTGACTTCATAAGAAAAAGTTTAGGGTTAGGGGGTATAGATACATGATTTGTATGGTTTGAATATGTCCAAACCTTGTTTATCAACTTGAATATGCTTACTATATGACATAAGAAGACTATGTACTTTGGTTTTTAATTTTTCTGATTTTTTTAATTTTCTGCGCATTTGAATCATATCTTGGTCAAATCCTAGGTTTCACCAAGATTTAGACAAGTTTAACACGTGAAAACGAGTAAGTAAGCATGGATCCTTCTTAGTCACTCTAAAATGAAGCTTTTGGGATGTTCTTGAAATTTCCATGTTTGAAACCCAAAACCACTTCTCTTCATGATTGACTTCCATAAGATCGACAGATCAGTTTAGGGTTAGGGGTAGATATATACATGATTTTTTGGTTTGAATATGTCTAGACCTTGTTTATCAACTTGAATGCTTACTATACATATGACATAAGAATGCTATGTGCTTTGGTTTTTCATTCTCTTTTTGAATTTTTTCTAAATTTTTAGGCCCATTTGAATCTTGGTCAAATCCTTGGTTTGACCAAGATTTAAACAAGTTTAAAACATGAAAATGAAAAGGGAAGTCAGTATCCTTCGTAGTCACTCTAAAATGGAGAAGCTTTTGGGATGTTCTTGTAATTTCTATGTTTGAAACCGAAAACGAGTTCCCTTCATGCTAGACTAGCTTCATAAGATCGACAGGCCGGGGGTAGATACATGATTTGTCTGGTTTGGATATATCTAGACCTTGTTTATCAACTTTAATGCTTACTATATGACATATATAAGAAAACTATTGCTTTGGTTTTTCCTTTTTTTTTTTTTTAATTTTGATGCCCATTTGAATCATGTCAAATCCTAGGTTTGACCAAGATAATTTAAACAAGTTTAAAACATGAAAATGAAAAGGGAAGCATGTATCCTTCTTAGTCACTCTAAAATGAAGCTTTTGGGAGGTTTTTGAAATTTCCATGTTTGAAACCCAAAACCACTTCTCTTCACATGCTTGACTTCATAAGACAGAGTTTAGGGGTTAGGGGTATAGATACATGATTTGTCTGGTTGAATATGTCTAGACCTTGTTTATCAACTTTAATGCTTACTATATGACATAAGAAAACTATTGCTTTGGTTTTTCTTTTTCTGATTTTTTTGAATTTTGATGCCCATTTGAATCTTGTCAAATTCTAGGTTTGACCAAGATTTAAACAAGTTTAAAACATGAAAATGAAAAGGGAAGCATGTAACCTTCTCAGTCACTCTAAAATGAAGTTTTTGGGAGGTTTTTGATATTTCCATGTTTGAAACCCGAAACCACTTCTCTTCATGCTTGACTTCATAAGACAGAGTTTAGGGTTAGGGGTAGATACATGATTTGTATGGTTTGAATATGTCCAAACCTTGTTTATCAACTTGAATATGCTTATGTGCTTTGGTTTTTTATTTTTCTGATTTTTTTGAATTTTATGCCCATAAATCTTGGTCAAATCCTAGGTTTGACCAGGATTTAAACAAGTTTAAAACATGAAATGAAAAGATAAGCCTGGATCCTTCTTAGTCACTCTAAAATGAAGCTTTTGGGAGGTTCTTGAAATTTCCATATTTGAAACCCAAAACCACTTCTCTTCATGATTGACTTCATAAGACATAGTTTAATTAGAGTTTTAGGGGTAGATATATACATGATTTTTCTGGTTTGAATATATATGTCTAGACCTTGTTTATCAACTTGAATGCTTACTATACATATGACATAAGAATGCTATATATGTGCTTTGGTTTTTCATTCTTTTGATTTTTTTCTGAATTTTTAGGGCCATTTGAATCTTGCATGGTTAAACTTGGGTTTTGCCCAGTTCTAAAGATCAAGGGTTCAAAAAAATCCAACTACGGGGTTCGAACAACACGATTCTAATCCAAGAATTTTTTCGACCTCATCCAAATGGCCTCAAACTATAGGGTTAGCATCTAGTGCAGTATGTGTGAAAATGTATGCACTATGTGTGCTATAACTTGTATGTCTTTCAAATTAAGTTGATAAACAAGGTCTAGACATATTCAAACCAGAATATTATACTGCATTAGTACAAAAAGTTTCCTATGGATTCATCAAGGGTAGTAAAGCCAAGTTAACTCATTGTCATGACTAAGAAGGATCCATGCTTACTTTTTCATTTTCATGTTTTAAACTTGTTTAAATCTTGGTCAAACCTAGGATTTGACCAAGATTCAAATGGTCATAAAAAATCAAACAAAATCAAGAAAATCAAAAACCAAACCACATAGTCTTCTTATGTAATATACTAAGCATTCAAGTTGATCAACGAAGTCTAGACATATTCAAACCAGAAAAATCATGTATCTACCCCCTAACCCTAAACGTTGTCTTATGAAGTCAAGCATGAAGAGAAGAAGTGGTTTTGGGTTTCAAACATGGAAATTTCAAAAACCCACCCAAAAGCTTCATTTTGGAGTGACTAAGAAGGATCCAAGCTTACTTTTTCATTTTCATGTTTCAAACTTGTTTAAATCTTTGTCAAACCTAGGATTTGACCAAGATTCAAATGGGCATAAAAATTCAAAAAAGAAATCAAAAAAATGAAACACCAAAGCACATAAACTTCTTATGTCATATAGTAATTAAGCATTCATGTTGATCAACAAAGTCTATATATATTTAAACAATAAAAATCATGTATATATACCCCCAAACCCAAACGTATCGATAATTTCTTATGTTCCATGCTACTTTATTGATGATACCTACATGTTTTATGCACACTTTATGTCATATTCGTGCATTTTCTGGAACTAACCTATTAACAAGATGCCGAAGTGCCATTCCTGTTTTCTGCTGTTTTTGGTTTCAGAAATCCTAGTAACGAAATATTCTCGGAATTGGACGAAATCAACGCCCAGGTTCCTATTTTGCCCGGAAGCATCCAGAACACCCGAGAGCCACCAGAGGAGGGCCCTGTGGGCCCCAGATGACATGGTGGCGCGGCCAGGGCTGGGCCTGCGCCACCCTATGGTGTGGGCACCCCTTCGACCCTCCTGCGCCGCCTCTTCGCCTATTTAAAGCCTCCGTCGCGAAAACCCTATTACGGAGGACGAAACCCACAGAAACCATCCAGAGCCGCCGCCAAGCCAAGATGGGGGACAGGAGTCTGTTCCGGCACCTGCCGGACGGGGAAGTGCCCCGGAAGGCTTCTCCATCGACACCGCTGCCATCTCCACCGCCATCTTCATCACCGCTGCTGCTCCCATGAGGAGGGAGTAGTTCTCCATCGAGGCTCGGGGCTGTACCGGTAGCTATGTGGTTCATCTCTCTCTATGTACTTCAATACAATAATCTCATGAGCTGCCTTACATGATTGAGATTCATATGATGATGCTTGTAATCTAGATGTCATTATGCTAGTCAAGTGGGTTTTACTTATGTGATCTCCGGAGACTCCTTGTCCCACGTGTGTAAAGGTGACAGTGTGTGCACCGTGTGGGTCTCTTAGGCTATATTTCACAGAATACTTATTCACTGTTATGAATGGCATAGTGAAGTGCTTATTTATATCTCTTTATGATTGCAATGTGTTTGTATCACAATTTATCTATGTGCTACTCTAGCAATGTTATTAAAGTAGTTTTATTCCTCCTACACGGTGTAATGGTGACAGTGTGTGCATCCGTGTTAGTACTTGGTTTATGCTATGATCATGATCTCTTGTAGATTGCGAAGTTAACTATTGCTATGATAGTATTGATGTGATCTATTCCTCCTTTCTTAGCATGAAGGTGACAGTGTGCATGCTACGTTAGTACTTGGTTTAGTCGTATTGATCTATCTTACACTCTAAGGTTATTTAAATATGAACATTGAATTGTGGAGCTTGTTAACTCCGGCATTGAGGGTTCGTGTAATCCTACGCAATGTGTTCATCATCCAACAAAAGAGTGTAGAGTATGCATTTATCTATTCTGTTATGTGATCAAATTTGAGAGTGTCCACTAGTGAAAGTCTAATCCCTAGGCCTTGTTCCTAAATACTGCTATCGCTGCTTGTTTACTGTTTTACTGCGTTACTACTGCTTGTTTACTTCCTACAATATTACTACCATCAACTGCACGCCAGAAGCTATTTTCTGGCGCCGTACTACTGCTCATACTTATTTATACCACCTGTATTTCACTATCTCTTCGCCGAACTAGTGCACCTATTAGGTGTGTTGGGGACACAAGAGACTTCTTGCTTTGTGGTTGCAGGGTTGCATGAGAGGGATATCTTTGACCTCTTCCTCCCTGAGTTCGATAAACCTTGGGTAATCCACTTAAGGGAAACTTGCTGCTGTTCTACAAACCTCTGCTCTTGGAGGCCCAACACTGTCTACAAGAATAGAAGCACCCGTAGACATCAAGCACTTTTCTGGCGCCATTGCCGGGGAGGAAAGGTAAAAGGCACTCATACTCCGGTTCCAGGTAACAGTACTTTTCTGGCGCCATTGTGTGTGTGCTCGAAGCTATTTCCTTTAGACTCTGCAATTGCGACATTTGGTTTCTTGTTTACACTAGTTAGGCATAATGGACAACAATGACCTTTTTATTCTATTTCCTGATTTAAGACATGGATGGTTTGATGCGAAAATTAAAAAACCCATGGAACATATTAATATGAATGCTTTGAACACTATTGTTGCTAATGATATGGAAAATTCTAAGCTTGGGGAAGCTGGTTTTGATGAGCATGATATTTTTAGTCCCCCAAGCATTGAGGAGAAAATTTACTTTGATGATACTTTGCCTCTTATATTTGATGATAAGAATAATAATGATAGCTACTTTGTTGAATTTGCTCCCACTACAACTAATAAAATTGATTATGCCTATGTGGAGAGTAATAATTTTATGCATGAGACTCATGATAAGAATGCTTTATGTGATAGTTATATTGTTGAGTTTGCTCATGATGCTACTGAAAGTTATTATGAGAGAGGAAAATATGGTTGTAGAAATTTTCATGTTACTAAAACACCTCTCTATGTGCTGAAATTTTTGAAGCTATACTTGTTTTATCTTCCTATGCTTGTTACTTTGCTCTTCATGAACTTGTTTATTTACAAGATTCCTATGCATAGGAAGCATGTTAGACTTAAATGTGTTTTGAATTTGCCTCTTGATGTTCTCTTTTGCTTCATTGTCTATTTTCATGAGAGCATCATCATTAAAACTGCTGAGCCCATCTTAATGGCTATAAAGAAAGAACTTCTTGGGAGATAACCCATGTGTTATTTTGCTACAGTACTTTGTTTTATATTTGTGTCTTGGAAGTTGTTTACTACTGTAGCAACCTCTCCTTATCTTAGTTTTGTGATTTGTTGTGCCAAGTGAAGCCTCTAATCGAAGGTTGATACTAGATTTGGATTTCTGCGCAGAAACAGATTTCTATCTGTCACGAATCTGGGCTGTTTTCTCTGTAGGTAACTCAGAAAAATATGCCAATTTACGTGCGTGTTCCTCAGATATGTACGCAACTTTCATTAGTTTTGAGTTTTTCCGTTTGAGCAAGTCTGGTGCCATTTTAAAATTCGTCTTTACGGACTGTTCTGTTTTTGACAGATTCTGCCTTTTATTTCGCATTGCCGCTTTTGTTAAGTTGAATGAGTTTCTTTGTTCCATTAACTTTCAGAAGTTTTGTGCAATGTCCAGAAGTGTTAAGAATGATTGTGTCACCTCTGAACATGTGAATTTTTGATTATGCACTAACCCTCTAATGAGTTTGCTTGAAGTTTGGTGTGAAGGAAGTTTTCAAGGGTCAAGAGAGGAGTATGATATACTATGATCAAGAGGAGTGAAAGCTCTAAGCTTGGGGATGCCCCCGTGGTTCATCCCTGCATATTTTAAGAAGACTCAAGCATCTAAGCTTGGGGATGCCCAAGGCATCCCCTTCTTCATCGACAAAGTATCAGGTTCCTTCTCTTGAAACTATATTTTTATTCGGTCACATCTTATGTACTTTACTTGGAGCGTCTGTGTGCTTTTATTTTTGTTTTTGTTTTGTTATCTTAGTTCTCTGAATAAAGTTCATCCTTGTGTGGGAGAGAGACATGCTCCGCTGGTTCGTATGAACACATGTGTTCTTAGCTCATAATATTCATGGCGAAGTTTCCTCTTCGTTAAATTGTTATATGGTTGGAATTGGAAAATGCTACATGTAGTAATTCTAAAATGTCTTGGATAATGTGATACTTGGAAATTGTTGTGCTCATGTTTAAGCTCTTTCATCATATGCTTTGCACCCATTAATGAAGAAATACATAGAGCTTGCTAAAATTTGATTTGCATATTTGGTCTCTCTAAGGTCTAGATAATATCTAGTATTGAGTTTTGAACAACAAGGAAGACGGTGTAGAGTCTTATAATGTTTACAATATGTCTTTTATGTGAGTTTTGCTGCACCGGTTCATCCTTGAGTTTGCTTCAAATAACCTTGCTAGCCTAAACCTTGTATCGAGAGGGAATACTTCTCATGCATCCAAAATCCTTGAGCCAACTACTATGCCATTTGTGTCCACCATACCTACCTACTACATGGTATTTCTCCGCCATTCCAAAGTAAATTGCTTGAGTGCTACCTTTAAAATTCCATCATTCACCTTTGCAATATATAGCTCATGGGACAAAATAGCCTTAAAAACTATCGTAGTATTGAATATGTACTTATGCACTTTATCTCTTATTAAGTTGCTTGTTGTGCGATAACCATGCTTCTGGGGAACGCCATCAATTACTCTTTATTGAATATCATGTGAGTTGCTATGCATGTCCGTCTTGTCTGAAGGATCTATCACCTTAGTGGTTGGAGCATGCAAAATTGTTAGAGAAGAACATTGGGCCGCTAACTAAAGCCATGAATCATGGTGGAAGTTTCAGTTTTGGACATATATCCTCAATCTCATATGAGAATAATAATCATTGCTACATGCTTATGCATTTAAGAGGAGTCCATTATCTGTTGTCCATGTTGTCCCGGTATGGATGTCTAAGTTGAGAATAATCAAAAGCGAGAAATCCAAAATGCGAGCATTCTCCTTAGACCTTTGTACAGGCGGCATGGAGGTACCCCTTTGTGACACTTGGTTGAAACATGGCATTGCAAAGATCCGGTAGTCCAAGCTAAGTAGGACAAGGTGCGGGAATTAGTATACTATGCATGAGGCTTGCAACTTGTAAGATATAATTTACATAACTCATATGCTTTATTACTACCGTTGACAAAATTGTTTCATGTTTTCAAAATAAAAGCTCTAGCACAAATACAGCAATCGATGCTTTCCTCTTTGAAGGACCATTCTTTTACTTTTATTGTTGAGTCAGTTTACCTATCTCCCTCCACCTTAAGAAGCAAACACTTGTGTGAACTGTGCATTGATTCCTACATACTTGCATATTGCACTTGTTATATTACTTTATGTTGACAATATCCATGAGATATACATGTTATAAGTTGAAAGCAACCACTGAAACTTAATCTTCCTTTGTGTTGCTTCAACACCTTTACTTTGATTTATTGCTTTATGAGTTAACTCTTATGCAAGACTTATTGATGCTTGTCTTGAAGTACTATTCATGAAAAGTCTTTGCTTTATGATTCAGTTGTTTACTCATGTCATTACCATTGTTTTGATCGCTGCATTCATTACATATGTTTACAAATAGTATGATCAAGGTTATGATGGCATGTCACTTCAGAAATTATCTTTGTTATCGTTTTACCTGCTCGGGACGAGCAGAACTAAGCTTGGGATGCTGATACGTCTCCGACGTATCGATAATTTCTTATGTTCCATGCTACTTTATTGATGATACCTACATGTTTTATGCACACTTTATGTCATATTCGTGCATTTTCTGGAACTAACCTATTAACAAGATGCCGAAGTGCCAGTTCTGTTTCTGCTGTTTTGGTTTCAGAAATCCTAGTAACGAAATATTCTCGGAATTGGACGAAATCAACGCCCGGTTCCTATTTTGCCGGAAGCATCCGACACCGAGAGCCACCAGAGGAGGGCCTGGGCCCAGATGACATGGTGGCGCGGCCGGGCTGGGCCGCGCCACCCTATGGTGTGGGCACCCCTTCGACCCTCTGCGCCGCCTCTTCGCCTATTTAAAGCCTCCGTCGCGAAAACCCTATTACGGAGGACGAAACCCACAGAAACCATCCAGAGCCGCCGCCATCGCGAAGCCAAGATCGGGGGAGTCTCGTTCCGGCACCTGCCGGACGGGGAAGTGCCCCGGAAGGCTTCTCCATCGACACCGCTGCCATCTCCACCGCCATCTTCATCACCGCTGCTGCTCCCATGAGGAGGGAGTAGTTCTCCATCGAGGCTCGGGGCTGTACCGGTAGCTATGTGGTTCATATCTCTCTATGTACTTCAATACAATAATCTCATGAGCTGCCTTACATGATTGAGATTCATATGATGATGCTTGTAATCTAGATGTCATTATGCTAGTCAAGTGGGTTTTACTTATGTGATCTCCGGAGACTCCTTGTCCCACGTGTGTAAAGGTGACAGTGTGTGCACCATGTGGGTCTCTTAGGCTATATTTCACAGAATACTTATTCACTGTTATGAATGGCATAGTGAAGTGCTTATTTATATCTCTTTATGATTGCAATGTGTTTGTATCACAATTTATCTATGTGCTACTCTAGCAATGTTATTAAAGTAGTTTTATTCCTCCTACACGGTGTAATGGTGACAGTGTGTGCATCCGTGTTAGTACTTGGTTTATGCTATGATCATGATCTCTTGTAGATTGCGAAGTTAACTATTGCTATGATAGTATTGATGTGATCTATTCCTCCTTTCTTAGCATGAAGGTGACAGTGTGCATGCTACGTTAGTACTTGGTTTAGTCGTATTGATCTATCTTACACTCTAAGGTTATTTAAATATGAACATTGAATTGTGGAGCTTGTTAACTCCGGCATTGAGGGTTCGTGTAATCCTACGCAATGTGTTCATCATCCAACAAAAGAGTGTAGAGTATGCATTTATCTATTCTGTTATGTGATCAAAGTTGAGAGTGTCCACTAGTGAAAGTCTAATCCCTAGGCCTTGTTCCTAAATACTGCTATCGCTGCTTGTTTACTGTTTTACTGCGTTACTACTGCTGCGTTACTACTGCTTGTTTACTTCCTACAATATTACTACCATCAACTGCACGCCAGCAAGCTATTTTCTGGCGCCGTACTACTGCTCATACTTATTTATACCACCTGTATTTCACTATCTCTTCGCCGAACTAGTGCACCTATTAGGTGTGTTGGGGACACAAGAGACTTATCTTTGACCTCTTCCTCCCTGAGTTCGATAAACCTTGGGTAATCCACTTAAGGGAAACTTGCTGCTGTTCTACAAACCTCTGCTCTTGGAGGCCCAACACTGTCTACAAGAATAGAAGCACCCGTAGACATCAACCCCCAAACCCAAAACCACTTCTCTTCATATGCTTGACTTCATAAGACAGAGTTTAGGGGTTAGGGGTATAGATACATGATTTGTCTGGTTTGAATATGTCTAGACCTTGTTTATCAACTTGAATGCTTACTATGTGATTTGGTTTTTCATTTTTCTGTTTTTTAATTATTTTTCTGCCCATTTGAATCTTGGTCAAATCCTAGGTTTGAACAAGATTTAGACAAGTTTAACACGTGAAATTAAACGAATAAGTAAGCATTGATCCTTCTTAGTCACTCCAAAATGTACCAATTGATAGTGTTAACTTTGCTTCATGGAAAAAATAATGTCATGTAAATGAGTTAACTTGGATTTCCTACCCTTGAATCCATAGGAAACTTTGTTCTAATGCACTATAATAATCAACCGAGTTTTTACACCAACAGGTCTGTCACTTACGTGTGGTGCCCACGCGTGTGGTCCCACACTTGAGTGAGCACAAGTCACGTGCAATAGGTACGCCAACTCCCAGCCATCTTCTTTGTCAAGAGAAGACGCATCAGGATGCGTATTGGAAGTCTGTGGGTCCTTCTGGATCCTTCGGTTGTCCCTCTCACACAAAAAAACAAATCTCTCTCATTCTCGGCCTCGCTCGACTCGCTCGCTCGCTCGCTCGCACCTCCTGCGCACTGACAAACCCTGCACAACAGTCAACATCACCAGAAAAAGAATATACACCATCAATAAGAGGGGCCCCGTGACTGCTCTCCCTTCTTCTCCTTCCGAGTGATTCCTCTTCCTCCGAGTTTCACTCGACGGGCAAACACACATGTGCTGCATAGTAATAATAAAAAAGTAAAAGAATCGACTACGAATCTATTATTAAATAGGTTAAACTAGGGTTTTCCCCAGTACTACAGATCAAGTTGAAAAAAAAATCCAACTACGGGGTTTGATTTTGGCCTACAAATAAAAAATTAAATAAGTTGAACTAGTATTCCTCTAAAAAATCATTTTGGTTTGCATTGTTTGATAATTTTCATAGCTAGAGTGCATCACAATTTTTTGATTTCATGCTTTGCTTTGCCAATTTTGATTTTTTCTAACCACCTTCTCTTTGATTTCAAATTTAGGTCAAACTATCGGTGCCTACTATGTGTTCTACTTGAATTGGATGCAGCATGCGCACATGATATGTTTTGCCATTGTTTTGGGCTTCCACACATCTTGGGGCATCCAAGTATTTAAGTTACCTTGTTTTTTAATTGTAATTCATGTACCCTTTCCTCCCAATTAAATTTTGGTTTTACATTTTTAAATTTTTTAAATTTTTATGCCCATTCTGATGTCATATAGTTAGCATTTAAGTTGATAAACAAGGTCTAGACATATTCAAACCGGAAAAATCATGTATCTACCCCTAACCCAAAACTCTGTCTTATCAAGTCAAGCACGAAGAGAAGTCGTTTTGGGTTTCAAACATGGAATTTTCAAAAACCCTCCAAAAAGCTTCATTTTGGAGTGACTAAGAAGGATGGAGGCTTACCTTTTTCATTTTCATGTTTTAAACATGTTTAAATCTTGGTCAAACCTATTATTTGACAAAGAATCAGATGGGCTTAAAATTTCAAAAAAATCAAAAAATGAAAAACCAAAGCATGCAGTCTTCTTATGTCATATATATATTACACATTCAAGTTGATAAACAAGGTTTGGACATATTCAAACCAAAAAATCATGTATCTACCCCCTAACGCTAAACTCTGTCATATGAAGTCAAGCATATGAAGAGAAGTGGTTTTGGGTTTCAAACATGGAAATTTCCATGCTTGAAACCAAAAACCACTTCTCTTCATGCATGCTTGACTTCATAAGACAGAGTTTAGGGTTAGGTGGTAGATACATGATTTTCCTGGTTTGAATATGTGTAGACCTTGTTTATCAAATTAATTGAATGCTTACTATATAACATAAGAGAAGACCTTGTTTTTTTTGAATTTTTATACCCATTTGAATCTTTGTCAAATCCTTGGTTCCACCAAGATTTGAATAAGTTAAAAACATGAATATGAAAAAGTAAGCATGTATGCTTCTTAGTCACTTCAAAATGAAGCTCTTGGGAGGGTTTTTGAATTTCCATGTTCGAAACCAAAAACCACATATCTTCATGCTTGACTTCATGAAACAAAGTTTAGGGTTAGGGGTAGATACATGCATGATTTTTCTTGTTTGAATATGTCTAGAACTTGTTTATCAACTTAATTGAATGCCTACTATATAACATAAGAAGACCTTTTTTGTTTTTTTTTTAATTTTTATACCCATTTGAATCTTGGTCAAATCCTAGGTTTCACCAAGATTTGAATAAGTTTAAAACATGAATATGAAAAAGTAAGCATGCATGTATGCTTCTTAATTAATCACTTCGAAATGAAGCTCTTGGGAGGGTTTTTGAAATTTCCATGTTTGAAACCAAAAACCACATATCTTCATGCATGCGCTTGACTTCATGAGACAGAGTTTAGTGTTAGGGGGTAGATACATGATTTCTCTCGTTTGAATATGTTTGAAACCAAAAACCACATATCTCTGGTTTGCCCGCACTTAGAAATGATATTTGCATCACTTATCATATGTTTGCCCATTTGAATCTTGTCAAATCCTAGATTTGACCAAGATAATTTAAACAAGTTTAAAACATGAAAATGAAAAGGCAAGCTTGTATCCTTCTTAGTCACTCTAAAATGAAGTTTGGGGAGGTTTTTGAAATTTCCATGCTTGAAACCAAAAACCACTTCTCTTCATGCTTGACTTCATAAGACAAAGTTTGGGGATATATAGGGGTAGATACATGATTTTTCTGGTTTGATATGTCTAGACCTTGTTTATCAACTTAATTGAATGCTTACTATATGACATAAGAAGACTATGTGCCTTGATTTTACATTTTTTTTAAATTATGCCCATTTGAATCTTGGTCAAATCCTAGGTTTGACCATGATTTAAACAAGTTTGTTTATCAACTTGAATGCTTGCTATATGACATCAGAAGACTATGTGTTTGGTTTTTATTTTTTTGAATTTGTTATGCCCATTTGAATCCTGGTCAAATCCTAGGTTTGACCAAGATTTAAACAAGTATAAAACATGAAAATGAAAAGTAAGCCTGGATCCTTCTTATTCACTCCAAAATGAAGCTTTTGGGAGGGTTTTTGAAATTTCCATGTTTGAAACCCAAAACGACTTCTCTTCGTGATTGACTTCATAAGACAGAGTTTAGGGTTAGGGGTAGATACCGGATTTTTCTGGTTTGAATATGTCTAGACCTTGTTTATCAACTTGAATGCTTGCTATATGACATCAGAAGACTATGTGTTTGGTTTTTGTTTTTTGAATTTGTTATGCCCATTTGAATCTTAGTCAAATCCTAGGTTTGAATATATATGTCTAGACCTTGTATATCAACTTGAATGCTTACTATACATATGACATAAGAATGTTATGTGCTTTGGTTTTTCATTCTTTTCATTTTTTCTGAATTTTTAGGGCCATTTGAATCTTGGTCAAATCCTTGGTTTGACCAAGATTTAAACAAATTTAAAACATGAAAATGAAAAGGGAAGTCTGTATCCTTCTTAGTCACTCTAAAATGAAGCTTTTGGGATGTTCTTTAAATTTCAATGTTTGAAACCCAAAACGACTTCCCTTCATGCTAGACTTCATAAGATCGACAGGGGGTAGATACATGATTTGTCTGGTTTGGATATATCTAGACCTTGTTTATCAACTTGATTGCTTACGATATGACATAAGAAGACTATGTGATTTGGTTTTTCATTTTTCTGATTTTTTTGAATTTTGTGCCCACCCATTTGTATCTTCGTCAAATCCTAGGTTTGACCAAGATAATTTAAACAAGTTTAAAACATGAAAATGTAAAGGGAAGCATGTATCCTTCTTAGTCACTCTAAAATGAAGCTTTTGGGAGGTTTTTGAAATTTCGATGTTTGAAACCCAAAACCACTTCTCTTCACATGCTTGACTTCATAAGACAGAGTTTAGGGGTTAGGGGTATAGATACATGATTTGTCTGGTTTGAATATGTCTAGACCTTGTTTATCAACTTGAATGCTTACTATATGACATAAGAAGACTATGTGATTTGGTTTTTCATTTTTCTGTTTTTTATTTATTTTTCTGCCCATTTGAATCTTGGTCAAATCCTAGGTTTGAACAAGATTTAGACAAGTTTAACACGTGAAATTAAACGAATAAGTAAGCATTGATCCTTCTTAGTCACTCCAAAATGTACCAATTGATAGTGTTAACTTTGCTTCATGGAAAAAATAATGTCATGTAAATGAGTTAACTTGGATTTCCTACCCTTGAATCCATAGGAAACTTTGTTCTAATGCACTATTATAATCAACCGAGTTTTTACACCAACAGGTCTGTCACTTACGTGTGGTGCCCACGCGTGAGGTCCCACACTTCAGTGAGCACAAGTCACGTGCAATAGGTACGCCAACTCCCAGCCATCTTCTTTGTCAAGAGAAGACGCATCAGGATGCGTATTGGAAGTCCGTGGGTCCTTCTGGATCCTTCGGTTGTCCCTCTCACAAAAAAAACAAATCTATCTCATTCTCGGCCTCGCTCGACTCGCTCGCTCGCTCGCTCGCTCGCACGTCCTGCGCACTTGTTGACGTCAGAAACCCACCGGCGGGCAGTGACTGGCCAACACCGTAGAGCCGGGAATGACTAGGGCTGCGGCTGGCCCCAGTCCCTCAGAGCGACGGCCCGCAAAGCCTCCTGGTCGCGCGCCGATGCGGGTCGCAAGGGCGTGCCACCTGACCTATACCTGGTCAGGAAGGTGTGGATGATGCCTCGCTTAGTTTCCTGCAGGGCACACACGTACACGTTAAATACGAGCCTCGATCGGCTCTCAGGTTGTCCTGTGAATCGGCTCATGGAGCCGATCCACCCATGATTCGTCCAAGGTGGCCGAATATATGGTGGTCCTGCTTGATCAAGATAAAGCATATGAGATCCACGACGATCTAGGGTTTTCACCGCATAATCGGATCATCCTACTCACGATTGGGCCTCGCGCTCACGCACGGTAAACGTAAGCCAGCCCTAGACAAGGCCTAAAAACCAACACTAGGTTGATCCTCGGAACGTCCTGTCTAGGGGCAGCAAACTACACCCTGCATGCCGCTGGATCCTCCAACCCTTTGTAAGGCCTAACTATTGCAGATATTAAACTAATCCTTGATGAATCAAGGAGCGACCATAACGGATCAGATCTACTAAATAAAGATCAAGCGGGGTGCCGCCCCTGCACCCATGATGAGGCACAAGGACGGCTAGACGCGCAAGGGTTGCACTACGCAAGCATATGATGCTAAGAACGATGCTAACCCTAACGCGTCTACGATAACTACGTTGCTCGCCATCAAAAAGGCTTCAGTACGAGCAACGCATGAACAACTAGGCAGGCTCGTGCTGCCTAGATCGCGAGATGCGATCTAGGCAGCATGGTGCTTACCGGAGGAACCCTCGAGACGAAGGAGTTGGCGATGCGCCGAGATTGGTTTGTGTTGAACGTTGGTTGTTGTTTATTCCATAAACCCTAGGTACATATTTATAGTCCAGGGGACTTTCTAATGTGGGCGTGCACTAAACCGTGCACGAGACAAACTCTAATTTCTAAACTAAGATACACGGGCTAGCTAGCCCAAACTTGGTAAATAAGGCCGATTCACATATTCTTCTATACATATATCTTCAAATCCATCTTGATCGCGGCCCACCTCTGGCTTGGTCAGATTCTGGTGATAACACATGCCCCCCTGGTTTTGGAAATGACATTTCCAAAATCATTATGCTTTTCTCTCGTAGGGTCATGTCGTGGCAGAGCAGAACCGTCGCAGAGTCCCTCATCATGACAACTTGCCTTCTCACTTCTCCGCGCGATTTGACTTTTGGCACCACCTCCTCGGAAACTGCTGTGGCATTAAATCTCCCTCACATCCCTTCTATTTAGCCGTTCTAAACAGCTTGCTCCTTTTTCATCTTCCTCGCATTAGCACCCACAGAACCTTGCTGCACCACCATGTCTTCTTCCTCCTCGAGCTTTCCCATGGGCCTTTCCTCCTCCCCACGTCCCGGACGCCGGCCGGAGTGGGACCCAGGACGTCCACGCGGTCCAAATCCGCCCCCTGCCCGGGGAGAAGATCTCTTGTCCCCGAGGCCGGAGGACGGAAAGTGAGGACAGGGAAGGCCTCCCCACCTCGACGAGGAGGAAGAGGCGGATGACAACGGTGACGACGACTCCCCGGGAGGGGCCGCCTCCGTATGTGGTGGGACGACAGCAGCGATGATGAAGACGGGGATGAAGCTCCCGTAGAGGGCCATGGGAGTAGCGACGAAGAACCCATCGGCAGCCGATGAGGGGGTTGCGACGACGACGATGATGGTCCATAGACTAGGATCTACTAGCATAGGCCTATCAGTAGTAGATTGGTCAATAGACCTTTCCTTTATTCTCCCTTCTTTGAGCAATCGGCTCTCCTTTGTAAGAAAACTTGTTCATTAATGAAGAACTTCCCTTAACTTGATTTTGCCGATTTTTTTATACTGAGTCCGCCGATTGTCAATCCGGTAACGCTAATGAGCCGATGGCAAGACATCAGCTTCCAAAGAAATCGCAAAAAGATCGACCGATTGACTCCTCGGATGTCAACCTGCAGTCCATGGGATTCGATTCACACTTTCCATCGAACAGGCCCGACGCGTAGCTTTGGGATCCCAAAGCCCTTAGACTTTTATCATCATCTGAATATGATGTTCGATAATAACACAACTCCTGAGTTAATGCTTCACGAAACTTAGCGACCCTTGCTCAACAAGTGTTTGCCCACTTTTCCAACGATGTCACGCTCTGTGCCGTAATGAACTGGTCGAGGCCTAACCACGATGATGGCCCCTCCTTCAAACTTCTCTCGTTCAACCTGGTTACGATGCAGAGCCAGCCAATCTCAACACCATTGGCTCGCTGCCCCCGAGCCTCGATCAAGGCGAGAGTGAAGTTGTACCGCTGCATTGGGCCACTGTCAGCCCCTCCACTGTGGTACAGCGTCAGCCGATTCTAACCGACTCGGTTGTTAACAACGAGAGAGCTTCGTGATGAGCTGCAGCCGCGTAATCCGTCTGCAATCTTGCTTGGGCAACCTTTGGTGAAAATGACATTCAACCCACGGATGACCACCGGTTGTTTCTCGTGATTCTAGCCTGATGCACATCCATGCTATTCTGCTATTTGGCCAGGGTTGGAAGTCGAAGAGAGGGCCCGAGTCGCCGGGTAATCTCAATGAAAGGCCTGCTCTGGTTAAGCTTCCGCTTAAATTCCTTGAGTCGATGGCTGTGCATCGGCTTTGAATCCTTAAGTCGATGACTACGCATCGGCTGTGCTAAAAATTTCGATTTTTTGCGGCCGATTTTGTATCGGCCCCCATACTATATTTAGTGTTTTCTCCATCTAGGTGCCCCCCGAGCCGATTCTTCAAGAGAATTGAAGATATCGGCTCTTCAGGTAGTCCCTGTTGGGTCAAACGTTGATCCCAGGCAGAATGGATGGTGAGGATAATTTTGGCCGATTGCTGGAATCGGCCTCCACGTTGCTTGCTCGGTGAAGGTTTTGTAATATCCCTTCATCAGTTTCGGAGGGCCGATCGCAAGGATCGGCCTCGCCATGTTGCTTATCGACGTAGTCTTGCTACTCGTCCATGTCGGTGGATAAAACCAGCCCAATCTCCGATTTTATCACGTTGGAGCGCTTGCTGATGTCCACCTTGGGTGCAACGTGTGATCGTGGAGGTCTACACCCCGCCGGACGAACACCATGTTTGTGCCAGCCGATGTTTCATCATCGGCTCTCTTTTGCTTGGGGCGCCACTCTTTTCTTTGCGGCAGTCCCTCCTCATCCAGGGTCCTCTGGACTTTCGCAGCCAGATCAGGTCGCGCCTTCCTCAGCGTATGCAAGTACATCCTTTCGGCTTCCTCCAGACCGCGCAATCGCTGAACCCTGCGCTTTTGTGAATGGCTGAGACCGTCAGGGCACCACCTTGGACGGTGGCACCTGTCTTCTTCGTATTCCCCTTCGTCTTCTGAATCCTCGAGATCTTCCAACGGAGGGGTCTCAGCACGTCTGTTTTGCGGTGGGAGAGGCCCTAAGCGCTCGAACACAGACACGTTGGCTGTCTCCTTCTTTTTCCGGTTGCATTCTGGGCAGTTGCCGATTGTTGGTAATCGGCTCATTCCTGAATCCCAGCAGTGTCTGAAGAAGGGGCAGTGCCAATGCCTGTCCGTATCGTCCTGCTCCCTGCCGTGGCGCTCCTGCCGCTCCTCATCATGATTATGCCGGCGATGTCTTCCGTCGTTTCTGGTCAGACGACCTCTTTCATCATTGTCGTTGTATCGCCGGCGTTGGTCATATCGACTAACATACTTGTTGAGGAGGTGATCAGAGAGGGGTCGTTGGTATCTTATGTTCTTCACTTCCCCCTCTGTGACGTAGCGCTTGCCATCTTGACGGAGCCGATCGCATGGAGCGGCCCCCTCAGTGTCCTTGCTCTGAGAGCAGCTGTCCTCATCCCCGTCCTTCTCAGAGCGGTGTCCAAGCTCTACCATGCTGATGTTGGCTGAGAAATCAGGCTGGCACCCTCCAAGGTGGGTAAACTCCACCATGTTGACGGCGGGGAAGGGGTGTGTGTCGACCTTCATGGCATACTGGTTAAAAATTAGTCGCCCATTTTCTATCGCCACTTGGATCTGCTGACGCCACACCCTGCAGTCGTTGGTGGTGTGGGTGAACGTGTTATGCCACTTGCAGTATGGCTTTCCGTTCAGCTCTTGCACCGTAGGAAACTTGTGGCCTTCGGGTATCTTTATGTGCTTCTCCGCGAGTAAGAGGTCGAAAATCTGCTCGGTTTTCGTCACGTCGAAGTCGAACCCTCTTGGAGGCCCTGGTGGCTTTACCCATTTGCAGGTTACTGGGCCTGCAGCTCGAGTCCACTCAGCTACTGCGACCTCTCGTTCTCCCGTAGGACCTTCATCTTCGCCTGCGTCAACCATGGTAACCACGCGCTTGAATTTATCTTGGTAGACATCCGGGTGGCGTTGTTCATACGCTGACAACTTCTGCACCATGTGTGCTAATGAAGGATAGTCCGCCTGGGAGGCCACTTCCTTGATCGATGATGATAGACCCACCACCGCCAACTCGACTGCTTCTTTTTCGCTTACGTGAACCGAATAGCATCGGTTCCTAACGGTCCTGAAGCGCTGGATGTATTCTGACACTGTTTCCCCGCGCTTCTGTCGTACTTGTGCTAGATCGGCAATGCCAGCCTCGGAAGCCTCTGAGTGATATTGCTCATGGAACCGTTCTTCCAACTGCTTCCAAGTCTGGACTGAGTTCGGTGGCAGCGACGTGTACCAACCGAAAGCCGATCCTGTGAGGGACTGTGAGAAGTACCTCACACGCAGCTCGTCTGACGCTGAGATCATGCCCAGCTGCGCCAAATATCGGCTCACATGCTCGATGGAGCTGGAACCATCTGATCCGCTGAACTTTGTGAAGTCCGGGAGCCGATATTTGGGTGGTAGCGGGATCAATTCGTACTCGTTGGGGTACGGCTTGGTATAGCCGATCGCCTTTCTTTTCGGCATCATGCCGAACTGATCTTTCAGGATCGTACAAATTTGATCCGCGGTGATGGCTGCAGGTGCCGAACCCTGAAGGTTCGTCGGAGTGGCGTACTTAACCAGCCATGCTTGTTTCTCTGGTTCTGAGCCAACTGCAGGAGCTGGGCTCGGGAGCTTTGTCGGGGTGGCGTATTTAGCTAGCCACGTTTGCTTCTCGGGGTCTGCCTCCGACGTTCCTCCTGTTGCCCCAGAAGTCCCTGCTATAGCAACCTGGTTCGAGGGTGCCCAGGTGCTGCAGTCTGGCACGTATGCACATGCGTATCCGTGCGGGATCTCCTTGGGCGCGTCCTGTAGGAACTGGTAGTCACTGGGGTCACCACCAATCTTGTAGACGACAAAAGCCGATGAGTTCGGCGCTTCGGGCGCTGCCAACGCGAATGGCAGCGGGGGACGGGAATGGAGCAGCGCTTCCCCTTGGTGAGTCCCTAGGGCTGGTCCTGACGGAGAGTACTGATGGCTCATGATCTCCTGGATCACGCGCAGCGCGACGCGCTCCAACGTGTTCACCAGGCTCTCAGAATGGCGGTGCAGCGAATGAGCCACCATGAAGTTTATCTCCTGACGCAGCGACCTGGTGCGTTCCTCTGACGGGGTGGATAGGTCCACTCCATCAAGCGCGCCTTCAGGTGTGAACCCCTTCCATCTGATGCCGTGGGAGCGGGTCCTGTGGAAAGAGCCGATTAGGTCGGCTTCGAGGGCAGACTTGATCTCGTCGTACTTCTTCTTGAGCTCGCCAGTGAGCTCCTCGTAGGTGACCGGAGTTTCTTCCGCCATCTCTGATGTGGATGGCGAGGTGGTTGTCGTTGAAGATTGTCCCACCGGGCGTGCCAGAATGTGTTGACGTCAGAAACCCACCGGCGGGCAGTGACTGGCCAACACCGTAGAGCCGGGAATGACTAGGGCTGCGGCTGGCCCCAGTCCCTCAGAGCGACGGCCCGCAAAGCCTCCTGGTCGCGCGCCGATGCGGGTCGCAAGGGCGTGCCACCTGACCTATACCTGGTCAGGAAGGTGTGGATGATGCCTCGCTTAGTTTCCTGCAGGGCACACACGTACACGTTAAATACGAGCCTCGATCGGCTCTCAGGTTGTCCTGTGAATCGGCTCATGGAGCCGATCCACCCATGATTCGTCCAAGGTGGCCGAATATATGGTGGTCCTGCTTGATCAAGATAAAGCATATGAGATCCACGACGATCTAGGGTTTTCACCGCATAATCGGATCATCCTACTCACGATTGGGCCTCGCGCTCACGCACGGTAAACGTAAGCCAGCCCTAGACAAGGCCTAAAAACCAACACTAGGTTGATCCTCGGAACGTCCTGTCTAGGGGCAGCAAACTACACCCTGCATGCCGCTGGATCCTCCAACCCTTTGTAAGGCCTAACTATTGCAGATATTAAACTAATCCTTGATGAATCAAGGAGCGACCATAACGGATCAGATCTACTAAATAAAGATCAAGCGGGGTGCCGCCCCTGCACCCATGATGAGGCACAAGGACGGCTAGACGCGCAAGGGTTGCACTACGCAAGCATATGATGCTAAGAACGATGCTAACCCTAACGCGTCTACGATAACTACGTTGCTCGCCATCAAAAAGGCTTCAGTACGAGCAACGCATGAACAACTAGGCAGGCTCGTGCTGCCTAGATCGCGAGATGCGATCTAGGCAGCATGGTGCTTACCGGAGGAACCCTCGAGACGAAGGAGTTGGCGATGCGCCGAGATTGGTTTGTGTTGAACGTTGGTTGTTGTTTATTCCATAAACCCTAGGTACATATTTATAGTCCAGGGGACTTTCTAATGTGGGCGTGCACTAAACCGTGCACGAGACAAACTCTAATTTCTAAACTAAGATACACGGGCTAGCTAGCCCAAACTTGGTAAATAAGGCCGATTCACATATCTCTTCTATATGTATATCTTCAAGTCCATCTTGATCGCGGCCCACCTCTGGCTTGGTCAAATTCTGGTGATAACACATGCCCCCCTGGTTTTGTCAACATCATCATCACCCGAAAAAGGGGAGACACCATAATGCTCTGCCTTTTTTCTCTCCTTCCGAGTGATCCCTCTTCCTCCGAGTTTCACTCGACGGGCAAACGCACATCTGCAGCATAGTAATAATAAAAAGGTAGAAAAATCGATATACGAATCTATAATTAAATAGGTTAAACTAGGGTTTTGCCCTGTACTACAGATCAAGGTTCAAAAAATCCAACTACGGGGTTCGAACAACACGATTCTAATCCAAGAACTTTTTCGACCTCATCCAAGTGGCCTCAAACTATAGGGTTAGCATCTAGTGCAGTATGTGTGAAAATGTATGCACTATGTGTGCTATAACTTGTATGTCTTTCAAATTTGAACCAACTTTGAATAAGTTTGAAATATTTGAAATGGGGCTTTTGGCTTAAACGTTTGAAACTCAAAACGATTCTCTTCATGCTAGACTTCATAAGACCGAGTTTAGGGTTAGGGGTAGATACATGATTTGTCTGGTTTGAATATGTCTAAACCTTGTTTATCAACTTTAATGCTAACTTCTCAGTCACTCTAAAATGAAGTTTTTGGAGGTTTTTGAAATTTCCATCTTTGAAACCCAAAACCACTTCTCTTCATGCTTGACTTCATAAGAAAAAGTTTAGGGTTAGGGGGTATAGATACATGATTTGTATGGTTTGAATATGTCCAAACCTTGTTTATCAACTTGAATATGCTTACTATATGACATAAGAAGACTATGTACTTTGGTTTTTAATTTTTCTGATTTTTTTAATTTTCTGCGCATTTGAATCATATCTTGGTCAAATCCTAGGTTTCACCAAGATTTAGACAAGTTTAACACGTGAAAACGAGTAAGTAAGCATGGATCCTTCTTAGTCACTCTAAAATGAAGCTTTTGGGATGTTCTTGAAATTTCCATGTTTGAAACCCAAAACCACTTCTCTTCATGATTGACTTCATAAGATCGACAGATCAGTTTAGGGTTAGGGGTAGATATATACATGATTTTTTGGTTTGAATATGTCTAGACCTTGTTTATCAACTTGAATGCTTACTATACATATGACATAAGAATGCTATGTGCTTTGGTTTTTCATTCTCTTTTTGAATTTTTTCTAAATTTTTAGGCCCATTTGAATCTTGGTCAAATCCTTGGTTTGACCAAGATTTAAACAAGTTTAAAACATGAAAATGAAAAGGGAAGTCAGTATCCTTCGTAGTCACTCTAAAATGGAGAAGCTTTTGGGATGTTCTTGTAATTTCTATGTTTGAAACCGAAAACGAGTTCCCTTCATGCTAGACTAGCTTCATAAGATCGACAGGCCGGGGGTAGATACATGATTTGTCTGGTTTGGATATATCTAGACCTTGTTTATCAACTTTAATGCTTACTATATGACATATATAAGAAAACTATTGCTTTGGTTTTTCCTTTTTCTGTTTTTTTTAATTTTGATGCCCATTTGAATCATGTCAAATCCTAGGTTTGACCAAGATAATTTAAACAAGTTTAAAACATGAAAATGAAAAGGGAAGCATGTATCCTTCTTAGTCACTCTAAAATGAAGCTTTTGGGAGGTTTTTGAAATTTCCATGTTTGAAACCCAAAACCACTTCTCTTCACATGCTTGACTTCATAAGACAGAGTTTAGGGGGTTAGGGGTATAGATACATGATTTGTCTGGTTGAATATGTCTAGACCTTGTTTATCAACTTTAATGCTTACTATATGACATAAGAAAACTATTGCTTTGGTTTTTCTTTTTCTGATTTTTTTGAATTTTGATGCCCATTTGAATCTTGTCAAATTCTAGGTTTGACCAAGATTTAAACAAGTTTAAAACATGAAAATGAAAAGGGAAGCATGTAACCTTCTCAGTCACTCTAAAATGAAGTTTTTGGGAGGTTTTTGATATTTCCATGTTTGAAACCCGAAACCACTTCTCTTCATGCTTGACTTCATAAGACAGAGTTTAGGGTTAGGGGTAGATACATGATTTGTATGGTTTGAATATGTCCAAACCTTGTTTATCAACTTGAATATGCTTATGTGCTTTGGTTTTTTATTTTTCTGATTTTTTTTAATTTTATGCCCATAAATCTTGGTCAAATCCTAGGTTTGACCAGGATTTAAACAAGTTTAAAACATGAAATGAAAAGATAAGCCTGGATCCTTCTTAGTCACTCTAAAATGAAGCTTTTGGGAGGTTCTTGAAATTTCCATATTTGAAACCCAAAACCACTTCTCTTCATGATTGACTTCATAAGACATAGTTTAATTAGAGTTTTAGGGGTAGATATATACATGATTTTTCTGGTTTGAATATATATGTCTAGACCTTGTTTATCAACTTGAATGCTTACTATACATATGACATAAGAATGCTATATATGTGCTTTGGTTTTTCATTCTTTTGATTTTTTTCTGAATTTTTAGGGCCATTTGAATCTTGCATGGTTAAACTTGGGTTTTGCCCAGTTCTAAAGATCAAGGGTTCAAAAAAATCCAACTACGGGGTTCGAACAACACGATTCTAATCCAAGAATTTTTTCGACCTCATCCAAATGGCCTCAAACTATAGGGTTAGCATCTAGTGCAGTATGTGTGAAAATGTATGCACTATGTGTGCTATAACTTGTATGTCTTTCAAATTAAGTTGATAAACAAGGTCTAGACATATTCAAACCAGAATATTATACTGCATTAGTACAAAAAGTTTCCTATGGATTCATCAAGGGTAGTAAAGCCAAGTTAACTCATTGTCATGACTAAGAAGGATCCATGCTTACTTTTTCATTTTCATGTTTTAAACTTGTTTAAATCTTGGTCAAACCTAGGATTTGACCAAGATTCAAATGGTCATAAAAAATCAAACAAAATCAAGAAAATCAAAAACCAAACCACATAGTCTTCTTATGTAATATACTAAGCATTCAAGTTGATCAACGAAGTCTAGACATATTCAAACCAGAAAAATCATGTATCTACCCCCTAACCCTAAACGTTGTCTTATGAAGTCAAGCATGAAGAGAAGAAGTGGTTTTGGGTTTCAAACATGGAAATTTCAAAAACCCACCCAAAAGCTTCATTTTGGAGTGACTAAGAAGGATCCAAGCTTACTTTTTCATTTTCATGTTTCAAACTTGTTTAAATCTTTGTCAAACCTAGGATTTGACCAAGATTCAAATGGGCATAAAAATTCAAAAAAGAAATCAAAAAAATGAAACACCAAAGCACATAAACTTCTTATGTCATATAGTAATTAAGCATTCATGTTGATCAACAAAGTCTATATATATTTAAACAATAAAAATCATGTATATATACCCCCAAACCCAAAACCACTTCTCTTCACATGCTTGACTTCATAAGACAGAGTTTAGGGGTTAGGGGTATAGATACATGATTTGTCTGGTTTGAATATGTCTAGACCTTGTTTATCAACTTGAATGCTTACTATGTGATTTGGTTTTTCATTTTTCTGTTTTTTAATTATTTTTCTGCCCATTTGAATCTTGGTCAAATCCTAGGTTTGAACAAGATTTAGACAAGTTTAACACGTGAAATTAAACGAATAAGTAAGCATTGATCCTTCTTAGTCACTCCAAAATGTACCAATTGATAGTGTTAACTTTGCTTCATGGAAAAAATAATGTCATGTAAATGAGTTAACTTGGATTTCCTACCCTTGAATCCATAGGAAACTTTGTTCTAATGCACTATAATAATCAACCGAGTTTTTACACCAACAGGTCTGTCACTTACGTGTGGTGCCCACGCGTGTGGTCCCACACTTGAGTGAGCACAAGTCACGTGCAATAGGTACGCCAACTCCCAGCCATCTTCTTTGTCAAGAGAAGACGCATCAGGATGCGTATTGGAAGTCTGTGGGTCCTTCTGGATCCTTCGGTTGTCCCTCTCACAAAAAAACAAATCTCTCTCATTCTCGGCCTCGCTCGACTCGCTCGCTCGCTCGCACCTCCTGCGCACTGACAAACCCTGCACAACAGTCAACATCACCAGAAAAAGAATATACACCATCAATAAGAGGGGCCCCGTGACTGCTCTCCCTTCTTCTCCTTCCGAGTGATTCCTCTTCCTCCGAGTTTCACTCGACGGGCAAACACACATGTGCTGCATAGTAATAATAAAAAAGTAAAAGAATCGACTACGAATCTATTATTAAATAGGTTAAACTAGGGTTTTCCCCAGTACTACAGATCAAGTTGAAAAAAAAATCCAACTACGGGGTTTGATTTTGGCCTACAAATAAAAAATTAAATAAGTTGAACTAGTATTCCTCTAAAAAATCATTTTGGTTTGCATTGTTTGATAATTTTCATAGCTAGAGTGCATCACAATTTTTTGATTTCATGCTTTGCTTTGCCAATTTTGATTTTTTCTAACCACCTTCTCTTTGATTTCAAATTTAGGTCAAACTATCGGTGCCTACTATGTGTTCTACTTGAATTGGATGCAGCATGCGCACATGATATGTTTTGCCATTGTTTTGGGCTTCCACACATCTTGGGGCATCCAAGTATTTAAGTTACCTTGTTTTTTAATTGTAATTCATGTACCCTTTCCTCCCAATTAAATTTTGGTTTTACATTTTTAAATTTTTTAAATTTTTATGCCCATTCTGATGTCATATAGTTAGCATTTAAGTTGATAAACAAGGTCTAGACATATTCAAACCGGAAAAATCATGTATCTACCCCTAACCCAAAACTCTGTCTTATCAAGTCAAGCACGAAGAGAAGTCGTTTTGGGTTTCAAACATGGAATTTTCAAAAACCCTCCAAAAAGCTTCATTTTGGAGTGACTAAGAAGGATGGAGGCTTACCTTTTTCATTTTCATGTTTTAAACATGTTTAAATCTTGGTCAAACCTATTATTTGACAAAGAATCAGATGGGCTTAAAATTTCAAAAAAATCAAAAAATGAAAAACCAAAGCATGCAGTCTTCTTATGTCATATATATATTACACATTCAAGTTGATAAACAAGGTTTGGACATATTCAAACCAAAAAATCATGTATCTACCCCCTAACGCTAAACTCTGTCATATGAAGTCAAGCATATGAAGAGAAGTGGTTTTGGGTTTCAAACATGGAAATTTCCATGCTTGAAACCAAAAACCACTTCTCTTCATGCATGCTTGACTTCATAAGACAGAGTTTAGGGTTAGGTGGTAGATACATGATTTTCCTGGTTTGAATATGTGTAGACCTTGTTTATCAAATTAATTGAATGCTTACTATATAACATAAGAGAAGACCTTGTTTTTTTTGAATTTTTATACCCATTTGAATCTTTGTCAAATCCTTGGTTCCACCAAGATTTGAATAAGTTAAAAACATGAATATGAAAAAGTAAGCATGTATGCTTCTTAGTCACTTCAAAATGAAGCTCTTGGGAGGGTTTTTGAATTTCCATGTTCGAAACCAAAAACCACATATCTTCATGCTTGACTTCATGAAACAAAGTTTAGGGTTAGGGGTAGATACATGCATGATTTTTCTTGTTTGAATATGTCTAGAACTTGTTTATCAACTTAATTGAATGCCTACTATATAACATAAGAAGACCTTTTTTGTTTTTTTTTAATTTTTATACCCATTTGAATCTTGGTCAAATCCTAGGTTTCACCAAGATTTGAATAAGTTTAAAACATGAATATGAAAAAGTAAGCATGCATGTATGCTTCTTAATTAATCACTTCGAAATGAAGCTCTTGGGAGGGTTTTTGAAATTTCCATGTTTGAAACCAAAAACCACTTCTCTTCATGCTTGACTTCATAAGTCAGGGTTTAGGGATATATATATAGGGGGTACATACATGATTTTTCTGGTTGGAATATGTCTAGAACTTGTTTTTCAACTTGAGCTTATCTAGAGCTTGTTTTTAAATTTTTTATACCCATTTGATTCTTCGTCAAATCCTAGGTTTGTTGACCTAGATTTGAACAAGTTTAAAACATGAATATGAAAAGGTAAGCATGTATGCTTCTTAATTAGTCACTCCAAAATGAAGCTCTTGGGAGGGTTTTTGAAATTTCCATGATTTAAACCAAAAACCACTTCTCTTCATGCTTGACTTCATAAGTTAGGGTTTAGGGATATATAGGGGGTAGATACATCATGATTTTTCTGGTTTGAATATGTCTAGAGCTTGTTTATCAACTTAATTGAATGCTTACTATATGACATAAGAAGACTATGTGCCTTGATATTTCATTTTTTTTAAATTATGCCCTTTTGAATATTGGTCAAAACCTAGGTTTGACAAAGATTTAAAAAAGATTAAAACATGAAAATGAAAAAGTAAGCCTTGATCCTTCTTATTAACTCCAAAATGAAGGTTTTTGGGAGGGTTTTTGAAATATCCATGTTTGAAACCCAAAACCACTTCTCTTCGTGCAGAGTTTAGGGTTAGGGGTAGCTAGACACATGAATTTTCTGGTATTTCATTTTTTTTGAATTTTCATGCCCATTTCAATCTTGGTGAAATCCTAGGTTTGAGCAAGACTTAAACAAATTTAACACGTGAAAACGAATAAGCATGGATCCTTCTTAGTCACTCCAAAATGTACCAATTGATAGATGTGTTAACTTTGCTTCATGGAAAAAATAATGTCATGTAAATGAGTTAACTTGGATTTCCTACCCTTGAATCCATAGGAAACTTTGTTCTAATGCACTATAATAATCAACCGAGTTTTTACACCAACAGGTCTGTCACTTACGTGTGGTGCCCACGCGTGAGGTCCCACACTTCAGTGAGCACAAGTCACGTGCAGTAGGTACGCAAACTCCCAGCCATTTTCTTTGTCAAGAGAAGACGCATCAGGATGCGTATTGGAAGTCTCTGGGTCCTTCAGGATCCTTCGGTTGTCCCTCTCACAAAAAAAAACAAATCTCTCTCATTCTCGGCCTCGCTCGACTCGCTCGCTCGCACCTCCTGCTCACTGACAAACCCTGCACAACAGTCAACATCATCACCCGAAAAAGGGGAGACACCATAATTCTCTCCCTTCTTCTCTCCTTCCGAGTGATCCCTCTTCCTCCGAGTTTCACTCGACGGGCAAACACATATGTGCTGCATAGTAATAATAAAAAAAGGTAGAAAAATCAACCTACGAATCTATAATTAAATACGTTAAACTAGGGTTTTTCCCAGTACTACAGATCAAGTTCATAAAACCTTGTACTTAGAAATATGTTAAGCTAAAGGCTGGTTTGCCCGCACTTAGAAATGATATTTGCATCACTTATCATATGTTTGCCCATTTGAATCTTGTCAAATCCTAGATTTGACCAAGATAATTTAAACAAGTTTAAAACATGAAAATGAAAAGGCAAGCTTGTATCCTTCTTAGTCACTCTAAAATGAAGTTTGGGGAGGTTTTTGAAATTTCCATGCTTGAAACCAAAAACCACTTCTCTTCATGCTTGACTTCATAAGACAAAGTTTGGGGATATATAGGGGTAGATACATGATTTTTCTGGTTTGATATGTCTAGACCTTGTTTATCAACTTAATTGAATGCTTACTATATGACATAAGAAGACTATGTGCCTTGATTTTACATTTTTTTAAATTATGCCCATTTGAATCTTGGTCAAATCCTAGGTTTGACCATGATTTAAACAAGTTTAAAACATGAATATGAAAATTAAGCATGTATCCTTCGTAGTCACTCCAAAATGAAGCTCTTGAGAGGGTTTTTGAAATTTCCATGTTTGAAACCAAAAAACCACGTACTTCTCTTCATGCTTGACTTCATAAGACAGAGTTTGGGGTTAGGGGTAGCTTGATACATGATTTTTCTCGTTTGAATATGTCTAGACCTTGTTATCAACTTAATTGAATGCTTACTATATATATGACATAAGAAGACTATGTGCCTTGATTTTCCATTTTTTGTTTTTTCTGAATATTTATGCCCATTTGAATCTTGGTCAAATCCTAGGTTTGACCATGATTTAAACAAGTTTAATAAACATGAATATGAAATTTCCATGATTTATACCAAAAACCACTTCTCTTCATGCTTGACTTCATAAGTTAGGGTTTAGGGATATATAGGGGGTAGATTCATCATGATTTTTCTGGTTTGAATATGTCTAGAGCTTGTTTATCAACTTAATTGAATGCTTACTATATGACATAAGAAGACTATGTGCCTTGATTTTTCATTTTTTTAAATTATGCCCATTTGAATCTTGGTCAAATCCTAGGTTTGACCAAGATTTAAACAAGATTAAAACATGAAAATGAAAAATTAAGCCTTGATCCTTCTTATTCACTCCAAAATGAAGCTTTTGGGAGGGTTTTTGAAATATCCAGGTTTGAAACCCAAAACCACTTCTCTTCATGCATAGTTTAGGGTTAGGTGTAGATACATGAATTTTTGGTTTATAGTAAGCATTCAAGTTGATAAACAAGGTTTAGACATATTCAAACTAGAAAAATCATGTATATACCCCCTAAGGCTAAACTCTGTGATATATATGAAGTCAAGCATATAAGAGGAATGGTTTTGGGTTTCAAACATGGAAAATTCAAAAACCCTCCCAAAAGCTTCATTTTTTGAGTGAATAAGAAGGATCCAGGCTTACTTTTTCATTTTCATGTTACTGACTTGTTTAATTCTTGGTCAAACCTAGGATTTGACCAAGATTCAAATAGGCATAAAAATTCAATAAAGAATTCAAAAAATGAAAAACCAAAGCACATAATTAAGCTTCTTAAGTTATAGTAAGCATTCATGTTGATCAACGGAGTCTATACATATTTAAACATTAAAAATCATGTATATACCCCAACCCTAAACTCTGTCTAATGAAGTCAAGGACGAAGAGAAGTGGTTTTCGTTTTTTTTTTGAATTTTTATGCCCATTTGAATCTTGGTCAAATCCTTGCAGGTTTGACCAATATTTAAACAAGTTTAAAACATGAAAATGAAAAGTAAGTGTGGATCCTTCTTATTCACTCCAAAATGAAGCTTTTGGGAGGTTTTTTTAAATTTTCCATGTTCGAAACCCAAAATGATATCTCTCCGTGCTTTACTTCATAAGACAAAGTTTAGGGGTAGGGGGTAGATACATGATTTTTCTGGTTTGAATATGTCTAGACCTTGTTTATCAACTTGAATGCTTATTATGTGACATCAAAAGACTATGTGTTTAGTTTTTTTTTGAATTTGTTATGCCCATTTGAATCTTGGTCAAATCCTAGGTTTGACCAAGATTTAAACCAGTTTAAAACATGAAAATGAAAAGTAAGCCTGGATTCTTCTTAGTCACTCCAAAATGAAGCTTTTGGGAGGTTTTTTAAATTTCCATGTTTGAAACCCAAAACCACTCCTCTTAATGCTTGACTTCATAAGACAGAGTTTAGGGTTAGGGGCCAAGTATATACATGATTTTTCTTGTTTAAATATGTCTAGACTTTGTTTATCAACTTGAATGCTTACTATATGACATCAAAAGACTATGTGTTTGGTTTTGATTTTTTTGAATTTGTTATGTCCATTTGAATCTTGGTCAAATCCTAGGTTTGACCAAGATTTAAACCAATTTAAAACATGAAAATGAAAATGAAAGCCTGGATTCTTCTTAGTCACTCCAAAATGAAGCTTTTGGGAGTTTTTTCAATTTCCAATGTTTGAAACCCAAAACCACTTTTCTTCATGCTTGACTTCATAAGACAGAGTTTAGGGTTAGGGGGTATATACAATATTTTTCTGGTTTGAATATGTCTAGACTTCGTTGATCAACTGTAATGCTTACTATATGACATAAGAAGCTTATGTGCTTTGGTTTTTTTTTTGATTTCTTTTTTGAATTTTTATGCCCACTTGAATCCTGGTCAAATCCTTTGTTTGACCAAGATTTAAACAAGTTAAAACATGAAAATGAAAAAGTAAGCCTGGCTCCTTCTTAGTCATGAAAATGAGTTAACTTGGCTTTCCAACCCTTGAATCCATAGGAAACTTTGTACTAATGCAGTATAATAATCACCCGAGTTTTTACACCAACAGGTCTGTCACTTACGTGTGGTGCCCATGCGTGAGGTCCCAAACTTCAGTGAGCACAAGTCACATGCGGTAGGCAGGCAAAATACCCGATCAATCCGGGCGGTGGCTGTTAAGGACCCGATCGCATTTCTTGCTTTCAGACTGGGGTCTACCATGTAAAAGTTTGTTCCTTTTGGATGCATCACTCGTATTTGCAAGTTTTTTGGGGGTCCCGCAAATTCAGGGTAGCATCATGCCCCCCTTCCCACGCCAACACAAACAGAGTTCAACACAACCTAATTAAGCAAGGTTCAACACAGACATAGTTCAACAACCCCTAATTAAGCTAATAGGTTCACCACAAACGCTGCTGAGCAGCAAACATAAACAGAGTTCAACAAAAGATGCTGCTTTTGAAGCAGTAGGAGAGACAAACATGCACAACAGTTACGGAGTATATTTACCATCTTCTTCCTGTCGCCTCCTCCCGGTCCCGCTTCTTCTGCTTCTTGCTGCCCATACCTTTAATCTTTGGTGGCTTGGGCTTGGGAGGAGGCACACGACCGGTCTCGATAGCTTGGTTCAATTTCTTCCTTAGGAATAGCCCATAGGCCATGTGGTTGGCTATGAAGCCGGATCGGTTAACAGTTTCCCCAACTTTGAGACAGCCGGACCCACCGGCTTCGGCATGCTGCAGGACGCTTCGAAAGTCAACCTTTATGCTCTTTGTGCAGAAGGGGCAGCTGTTCCTGGCACCAGTCCAGGGTTCACTCCAATACTTGTCGAACTTCCCCGCCTTAAGCTTGTTGAGAGTGGCCCTGGCCTTCCTATGACGCGACTCGACATCGCTGTCAACCTCATCAGTAGCAACCTGATACATGCCAAATAAACAGGTGAAGCAAATATGTAGCAGTTGCAACTAATAATGAATATGAATCTAAAAAGATTCTGACGCTAATTCAAAACCCTATAGCGCAAAAAAAAGAGGGAGAGACCATAGAGCAAATCGATACAGGGCTATGTTAAATAAGGGAGAGAGGTGAATCGGATGTGAAGCAAATATGTAGCAGTTGCAACTAATACTGAATATGAATCTAAAAAGATTCTGACGCTAATTCAAAACGCTATAGCGCAAAAAAAAGAGGGAGAGACCATAGCGCAAATCGATACAGGGCTATGTTGAATAAGGGAGAGAGGTGAATCGGAACATACTTCCTCCCCCTCGTCGACGATATTCTCGTCGAAGGTCGGCGGCGGCGGTTCAAAGATGAGTTCAACCTCGTCCTCGTCATCTAGGGGATGCTTCCCAAGAGAGTGGACCCATCTACCAACAGCATCAGATGCCGATGAGCGACCGATGGCCCGACCTTCGGCAATGGCCTCCGCTTCGTCTTTGGCATCCGCTGCGGCAATGATCGCCGCCGTTGCGGCCATGCGTGCTGCGGTCGCGGCTCTGGACGCCTCCTCTGCGGCTAAGGCCAGCCGCGCGGCTTTCGCTTTCGCTGCGTTGACGGCGTCGGTTGGGCTCTCCATCGGTGGAATGGGAAGGGGAAGTGAAGAGAGGGTTTTTTCCTAGTCCGTGGAGAGAGGGAGAAGTGTGGACGTGAAATGGATAACTGACGATATTTCAAGATTTGGGAGACATAGCACGAACCGGCAGATGACAGCGCGTGGGTGCATTACCTCATACTGCCTCTGTCCTAGAAAGAGCGTACGTGTGGGTTTTCAAGGCATATTAAGGATTTTATTATTACATTGGGAAACTGTCATCGACCATCACTTTCCTCTTCAACTTTTCCACCTCCAATGATCTAAATGCATGTAGTAAATAAGAAAACCATATTATGCTAAATACTACTACCTCCATCCCAAAGCGTAAGGCTTATATTATTTTTAGAAGCTCAAACTATGTCAAGGTAAACTAAGATTTTACCAAAAATCATTATCATGCAAAATACAAAATTAATATCAATACATAGACAACGATTTTTTTTGGTATGGTATCTACAAAATATTATATTAGTTGATAGATTGTTCTAAATTTTCGTCAACCTTTACTTGCTTTGACTCTTAAAAAAAGACTTAAGCTTTGTGATGGAGGTAGTACGTACTAGTCGTGAAGAAACTATATCCCTCGTGATGAGAAAGAAATATTTTTTACTACCACTCTTTTGTGGACAAATTTTGAAGTGCATTGCAAAACGAGAAGTACACTCTTTTATGGACAAATTTTAACTCTACACCCATTATTTCAGGATGGAGGGAGTATAACCCAACTTGTTTTTTTCTTCTGGGCACTACACTGCTTTTTCCCTGTGCAATGCTTGGTTCTACCCTTTTTCTCAATGTAATGGTCACTTTAAGTCATTTTTTCCCACACACATTTATTTTGTACTTCTCTACAGTGTTGACCGTGCTACTACTATTTGTGTTAGTGCGCCAAAAACAAAATGTTATTTTTTAAGTGCCAAATTAATCTAGGGCGTTGGTTGTGAATCGGTGAACAAAAAAGAGATAGCCCAAAAGAGGAACACACCAAGGTACAAAAACTAGCATATATGCATGTTTCTATGTACATATATATGACCCTGGGTTTGTAGATAAAAAACATTCATATATGCGCTTACTATTAATATACATAAGTTTATGCTGATTCTCTTGGTTTAGGTATATATATGGTTAGGCATCACTACTAATTCAGAAAAAAACAAAAATGTAACTCTTCAAGTGAAGTCATTTTAAGTGACCTAACAACTAAAATTCATATATAGGATTTGTATAGGAATTATGTAGGATTTAGATCACATGTGAATTTTCCCCACACTAGTTGTTTGATTCATAGGAACATATCCTATAGGAATCTTGCAGTGCAAATCCTATAAGAATAAAACATTAGGTCATACCTCATGGAAAATTTCCTTTGGCACAATCAAACACAACTCATCTTCCTATATGATTCAACTAGCCATTAAATCTCAATCCTATGTTTTTCATATTTCTATGGTTTTCCCATCCTATGAATCAAAGGAGCCTTAGGGCTTATATCTTTTTTTAGAAAGGCAAACTATGTTAAGATTGGCCAAGTTTTACGAAAAACCTTTAACATGCAAAATACAAAGTTGAGTCATTTCGTTTGAATCGGAGGGAGTACATTTGACGTTATGGTACTATTTGACAGCTGCTTGGCACTGTATTTTTTTTCGAACCAAACTTCCCCCTTCATGAAGCTTTTATTTTAGCTTCAGTGACTTGATACATCCATATATCTAGACAAAGTTGAGTCAATTCATTTGAATCAGAGGGAGTACATTTGACTATATGGGTATTGTTTGACAACTGCTTGGCACTGTCTTCTTTTTTGAACCAAACTGCCCCCTTCACGAAGCTTTTATTTTGGGATAGAGCTTCACTGACTTGATACTTCCAAGTTTCACAGTGACTTGGTGCCACCATCCACCATCCATCTCAGATCCAATGTATGCGATCGACTTAGAATTTAAACTAAATAATTATTATAATTGCTCAGAAATATTTCAAGAACTTCCAGTTAATCGTGCATATTTCGATTTATATTTTGGTGAAGTTTCATTCGATTTGAATCAAAGGTTTGTGAGCAAATATATACTCCCTCCGGTTCATATTAATTGACTCTAATATGGATGTACTAGACACATTTTAGTTCTAGATACATCCATATTGAAGTCAATTAATATGAATCAGAGGGAGTATTTAGTTTAAACTAGTGCTCGTATACGTAAAAAGCTCTTTAATCACAAGCTAATCGTCCGAGTGGGATGAAATATTCACAGATTTTAGAACAAGGCATCTACATTTTACTGGATTTTTTTCATAATTTTTGTTTTTAGGTTCGAAATAAGAGATAGTTTGGAACGTTGGATCTCAAATGGTTGGTAGATGGTGGCACCAAGTCACAATGAGATTTGGAGACTTCAAGTCACTGCAGCTCTGTCCTTTTATTTTGACAAACTGCAGAGCCGCTGGTGCATCTATGCTTGCGTACGGCCGACGCCGATTCTTAGCAAGGAAGTTCTTCCTATAAGTAGTAGTATCCATACTCCACTCCAAGGCATGTATAAAAAAAAGAACCCATCCCGTTCTCGTTTTCCCGATCACTCTTCTCTGAAGATGGAGGAGGCCCTCTTCTTGTGCCCCCTCTGCCTGCTGCCCTTCAAACCCCCCATATCCAAGGTCGCTCCCTTCCGATTTCATTCTTAGGTTCACCTGTGAGAAATGTCAATGACAACTGATGCCACGTACGTTGTTCCGTGCAGTGCAAGGGCGGTCATATGGGCTGTCGGCGCTGCGTCGGCGAGCTTGCGCCGAACCCGTGCAAGAAGTGCGAGCAGCCGGCGTGGTTGCCGCCGTCGAATCGATCTGGGCCAAGATTGCCGCCGTCGAATCGATCTGGGGCAATGGTCAAGTGCGTCGGCTGCCAGAGCTTGGTCGCCTCCACGGAGTCCTACAAGCACTATATCGCGTGCCCGCATGGTCCGTGCGGCTGCACAGAGGCCATCAATACCGGCTGCAGCTTCACCGGCCCGCCGCGGGAGCTCCTGGTACACCTCCAAGCATCCCACTCCATCCCAGTGTTTACGTTCCAGTATGGCATACCCGCCTGGTGCATAGTTCGTGTTCCGGTACAACCGCGGGGACACCTGTTCATCGGCAGTGGGGAAGAAGACGGTAGCGTGTTCGCCATCACCGTTGGAGCGCTCGGCCCGACCACCATTGTGTCCTGTGTGTGCATCAGGTCGGCCGCGTGCTTGTTTCCGATGTACAAGGCGCAGCTGTTGGTGATTGGTCCGCCGGCGCCGGCGACGGCTGGGACCAGTGACCTCTCGACGGACACCTTGATGGCGGTAATCGAGCCGACGAGCTCCCCGACGCCTAGCTCGATCATGTTGCAGCAGCTCACTTCTTTCCTGGCGGTGCCGCCCCGTTACGCGAAGCAGAATGGAGGGCAGCGTGTGTTGCCTATCTGCGTTTGCATCAACAAGAAGGTTATACAATAATCTTCGTTTAGTCATACTGCAATGTAGTTACTCGAAGATCGGAGGGAGTAGTTTAGTTCGAAGTAGGGTTCGTTCGGATGTATTTTGGACTTGTATAGTAGTACTACTACTCCAGAACTATTAGCTAGCTAGTTGGAGTGCTAGAATGCAGCTCGGAGTATTATAGTATTTTGGCAGTACTACTAGTTATGTATGTGACTGCAAATTCAAACTAAAATGGAGTATTTCTTGCTAATGTTGTTCTTTTGGAGTCATCATTTTTTTCTGAACGTGTTAACTATGCTATTGTCTAAGGATTCGTTTAGATTTCTTTGGTTGAATTCATATTTCGTCTCTTCCTAATTTGGCAAAACTGCACTGTCATGGGCATTCTTACAAGGTCGCTGAAGTTTCGAAGTTTCTTAATGTATATTGCGTAGGGTGTACCCCCTTAACATGGATCTGTTGCATTTTTGGGTTGTATTTTTTTTGGCAATTTTCAGGACCATAAAATAGCACGCCTTCAGTTGAAATTTGAATTAGTGGCCGATACTAGCATGGAGTAGTGAAGTTTTTTTGTACTCCCTCGGTCCCACCAAAAGTGTCTCACCTTTGTTAAAATTTAGATGGATAGATGTATTTTTTTTACAAAGTTGAGACAACTTTGGTGGGACGGAGCCACGGAGTCGTAGTTGATGGCGAGAAGGTTGATGCCTTGCTAGGTTGGTGTACGTTGCAAAAAGAACAAGGTTGGTGTGTATTTGTTTTATTTGTTCACCATAATACTGACATGGCCATCGATTTGATTAGACAACACAAGCCTGGGATGTTTCACTTATTTATTGTAGGAAGCACGATTAATGTTCTGTAATGATGGGGCTACTCCTATAGTCCGTCTGCTCGGCTCCTACTCGGGTGTCGGGTCACAGTCACACTCTCCTCTTTTTTTGAACACATTCACACTCTCCTCTTTTTTTGAACACATTCACACTCTCCTCGAAACTGCAGTAGGCAGTATATGCATAAGAGGAGGAGCGTCTCGGTTCACCTCCGTCGTCTATCCCCACTCCGCCCATCTTCCATAGCACGCGCCTGCGTCTCCGCCATGGCGCTTTCGCATCCTATCCAGCAGTGCCCAGTTTGAGAGCCTCTGTTCTCCAACTCAAACCCCCACCTGCCGCCATTGATCGCCATCTCTCTCCCAAAGTTCGAATCAGTAGATCTCCCAAGAAAATACCAACCCCATTGTACCACCTGCCTCATTGCGATGGCGAAATCGAGCAGGGTCTGTGGATCTGGGCTGTTTCACAAGGTGTTTACGGAAGGCCCCCTTGAAGTGCTCATCAGCCAGTGCGACGCCATCACCGCCGCGTCCCTAGTCGGTTCCTCCAAAAGTATTCTTCAGTCAGCCAAATACAGTGCCACTCTGCCTGCTTCTCAGCCGTTTGGCCTTCCGTGTGTTCTCTGTTGTGACCCGGCGGATAAACCATGGGCGGTGTTCAAGGAGGATTTGCCGGTGCACAGCAAGTGCAAACTACTGCCGCTGGACAGGTTCTCCTATGATGGCCTAATGCCACACGGTAAGGATGAGGAGCGGGCAGGCGCCAATGGAGATTGGATCGCCATGGTTGGCCCCGAAGGCAAGTGGAACCTCCTCAATGTCTACACTCATCGCAAGATTAAGCTTCCATCTTTGAGGAACAAGTTGGAAACCACACGCAATCCACTTATATTCGAGTATCAGCGTTCTGCTATTCAACTGCAGAAGATAGCTATTTGCCAAGTTCCTACAGCTGCTAGGGGGTATCAAGATTTCTCCCTTGTCGCAATCTTCGACTTTGCAATTGCCTACCTCCATGGCGAATATCCTCGTACATGGATATTTCTTGAAAACCAGTTTCAGTACGGCGCCATATACTGCGATGCAATTATACATAACGGACTTGTGTTCGCCGTTACTGAGCTTGGAAATGTTTATGCATGGGATCCTAATCAATTTGGTAACATTTCCTCCCTATCTTTTTTATATACGTAACTTATATAGTATTTCACCTCTTATTTGTTGAACTGTCTTGGCATCTTTTGGCTTAAAGGAATTCCATAGGCGCACACCATAACCCTCTTGTGGTATGGACATATATAGAATTTAACATCTATAGGAATTTTAGTATGGTCTAATGTGCATGTTGTTCCTTAGGAAAAAGGCCCCCTAGTAATTAAGTTTCTTTATTATTACTCCCTAGAAAATTTAAGGTAGAGTAGAAATAGAATCAATAAAGGTGCCATGCAATATTGATAAAGACTTTCATTTGTTTATATTCCCCCGGTTCTAGAGAATAAGGAGTACTATATTCAAACCATCTAAAATTTGGACCAATATTTTCGGGAACATGTTTTAAATCCATATGAAGTTTTACCAAGATGTTCGAAATATATTTCAAACCATCTTATGTTCGACCATGATTTTATAAAGTACTAGTATTGGCATCCCAATATCAAATCAATATCACTAGTAGATAAATCATGAAATATATTTTCATGTGACGTGTTCTTTCCTTTTTCAAGGTCCTATAGTGCTCCCTGCTCCATTCATTCCGTGGACGGCTGGATTTGATGGCGATGATGATTTTGACTCTAATAGTCGTACGTGGTGGCTGGCAAGATCTCAAGATCGTTCTAGACTTCTCCTGGTCTATGCACGTGGCGTAATGGATTTTGACGCTGACGGTGCTCCAACTTATTATGATAGTACCCCTTCTGTCCATTGCGGTCGCGCTGTTCACAGCTATTCGGGGTATACCTGCATTGTATTCTCGAATGACACTAGTCGGTTACTTCCAGCCAACCCGTGGGAAAGGGTTACTAATCTTGGAGACTATTCTATGTTCCTTGGGTTGAACTATCCGATTTTCATGCCAGTGGGTGGTGCAACATTTCCCCCAGGATATTTGACAAGAAGAAACTGCATCTACACCACGCCTCAGGCCATTGGCTCTCACTTTGACACATCACATCAAGAAATTTTCCGCTTCAGTCTAAATGGCGAAGACCACCAAAGCATATCTTTCTCAAGCAGCGGTCCAGGGGCCAACTGGCATACGGGGTTTTGGTTCATCCCAAGCTACACCAACGCGCTGGACTGGAACAAAGACAATTATAGCTCAGTTGGTCTTGACTCCTATTTAACTATTTATAGCTAATGTACTTAGGTGATAAATTTATGCTATTTGCATGAACCCAGGTGCTTCTTTTAATTTGATCAAATACGGTCTATACACATGCATGGTTGTTTGGCTGTTTCAGTGTCCCTAGAGGCATACATATATACTGTTATTTAGCAATCTTTATTACAGTACAAAGGTCTTAACCTCATGGTTCACAGAAAGTATAAACGTAGATCAACCATCTAAACATAGAAGACATTCTAGTGTATGATTCTTACATATACACATCAACATCCTATCAGAAAATCTTAATGTGAATTGTACTGGCTGTACAAACCCGTGCATCATTCTCTAGCCGGTTGCACCCAAAAACCAAATCGTGGTACTTCATAGTTGACTGTATGTAGGACAACATACAGATCCAATGCGAAGCCATGACCCACAAGTATAGGGGGTGTATCGTAGTATCTTCGATAAGTAAGAATGTCGATCCCAACGAGGAGCAGAAGGTGTTGGCAGCAGTTTCGATGAAGGATTCACTGTAAATGCTCACAGACAAGTATTCAGGGGGTTTTGATATTGCAGATAAATAAAGTACAAGTAAATAAAATGCGAGAGAAATAATTGCAGCGAGTGGCCCAATCCTTTTTAGCACAAAGGACAAGCCGGTTTGATTACTTATAATGACCAAGCGTTCTCGAGGACACACGGGATTTTAGTCTAGTGCTTTCGCTACATACAGCTGATTAATCTTCATTGTTTTGATAAGTGTTGTGTGGGTGAACCTATGCTAATGCACCGCCCTTCCTAGGACTAATACATACTTGTGATTATACCCCTTGCAAGCATCCGCAACTACAAGAAAGTAATTAAGATAAATCTAACCACAGCCTTAAACTCTGAGATCCTGCGATCCCTCCTGCATCGATATACTAACGGGGGCTTAGGTTTCTGTCACTCCGGCAACCCCGCAATTAGCAACCGAATACAAGATGCACTCCCCTAGGCCCATAAATGGTGAAGTGTCGTGTAGTCGACGTTCACACGACACCACTAGAAGAATGACACCACAACTTAAATATCATAACATTGAATATTACTCAACCATAATTCACTACTAGCATTTAGACTTCACCCATGTCCTCAAGAACTAAACGAACTACTCACGAGACATCATATGGAATACAATCAGAGGTGATATGATGATGAATAACAATCTGAACATAAACCTTGGTTCAATGGTTTCACTCAATAGCATCTACAACAAGTATAGAATAACACCGGGAGAGTTTCCCCTATCAAACAATCAAGATTTAACCCGAATTGCTACAGCGATGACGAGGTGCAGCGGTGGTGATGGCGGTGTAGATGGTGGAGATGATGATGATGATGATGGAGATGATGTCCCGCTCGATGACGATGGCGATGGCGTCGATTTCCCCCTCCGGGAGGGAATTTCCCCGGCGGATTCCTGCCCGCCGGAGAGCTCTTTTCTCTCTGGTGTTCTCCGCCCCGCAGAGGCGGCTGTAACCCTTCGTGAGGATCCCTCTGTGGCTTAGGTTTTCGGGACGAAGGAGTACGCGAAGAAAAGGAGGCGAAAAGGGTCGTGGGCCCCCCAGAGCATAGGGTGGCGCGGCCAGGGCCTGGGCCGCGCCGCCCTATGGTCTGGGCCCACAGTGGCCCCTCTCTTCTTCCCCTTCTGGCTCCCTCCGTCATCTGGAAAAATAGGAATTTTCGTGAAATTCCCTTCCACAGTTGATCTTCCGAAATATTGCGTTCTGACGGTGCTTTTTCCAGCAGAATCCTGGCTCCGGTGCTTGATCCTCCAATGATGATGAAACATGCAAAATAGATGAAATAACATAAGTATTGTGTCCCAATATGAAATATATCAATGAATAACAGCAAATTATGATACAAAATAGTGATGCAAATTGGACGTATCAACTCCCCCAAGCTTAGACCTCGCTTGTCCCCAAGCGAAACTGAGCTCGATAAACGAGACCACATGTTTATGGAGTGAAGAGTCGATAAATAAAATACGGACAAGAAGCATCATATTCATTCACACAAGACATTCTAGTAAACAACTTCCTCATATAACTCATCTCGAAATAAGTAAAGAGAAATCACAAGTAAAGGTGCATAAGAAATCATAATTGGTGATGGCAAACTTTGTTCTTGGTCAGAGAACTACTAACGGATTGTACTTTTAAGCAAAGCTTTCATATTAGATTTTATAGCTGAGCTTTCATATTTAAGCATAACAATCTCCTCATAATCATTGATAACTTCAAAGTCATATTCATTCAGATAAAATTGGTACTAAACAAGAAAGTATAAAAGACATGATTAACTGGATCACAGCATAAATGATTGGTTCACAACAACTCAATTGCTTGCTTGAGATAGAGGGAAATAGGTTTACTGACTCAACATAAAAGTAAAAGACAGGCCCTTCGCAGAGGGAAGCAGGGATTAAATCATGTGCTAGAGCTTTTCAAGTTTTGAAATCATATAAAGAGAATAAAAGTAAGATTTTGAGCGGTGTTTGTTGTTGTCAACGAATGGTAGCGGGTACTCTAACCCCCTTGCCAAACGAACCTTCAAAGAGCGGCTCCCATGAGGGACGGTATCTCTACCAGCAAGGTAGATCATCCCCCTTCTCTTTTGTTTACACATGTATTTTAGTTTTATTAAGGATGACACTCCCCCCAACCTTGGCTTTCTCAATCCATGGCTAACCGAATCCTCGGGTGCCTTCCAACATTCACATACCATGGAGGAGTGTCTATTGCAAAATTAAGTTGCTTACTGATAAGTCAGAGCAAAACATGTGAAGAGAATTATTAATGAAAGTTATTAATTGGGGCTGGGAACCCCGTTGCCAGCTCTTATTGCAAAATTATTGGATAAGCGGATGTGCCGCTAGTCCATTGGTGAAAGTCCGCCCAACAAGATTGAAAGATAAAACACCACATACTTCCTCATGAGCTATAAAACATTGACACAAATAAGGGGTAGTATAGTTTGAATAATTTAAAGGTAGCACATGAAGTATTTACTTGGAATGGCAGAAAATACCATGTAGTAGGTAGGTATGGTGGACACAAATGGCATAGGTTTGGTCTAAGGTTATGGATGTATGAGAAGCATTCCCTCTCGATACAGGTCTTTGGCTAGCAAGGTTTGATAGCAAGCATAAAGGTTGAGGGAAACAAACAAATATACATATGATAGAAACAATCATGCATCTTTCTCATAAGTACAAGCAATTTTAACTCTAGAATACTAAGCATAGAGATAATAGAGTAATGTATCTAAGTGTATTTCTCTCTTTATTAAACATCAAGATGTTGTTGCTATTGACCAATGCTAAGTTTGCCAAAACCAAATAGATTTACTCGATGCTCCCAAAGTGATATCAATACTCATGTCAAGAGTAATCATATAATGGAGATTGCAAACTAAAATAAGGTGTGCAAAAAGTAAATGATAAGACTTCTCATTAATATTCCATAACGATAACTCACACCAACGGATACATAGATAACCAACTAAGAGAGATACTTCCACATTGCATACTATTCCATATAATAACTTCCCTACTCATGATATGACACTACTTGATAGTAAAAGATAAAGGTGGTGGTGATGTGATACCGCGGCACTCCCCCAAGCTTGGAACAAACCAAGGGGATGCCAATACCGATGATGAATTACTCCTTCGGTGATGATGGTGATGGATTCTTCTCGCGCTTCATAAGGATCTCCTTCAGCTTCAGCTTCTCAATTTTGCAATTCTGCACCAAAACCTGAAGAGACTCATTGTTACCCGAGTGTGGCGGTGACGGCCTTGTGCTGGGATTTGAGTAATATTCCAGCATTCTGCGAAGTCGCTGGTTCTCCTCCTGAAGTATCTCCACTTCCCTTCTTAGAGCACGATATTGATCACAAAACTCATCAGCAACCCGTATTGCTTCCTCCACACAAGGGAAAGAGTCGAGGTCCAGAGCAGGCGGAAGAGCTCCCTGCAAGTTATGAGAAAAAGAACGCCCAGTGTTAACCGATCCCACCAAGATTGGCTTACTCTTCGTAGTTTCCCACTCTCCTTTTGCTGATGCTATCTTCTCCTTCTCCTTATTGATCCTTTCATCCATCTCTTCCTTCCAAGGCCCCTTGTCCTTGTTGTTGGAGACCATGGTGCTTCTAGATCAAAACAAATCTGGCAGAAAACAGCTCGAAACAAAACACGACGAGAAAACGATATTACGGACCTCCAGGGGTCCGGGGGATTATATAGCAAATATTTTTACGACAAAAGGAAGGTTCCAGGCCGAAAACGAGTGGAAACGGGACGCCGAGGTGCCGTCACCATAGGTCGGCGCGGCCAGGGTGGGGCCCGCGCCGGCCTGTGGTGACGGGCCCTCGCGCGTCTTTTCCACTCCGTTTCGATTCCGTAATTTTTCATATTTTCTAAAAACAGCAAAAATAATGTTCGGAAAGGTAAACGCGGACTTTTTATTACCTATACTGTTACCTATTCAAAGTCCAGTTCTGGCGGACTGTCAATTTGTCCTTTGATGAAAGCCTCCGGTGTTTCCACTTGAATAATATCAACATCAACATTATAAGAATCGCCCGAGATATAATGCTTGAGTCTTTGTCCATTCACCACTTGTGTGGCATTGCCTTGGAGAGAGCTAATTTTAATTGCTCCTGAACGATACACCTCCTCAACAACATATGGTCCTTCCCACTTCGAGAGTAATTTCCCTGCAAAGAATCTGAGACGAGACCGATACAATAGAACTTGATCTCCAACATTAAATTCTCTTTTGATGATCCTTCTATCATGCCACTTCTTAACTTTTTCTTTAAAGAGTTTAGCATTTTCATAAGCTTCACTTCTCCATTCATCTAGAGAACTTAATTGCAACAACCTCTTATTACCGGCTAATTTAGGATCTTTATTTAATTCTCTAACAGCCCAATAAGCTTTGTGCTCTAGTTCTAGAGGTAAATGACAAGCTTTTCCATAAACCATTTTATAAGGTGACATTCCCATAGGATTTTTATAAGCAGTTCTATAAGCCCATAGCGCTTCTTTCAATTTGCTAGGCCAATTCTTTCTAGATTTATTAACAGTTTTACCTAAGATAGCTTTAATCTCTCTATTTGATAATTCTACTTGACCGCTAGTTTGAGGGTGATAAGCAGAAGCAATTCTATGATTAATACCATACTTAGCAAGAGTTTTTCTAAAACCTCCATGAATGAAATGAGAACCTCCATCAGTCATAATATATCTAGGTACTCCAAATCTAGGAAATATAATATCTACAAGCATTTTTATAGAGGTCTCACCATCAGCACTTTTTGTAGGTATAGCTTCTACCCATTTAGTAACATAATCAACAGCGACAAGTATATGAGTGTTACCGTCTGAAGAAGGGAAAGGTCCCATGAAGTCGAATCCCCAACAATCGAATGGTTCAATAACAAGAGTATAATTCATAGGCATTTCATTGCGTCTGGAGATATTACCAACTCTTTGACATTCATCACAAGATAAAATAAATTTCCTTGCATCTTTGAAGAGTGTTGGCCAATAAAAACCTGATTGTAGAACCTTTTGCGCGGTTCTATCTCCAGCGTGATGTCCTCCATAAACACTTCCATGACATTTATTCAATATCTCCTGTTGTTCATATTCAGGAACACATCTTCGCATAATACCATCCACTCCTTCTTTATATAAGTGTGGGTCATCCCAAAAATAATGCCTCAAGTCATAAAAGAATTTCCTCCTTTGCTGAGCTGAAAAGGTTGGAGGCAAATACTTCGAAACAATAAAGTTAGCATAATCTGCATACCAAGGGCTCTCTCGCGAGCTCACCTTTATTACAGCCAATTGTTCATTTGGAAAACTATCATTAACAGGAACAGGATCATAAGCAATATTTTCCAATCTAGACAAATTATCAGCAACAGGATTATCAGCACCTTTCCTATCTATAATATGTAAATCAAATTCTTGCAACAGAAGTACCCATCTAATAAGCCTTGGCTTAGCATCTTTCTTTGTCATAAGGTATCTAATTGCAGCATGATCAGTATGAATTGTAACTTTCGAATCAACAATATAAGGTCTAAACTTATCACAAGCAAAGACTACAGCTAACAATTCCTTTTCAGTTGTAGCATAATTTCTTTGAGCAGCATCAAGAGTCTTACTAGCATAATGAATAACATTTAATTTCTTATCTACTCGCTGTCCAAGAACAGCGCCTACAGCAAAATCACTAGCATCACACATAATTTCAAAAGGCAAATTCCAATCAGGAGGTTCGACTACAGGAGCAGTTGTTAAGGCTTTCTTTAGAGTTTCAAAAGCTTCCTTACAATCATCATCAAAAACAAAAGGTACATCTTTTTGAAGAAGATTAGTAAGAGGCTTTGAAATTTTAGAGAAATCTTTAATAAATCTCCTATAAAACCCAGCATGACCAAGAACACTACGAATACCTTTAACATCCCTCGGATAGGGCATCTTCTCAATTGCTTCAACTTTAGCTCTATCAACTTCAATACCTCTCTCGGAAATTTTATGTCCCAATACAATTCCTTCATTAACCATAAAGTGGCATTTCTCCCAATTAAGAACAAGGTTAGTTTCTTCACATCTCTGCAAAACTTTATCGAGGTTTCGCAAGCAATTATCAAAAGAATTCCCATAGACAGAAAAATCATCCATGAACACCTCTACAATACTTTCGCAAAAACCATGAAAAATAGCAGACATGCATCTTTGAAAAGTAGCAGGAGCATTACATAAACCAAAAGGCATACGCCTATAAGCATAAGTTCCATAAGGACAAGTAAAAGTGGTTTTCTCTTGATCTTTAGCTTTAACAGCAATTTGTGAAAACCCAGAATATCCATCAAGAAAGCAAAAATGAGTATTTTTAGATAACCTTTCTAACATTTGATCAATAAAGGGTAAAGGGTAATGATCTTTCTTAGTAACTTTATTAACTTTTCGAAAATCAATGCACATTCTATAACCTACAACTATTCTTTGAGGAATAAGCTCATCATTATCATTAGGCACAACAGTCATTCCTCCTTTCTTAGGAACACAATGAACAGGACTAACCCATCTACTATCAGCAATAGGATATATAATACCAGCTTCAAGGAGTTTTAATACCTCGTTTCTTACCACTTCCTTCATCTTCGGAATTAGACGACGTTGATGTTCAACAACAGGCTTTGCATCTTCTTCCATATTAATAGCATGTTGGCAAATAGAAGGAGAAATCCCTTTCAAATCATCAAGAGTATAGCCAATAGCTCCTCGGTGTTTCTTCAATATTTCCAATAACCTTTCTTCCTCAATCTCTGAAAGCTTAGAACTAATAATAACAGGATATATTTTCTTATCATCAATATGAGCATATTTAAGATTATCAGGTAAAGGCTTTAAATCAAAAACAGGATCTTCCTTTGGTGGCGGTGTTGTACCCAAATCTTCCACCGGTAAATCATGCTTGAGAATAGGTTGGCGAAGAAAAATTTCCTCAAGCTCATCTCTTTCTTTCCTAAAAGCTTCACTTTCACTATTCTCCAAATGTTGCTGCAAAGGGTTATTAGGAACAAGAACAATAGATGCACACTGCTCCATTTTAAAATCATTACTAGGCAAGTCAGCTTTATAAGGAGTTTTGGTAAATTTAGAAAAGTTAAATTCATAAGGTTCACCAGCAAATCTAGTCAAAATTTTCTCTTTCTTACAATCTATAATAGCTCCACAAGTATTTAGAAAAGGTCTACCAAAAATGATAGGACAATGATCACTAGCAGCAGAACCAAGTACCAAAAAGTCAGCAGGATATTTAATCTTACCACATAGAACTTCCACATCTCGAACAATACCAATCGGAGAAATAGTTTCTCTATTAGCCAAATGAATAACCACATCAATATCTTCAAGTTCACAAGAACCAATTTCATGCATAATCTCCGTGTAAAGCTCATAAGGTATAGCACTAACACTTGCACCAATATCACATAAACCATAATAGCAATGATCACCAATTCTAACAGATAGCATAGGAACACTAACTTGTTTGGATTTATTAGGATGTGAAACAATATTAGAAGCATCTTCACAGAAAATAATATGACCATCCTCCACATTTTCAGTCACAAGATCTTTAACTATAGCAACAGCAGGTTCAATTTTAATTTGTTCTTCAGGTTCTTTAGGTTTCTTTTCACTTTTATTAACTGCACTAGATATGACAGAGTACTCCTTCATTTTAGCAGGGAAAGGAGTTTTTTCAATATAAGCTTCAGGAATAACATTATCAACAGTTTCAACCACTACACATTTGTTTACAGATGAATCAATTTTATCTTTATACGGTTCATGATACTTATCAAAATTCTTCTTAGGCAATTCATAATGAGAGGCAAAAGCTCTATAAAGATTTGCAACAACTTGGGAATCAAGACCATATGTAGCACTCATATTACGAAATTTATCAGTATCCATAAAAGCTTCAATGCATTTATAATCATAAATTATACCTGATTCTCTATCTTTGTCGTTCTCCCATCCTTCAGTATTTTCTTGGATCCGATCAAGAAGGTCCCTTTTAAACTCTTCATTCTTGCGTGTAAATGATCCAGAACAAGAAGTATCCAGCAAGGTCTTGTCTTGAAAAGAAAGTCTTGCATAGAAATTATCAATAATAACATTACCAGGAAGCTCATGAATGGGGCATTTGAGCATTAAAGACTTCAATCTCCCCCAAGCTTGGGCGATACTCTCTCCATCATGAGGCCAAAAATTATATATGCGGTTCCGATCTTTGTGAATTTCACTTGGAGGATAAAATTTGGAATAAAATAAAGGCACAATGTCCTCCCAATCAATAGAATCACCATTCTTCAGCAATTTATACCAGTGCGCCGCTTTACCAGACAGCGATATAGTGAATAGTTTCTTCCTAACTTCATTCATAGAAATACCTGCACATTTGAATAAACCGCATAATTCATGCAAAAACAGTAAATGATCACCAGGATGGACAGTTCCATCCCCTTCATAGCGGTTATCCATAACACGTTCAATAATTTTCATAGGTATTTTATATGGTACTACTTCCTCACCTGGCGCTTCATCCACTACCGTTGCAGTAGTAGTAGATTTCCCAAATAGAAATTGAAGAGAAGATCTCTCCATAATGATTTATAGCAGCAGGCAGAAATAAAATCAGCACAAACAGTAAATTTCCTTACCAATTCCACTTACCAATAGCGCTTCACTCCCCGGCAACGGCGCCAGAAAATAGTCTTGATGACCCACAAGTATAGGGGGTGTATCGTAGTATCTTCGATAAGTAAGAATGTCGATCCCAACGAGGAGCAGAAGGTGTTGACAAGCAGTTTCGATGAAGGATTCACTGTAAATGCTCACAGACAAGTATTCAGGGGGTTTTGATATTGCAGATAAATAAAGTACAAGTAAATAAAATGCGAGAGAAATAATTGCAGCGAGTGGCCCAATCCTTTTTAGCACAAAGGACAAGCCGGTTTGATTACTTATAATGACCAAACGTTCCTGAGGACACACGGGGATTTTAGTCTAGTGCTTTCGCTACATACAGCTGATTAATCTTCATTGTTTTGATAAGTGTTGTGTGGGTGAACCTATGCTAATGCACCGCCCTTCCTAGGACTAATACATACTTGTGATTATACCCCTTGCAAGCATCCGCAACTACAAGAAAGTAATTAAGATAAATCTAACCACAGCCTTAAACTCTGAGATCCTGCGATCCCTCCTGCATCGATATACTAACGGGGGCTTAGGTTTCTGTCACTCCGGCAACCCCGCAATTAGCAACCGAATACAAGATGCACTCCCCTAGGCCCATAAATGGTGAAGTGTCGTGTAGTCGACGTTCACACGACACCACTAGAAGAATGACACCACAACTTAAATATCATAACATTGAATATTACTCAACCATAATTCACTACTAGCATTTAGACTTCACCCATGTCCTCAAGAACTAAACGAACTACTCACGAGACATCATATGGAATACAATCAGAGGTGATATGATGATGAATAACAATCTGAACATAAACCTTGGTTCAATGGTTTCACTCAATAGCATCTACAACAAGTATAGAATAACACCGGGAGAGTTTCCCCTATCAAACAATCAAGATTTAACCCGAATTGCTACAGCGATGACGAGGTGCAGCGGTGGTGATGGCGGTGTAGATGGTGGAGATGATGATGATGATGATGATGGAGATGATGTCCCGCTCGATGACGATGGCGATGGCGTCGATTTCCCCCTCCGGGAGGGAATTTCCCCGGCGGATTCCTGCCCGCCGGAGAGCTCTTTTCTCTCTGGTGTTCTCCGCCCCGCAGAGGCGGCTGTAACCCTTCGTGGGGATCCCTCTGTGGCTTAGGTTTTCGGGACGAAGGAGTACGCGAAGAAAAGGAGGCGAAAGGGGCGTGGGCCCCCCATGGGCCGCGCCGCCCTATGGTCTGGGCCCACAGTGGCCCCTCTCTTCTTCCCCTTCTGGCTCCCTCCGTCATCTGGAAAAATAGGAATTTTCGTGAAATTCCCTTCCACAGTTGATCTTCCGAAATATTGCGTTCTGACGGTGCTTTTTCCAGCAGAATCCTGGCTCCGGTGCTTGATCCTCCAATGATGATGAAACATGCAAAATAGATGAAATAACATAAGTATTGTGTCCCAATATGAAATATATCAATGAATAACAGCAAATTATGATACAAAATAGTGATGCAAATTGGACGTATCAAGCCATGGGTATCACCTGCATGACAGAACCATATTTCACATGGTTGGAGGTACTCCATATGGCATTTAAAATCATTCCTTGTCCTTCATATGGCCCTAAAAATAGTACAGTTGGATTTGTGGGTTTTAATTTTTTATTAACACACTCAATTGATTGCCCAAACATTGATTAATAATATTATTAAGGGGTGTGATGTTGAAAGCCATAAGAACAATGTGCCAAACAATCTTTGCTAGCGGACGGTAAATGTATACCCATCAGAAATAATCAGCAGACGTGCATGTTTCTTTGGTCAGAATAACTGCTGCACCATCTTAAAAGTAAATGGCATGACCATTTATTTGATTTGATAGCGTGCAGCTAGATGGCGTACATTACTATCTCTACTTCCTTGGGTCGCCCAAATCTGGAGTACTAAAAGCAAATCCTGGTGATTCATTTGACAAGACAACACAGATGCGTCCAAATTTCTCCGTCCATATTATTATAGTAATATACGAAATCTGGAGTGCGTTGCCTCGTTGCCTTCCAAGAGAAGCTGCATTCCTTGCCAAAAAAGAGAGAGAGGCTGTATTTATAACTACCTCACCGGCCGCCACTAGTACAAACCATCACTCCCTCTCCACCTCCACCTCCATCTCTTCCCTAGTAGCTCCACCTCCATATCGGCGACGGACCACAATCGCGCGGCTTCGACTTCCTCTTCGACGGCGGCGGCGACAGAGGCGTGAGGCACCTTCTCCGCGGCGCATCACTCATCCTCGTCCCGCGGCAACAATGGCTGTATGTGAAATCACCATACCCTTTTGTATGGTAGAGATGATGATGTGCGGATAAAATTTTATTGGCGGTTGCTCATCCTTGTTTGAATATTTGGTGTAGATTCACATCTAGGGCAGGGTGTCAAGCGGGGTGGGTAGCGGGCTAGCTAGTTTCAGTGCGAGTGCTTTAAATCTGCTCTAATCTCAACCACTATTTGCTCTAATTTTCTGCTTTGCGGGACGATTCGCGGACGCCGCTTGCAACCCTAATCTAGGGTATTGATCCTAGTTTAGTAGACTACTAGGATTTACATGCCAATTTGTTTTTAGACTAGATCCGGATATTTGTCAATACTACTAGAGTACGTACTTCTTCCGTTCGTATTTAATTGACTCTAGTTGAAAGCATCGGCAGTTCATTTTCTTCTCTCCCTCGCGTCGACTAATTAAAACCGAACAGAGGGAGTATTAGGAATCCTTGTGCATCCGTACTACCAGTAAGGTATTGCGTTGTTGCAGAGGCTCAGTGTAATCAATATCTTTCGATATTAATATACTCACTTTATCAGAAAATAAATTAGTAATCCATGTTCAAACTTGCTAGTTTGATCGACGTTTGATGATGATTTGTGAGGCCATGTATGGGCCTAGTTTGTTTCCTTTGCTTGGTGGTCAGTAGGCTGATGATTTTTTTTTGCTTGGTCGATCTGTGGTCGTTCCATGGCCACTGCTGATTAATCATTACTAGAATCAACAATTTTTTGCTTGTCTGGTGATTGGAATTGTATGCGCTCTTCTGAAGAGCACCATCGCACGATGATTAGTCTTAATGGAGATGCAGATGTCGATCAAGAGGGAGAAACATATCTTGATCATGCATTTCTCACGAGATTACTTGGTGATTGGAAGTAGAATCCACAATTTGTTGTGCAAACTTCTCAACATATGCATATATTCGTTGAATTGGCTTTATGTGATCAATATTACTTCTTATTGCAGATGGATGGAGGGGAAAGAGCGAAAAAACCGATACTTAGTGAAATGACTTCTCATTCTGTGACTTCTGATATCCTAGATGACAAGGTAAATATATAGAACGATGATTCGTAGGTGATGAAAGCAGAATCCACAATTTGCCGTGCAAACTTCTCAACATATGCATTTATTTGATTAATTAGTTTTATGTGATCAATAGTATTACTTATTCCAGATGGACGTAGGGGAAGGAACGAAAAAGCGGATGCTATGTGAAATGACTTCTAAATCTGTGTGTTCTGATATCCCAGATGACAAGGTAAACATATGGACCGACGCTTGTTTTGCTGCTGCCCCCGTTAGATGGCTAGATGCTCTGGTCTAATTTCTGTTCATGTGCTTATTATTGCAGAAACATAGAGTTGAAGAAAACTCTATATTGTCTGATGACAAAGGTGAAATGGCATGCCAGTCTTTTAAACCTCCGACGCCACCTTGTTTACTGTCTATGGAGACTGATGCAGCTGGACCTGGTACTGATGAGCCTATACGTGGCATCATCGTGCCACATGAAGAAGGTTGTGGATTGGGTTTACCCCCTGCTGTAGAAACTGGTGGTGCAGCTGGAGCTGCTAGTGTAGAGCCTCTAGTGAACGGTGTCGTGCCACGGGAATTCTCTGAACTAGAGCAAGACGGTTTACCTATTGTCAAGACCGATGTAACTGGTGCTGATGCTGGAGTTGCTACTGATGATCCTGCACCCGAAGTTGCCACGCCACCCGAAGGAGGTTTTGTATTGGTAGAACCCGTCATGACTATGCCCACAGTACTGACTGGTGGTGGACCTGGAGCTGGTAGGGTAGAGCCTCTAGCGAAAGGTGTCGTGCCACGAGAATCCTCTGAAGTGGATATTGGTGGTTTACCCTCTGTAGATACTGGTGGTCTACCTGGAGCTGGTATTGTAGAGATTTCAGCAAACAGTGCTGTCCCACCCAACTCCTATGAACTGGAGCATGTACCTGATGTGCCTTCTGTAGAACCTGATGCACCTGTAAGTAGTGGTGATGATTCCGCTGAATCTGATCAAGAAGGATCTGCATCTCGAGGACAAGATGTCAGCTGTCATTCACCTGAACCCGAGCTGAAGTCAGCAACGGTAGCTTATATGGCACGGACTGTCCTTCAAGCTCTAAAGATCCAGTTGGGTGGTTCACAGGACCAGCTACTCCAAGCCATTGTCACTACAAAAGACCAGCCAGCATGCTTCGTTATCTCCTGCATACTGTTTGACAAGCTGAAGCACTGCAACTGGCGCATTGTTCAATCCCATCAGCATGGAGAGAGGAGCTATGTTTATGTCAAGATGATTCATGCTGATTTGGTAAGGTTCCATGATAAGATGTATGGGTGGGGTGAGGCAAGAGCCACATTTTGCAGCATTCACACAGTCTTCGCTCTTGAGCCAGACCCCATGGATGCTTACCCAGTGGTGCAGCTGTCCTGACTTGATATATGTTTTATGATCAGTATGCTGCTGTCGTGGAACTGTGATGTGGAGCTACCTTTCTTATGGTTTCTAGGCTTTTGGTTTCAACATGTATTATGGAGCTTACCTTAGGACTTTCGCATGCGTTTGGCTGTTGACCTGTAATGTTTGTGGTTGGTTGTCTAATCTACTTGGCACAATCACATTGCAAAGGCAAATGTTCCTTTTCTCTTTAATTGTTATTATGACTTATGTGTTATAACCAGGCAAGAATATGCAATCTTGGTTCTCTGACCGATATATATGTACATACAACTTTTGTTCACATAATAACACTTACACGGGAAAAGAGTAGCTTTCTCTGTTGGACAAACACCAAACCACAAAAGGGTAACAACACAATATCCAAACTAGGTACGGCACCTGTTGAGCATACATGACTTTTGTCGTAAAATCACGTTAACCAACACTAGCAGCATCTTGTTCTTTGCAAGGTGCTATGCTTATCAGTCTAATCCCAATACACAACCTACTTCAGGTGGCACGATGATGTCAGGTGCAGGTTCACCAGTACCAACTCTCTTGCATCAGTCTCCATTGAAGGTACGCCACTGCTGCAGTAGACACCATTAGCAATGCAACCTGAAGGTGTTCTTATCCTCATATCAGGATCACATAATACAGGTGTCAAGCTTCATGCACTAGCCAACACAATCAAAAGTCCGAACTAGGATCGCTAGGAAAAAAAACATGAAGATCCTTTTATCGAATCCCACGCTGAACATCTTTTTCACTAATTAGGTAAGCTCCTGCTGACAAACATATTACAGCAACTCCAGCAGTGGCTCTATATTTTGGCGCTGTGGGCTGATGCTGCGCATGGAGCCGGCAATAGCTTCACCGGAAGCTGCAAACTGTGGCGGCCAAATGCAGGGCTGAAACAGCGTATTTTCAGAGGCGCTATAATGCAGCGCCAAAAACAGAATATAATGAAAAATAGAGTGCAGTAAAACAGAAGATCAAATAAAGACTAGAAATAGACATAAAATAGGAGAAAATTAGCTTGATAGATACTCCGTAGTTCATATTTGTACAAAGTAGTGCGATAAAACTAAACTAAAACTCGACATCTGACGAGTCCGGTGTCGTGCCCGACACCGGATCCGACGAGAAGAGGTCAATCCAACGGGGGTCGTCCTCGCCAATGGTGGTCGGCCCGGCGAGCTGCGCTTCGATGAAGGCCCGCTTCGTCGCCTTCTCCGCCCTCCGTTGTGCGCGGTCCTCCTTCTTCGCAGCCCGCCTCGTAGCCTTCTCCGCCCTCCGTCTGCGGAAGTGCTCGTTCTCGGCGGCTACGTCCTCGGGGAAGCGGGCCGCCCACTCGCGCGCCGCGCGCTCGTCCCGCTCGGCAATGCGCAAACGGCGCTCCGTCTCGCGGCGGCGGCGCTGTTCCTCCTGTCTAACGATGTACGGCGGCGGCGCGAGATCCTCGGCCTGCTGGCGCGTCCACACGTCATGGAAATTCATCGACGATCGCGGGCGCCCGAGCCGCCACGCCACGGCGTCGTACGCGCGCGCGGCCTCGTGCGCGGTCTCGTAGGTGCCGAGGCCGATGCGCTCGCCGCCGTCACGTATCTCCGCGTAATACGTACCTTTGGGGCGCGCGCGGACGCCGCGGTACCCCGTGCCCGAGACGCGGCAGTACCGCGAGCTCGACGCGAGACGAGGCATGGCGGCGGCGGCGGAAGCGGAGCCGCGGCGGCGATATTAGGCGCAGATGGGCAAATTTCAGCAACCCGTGTCCATCTTTTTTTTTGGCAGGATTACGCCATGTACCACCTTCCAATTAGAAAATAGTACTGTTCAGCCTTCCCCTGTTGGGCCCAATATTTCACTTTGGGTTGCCAACGGCCATCTACATGGTAATTGCTCTCGGCCTACTTGCTCCGGCCGTCGAAGCCCAATAACTACAAATGGGCCTTTCTGCTCATGCAATTTCGGCCCTTTTCTAATGAAACACAGATCCTATGAATGGCAAAAGAAAAAAACGCGGAGATTCTACATAAAAGTTGTTTTTATTTATTTTGAATTATTGGGTTCCAATTTTTGAAACTGCTCATGCCCAATATGAAAATCCTTGTTCGCTCCATACCCACATGGATAACGGTATTTTTAATAATTCATAAAGTGGATTTGAAATTTAAAACATATCCTAATAATTCCATGATTTAATCTATCAACTTGCAAGATCTTGGAGAGAAAAAGCTTGTATTAGTCTGCAGAATCCGCACCGTTTCAAAGGCGGCAGTGGATCAAAAGAAAAAAGGAAGTAGCCAGAAATTAGGGGTCAAAAATAACTCCAAGAAATGAAACTTTTATTGTTCGTAGAGGATGACATGCGGGACCCATGAGCCAGCAGCTTACTCAACGTTTCAAAGGCGGCATGAGATCGGAAGAAAAAGGCAAGTGACCAAATATCAGGTGCCAAAAATAATCCAAGAAATGAAACTTATTGTACATAGAGGATGACATGCGGGTCCCATTTTGCAGCAGCGGTTTCAGCGTTTCAAATGCGGTTTGAGATCAAAAGAAAAAGAAAGTAGCCAGAAATTAGGGGGTAAAAAACTCCAAAAAAAGAAAGTTGATTGTACATAGAGGATGACATGCGGGTCCCATGAGTCAGCAGCTTACTCAACGTTTCCAAGGCGGCAGGGGATCAAAAGAAAAAGGAAATAGCCAAAAATCAGAGGTGAAAAAAAAACCAAGAAAAGAAATTTTATAGTACATAGAGGATGACATGCGGGTCCCATGAGCCAGCAGGTTCCTCAACGTTTTCAAAGGCCGGTGGGGATCAAAAGAAAAAGGCAAATAGCCAGAAATTAGGGGTAAACAATAAATCCAACAAAGGAAAGGTTTATTGTTCATAGATGCTGACATGTGGGACCCATGAGCCAGCAGCGTCAAGGCAAGTGACCAAAAATCAGGGGTAAAAAAAATCCAAGAAAAGAAACTTTATTGTACATAGAGGATGACATGTGGGTCCCATGAGCCAGCACCTTACTCAACGTTTCAGAGGCGGCTTGAGATCGAAAGAAAAAGGAAAGTGACCGAATATCAGGAGCTAAAAATAATCCAAGAAAGGAAACTTTTATTGTACATAGAGGTTGACATATGGGTCCCACTAATACAAGCTCTTTCGCTCGAAGATCTTGCAAGTTGATTGTACATAGAGGATGACATGCGGGCCCCATGTGTCAGCAGCTTACTCAATGTTTCCAAGGCGGCAGTGGATCAAAAGAAAAAGGAAATAGCCAAAATCAGAGGGTGAAAAATAAATCCAACAAAGGAGAGGTTTATTGTCCATGGAGGCTGACATCTGGGACCCACGAGCCAGCCGCGTCCTCTACGTTTAGAAGGCGACTGGGGATCGAAAGAAAAAAGGCAAATAGCCAGAAATTAGGGGTACAAAATAACTCCAAGAAAGGAAGTGTTTATTGTTCATAGAGGCTGACATGTGGGACCCATGAGCCAGCAAAGTCTTCAACGTTTCAAAGGCGGCAGGGGATCAAAAGAAAAAGGAAGTAGCCAGAAATTAGGGGTAAAAAATAACTCCAAGAAAGGAAACTTTTATTGTTCATAGAGGATGACATGCGGGACCCATGCTCCAGCAGCTTCCTCAACGTTTCAAAGGCGGCATGAGATCGAAAGAAAAAGGCAAGTGACCAAATATCAGGACCCGAAAATAATCGAAGAAAGAAATTTTATTGTACATAGATGATGACATGCGGGACCCATTTAGCAGCAGCGGTCTCAACGTTTCCAAGGCGGCACGGGATCAAAAGAAAAAGGAAGTAGCCAGAAATTAGGGTTCAAAAATAACTCCAAGAAAGGAAACTTTTATTGTTCGTAGAGGATGACATGAGGGACCCATGAGCCAGCAGCTTACTCAACGTTTCAAAGGCGGCATGAGATCGAAAGAAAAAGGCAAGTGACAAAATATCAGGAGACAAAGATAATCCAAGAAAAGAAAACTTTATTGTACATAGAGGATGACATGCGGGTCCCATTTAGCAGCAGCGGTCTCAACGTTTCAAATGCGGCTTGAGATCAAAAGAAAAAGAAAGTAGCCAGAAATTAGGGGGTAAAAAAACTCCAATAAAGGAAAGTTTTATCGATGAGCCAGCAGAGTCCTCAACGTTTCAAAGGCGGCAGGGGATCAAAAGAAAAAGGAAATAGCCGAAAATCAGAGGGTGAAAAAAAAAACCAAGAAAATGAACTTTTATAGTACATAGAGGATGACATGCGGGTCCCATGAGCCAGCAGGTTTTCAACGTTTCAAACGTGGCATGAGATCGAAAGAAAAGGCAAGTGACCAAATATCAGGATCCAAAAATAATCAAGAAAAGAAACTTGATTGTACATAGAGTATGACATGCGGGTCCCATTTAGCAGCAGCGGTATCACCGTTTGAGAGGCGGCAGGGGATCGAAAGAAAAAGGCAAGTGACCAAATATGAGGTGCCAAAAAAATTGAAGAAAAGAAAGTTTTATTGTACATAGAGGATGACATGCGGGTCCCATGAGCCAGCAGGTTTTCAACGTTTCAAACGTGGCATGAGATCGAAAAGAAAAGGCAAGTGACCAAATATCAGGAGCCAAAAATAATTCAAGAAAAGAAACTTGATTGTACATAGAGGATGGCATGCGGGTCCCATTTAGCAGCAGCGGTATCACCGTTTGAGAGGGGGATCGAAAGAAAAGGCAAGTGACCAAATATCAGGAGCCAAAAATAATCTAAGAAAAGAAATTTTATTACATAGAGGATGACATGCGGGTCCCATTTTGCAGCAGCGGTCTCAACGTTTCCAAGGCGGCACAGGACCAAAAGAAAAATGAAGTAGCCAGAAATCAGGGGGTGAAAAAAATCCAAAAAAAGAACGATTTCAATTGGGCTGCATGTGGACATCTGGGCATTCGAACTATCCTGCTGGCCCTTTTGACTCGTACAATTTCAGCCCACTCCAAAACAGGATAGTTCGGATTTTTCTAAAAAAACAGGAAAGTCCTATGCTTCGCAAAAACAAAAAACAAGGAGATTCAGCATATAAATTTGTTTATGTAAAAATAAAGATTTAATTTATCCGTTGAAATAGCTCAGAGCGCAATACACTGTTTATTGTCTGCAAAATAATCAAGATATCACATGTTTCTTGTACGGGGAGGCTGACATCGGGGACCCATGAGCCAGCAGCGTCGTTTTAAAGGCGGCAGGGGATGGAAAGAAAAAATAAACCAAAAATCTGTTGGTAAAAAATCCAAGAAAAGAAACATTTTCGTTCTGAGAGGATGACATGCGGGACCCATGAGGCAGCAGCGTCCTCAGCGTTTATTGTTCATAGAGGCTGACATGTGGGACCCGTGAGCCAGCAGCGTCCTCAACGTTTTAAAGGCGGCAGGATATCGAAAGAAAAAATAAGCCAAAAATCATTTGGTAAACAATATCCAAGAAAAGAAACATTTACCGTTCTGAGAGGATGACATGCGGGACCCATGAGGCAGCAGCATCCTCAACGATTCCAAGGCGGCAGGGGATCAAAGAAAAAAAAAGGAAATATCCAGAAATTAATTAGGGGTTCAAAAAAAATCCATCAAAGGAAACTTTTATTGTTCATAGAGGATGACTTGTGGGACCGACCTGCCAACAGCGTCCTCATCGTTTCAAAGGGGCAGGAGATCCAAAGAAAAAGGCAAATAGCCAGAAATTAGGGGTCAAAAATAACTCCAAGAAAGGAAACTTTTATTGTTCGTAGAGGATGACATGCGGGACATGAGCCAGCAGCTTACTCAACGTTTCAAAGGCGGCATGAGATCGAAAGAAAAAGGCAAGTGACAAAATATCAGGAGCAAAAGATAATCCAAGAAAAGAAACTTTATTGTACATAGAGGATGACATGTGGGTCCCATTTTGCAGCAGCGGTCTCAATGTTTGTAATGCGGCTTGAGATCAAAAGAAAAAGAAAGTAGCTAGTAATTAGGGGGTGAAAAAAATCCAAGAAAGGAAAGTTGATGGACATAGAGGATGACATGCGGGTCCCTTGAGCCAACAGCTTACTCAACGTTTCAAAGGGGGCAGGGGATCAAAAGAAAAAGGCAAGCCAAAAATCAGAGGGTGAAAAAAAATCCAACAAAGGAAACTTTTATAGCACATAGAGGATGACATGCGGGTCCCATGAGCCAGCAGGTTCCTCAACGTTTCAAACGTGGCATGAGATCGAAAGAAAAAGGCAAGTGCCCAAATATGAGGTGCCAAAAAAACTCCAAGAAAAGAAAGTTGATTGCTCATAGAGGATGACATGCGGGTCCCATGAGCCAGCAGGTTCCTCAACGTTTCAAACGTGGCATGAGATCGAAAGAAAAGGCAAGTGACCAAATATGAGGAGCCAAAAATAATTCAAGAAAAGTAAGTTTTATAGTACATAGAGGATGACATGCGGGTCCCATTTAGCAGCGGTATCACCGTTTGGGAGGGGATCAAAAGAAAAAAGAAATTGCCAAAAATCAGAGGGTGAAAAAAAACCAAGAAAATGAACTTTTATAGTACATAGAGGATGACATGCGGGTCCCATGAGCCAGCAGGTTCCTCAACGTTTCAAACGTGGCATGAGATCGAAAGAAAAAGGCAAGTGACCAAATATGAGGAGCCAAAAATAATTCAAGAAAAGAAAGTTTTATAGTACATAGAGGATGACATGCGGGTCCCATTTAGCAGCGGTATCACCGTTTGAAGGCGGCAGGGGATCAAAATAAAAAAGAAATTGCCAAAAATCAGAGGGTGAAAAAAAACCAAGAAAATGAACTTTTATAGTACATAGAGGATGACATGCGGGTCCCATGAGCCAGCAGGTTCCTCAACGTTTCAAACGTGGCATGAGATCGAAAGAAAAAGGCAAGTGAAAAAATATCAGGAGCCAAAAATAATTCAAGAAAAGAAAGTTTTATAGTACATAGAGGATGACATGCGGGTCCCATTTTTATGACCAAGGGATTTTTAGGGAGCGTTTGAGAAAAAGGGAGGGTGAAAAAAAACCAAGAAAATGAACTTTTATAGTACATAGAGGATGACATGCGGGTCCCATGAGCCTGCAGGTTCCTCAACGTTTCAAACGTGGCATGAGATCGAAAGAAAAAGGCAAGTGAAAAAATATCAGGAGCCAAAATAATTCAAGAAAAGAAAGTTTTATAGTACATAGAGGATGACATGCGGGTCCCATTTAGCAGCAGCGGTATCACCGTTTGAGAGGCGGCGGGGGATCAAAAAAAAAAATTGCCAAAAATCAGAGGGTGAAAAAAACCAAGAAAATGAACTTTTATAGTACATAGAGGATGACATGCGGGTCCCATTTAGCAGCAGCCCAGTTTGAGAGGCAGCAGGGGATCGAAAGAAAAAGTCAAGTGACCAAATATGAGGTGCCAAAAAAAATCCAAGAAAAGAAAGTTTTATAGTACATAGAGGATGACATGCGGGTCCCATTTAGCAGCGCGGTATCACTGTTGAGAGGCAGCAGGGGATCGAAAGAAAAAGTCAAGTGACCAAATATGAGGTGCAAAAAAAATCCAAGAAAAGAAAGTTTTATAGTACATAGAGGATGACATGCGGGTCCCATTTAGCAGCAGCGGTATCACCGTTTGAGAGGCGGCGGGGATCGAAAGAAAAAGGTAAGTGACCAAATATGAGGTGCCAAAAATAATTCAAGAAAAGAAAGTTTTATAGTACATAGAGGATGACATGCGGGTCCCGGGCAGCAGCGGTATCACCGTTTGAGAGGCGGTAGGGGATCGAAAGAAAAAGGCAAGTGACCAAATTTGAGGTGCCAAAAAACTCCAAGAAAAGAAAGTTGATTGCACATAGAGGATGACATGCGGGTCCCATTTAGTAGCAGCGGTCTCAACGTTTCCAAGGCGGCAAGGGATCAAAAGAAAAAGGAAGTAGCCAGAAATCAGGGGGTCAAAAAAATCCAAGAATAGAAAGAATTTTGGTTCATAGAGGATGACATGCGGGACCCATGATCCTGCATCGTAAACGGCTCGATCGGAGAACGTTGAACGAGATGGCGCGATCTAGAAAAAAACAATGCCAGAGAGGCTGCCATCTGGGCCCTACATCCCTCGGCGGTGCGGATTTGCGTTGACTCGGCCGGCGAACCCGAGATTTCGAGATGCACCACGTCCCGGGCCACCATACGCGACGTTTTGGCCGCTTTCGTCGGGCTAGGTGGCCTCAAAAACGAGAAAAAAAAAGTTTTGACATGCACCACGGAGGGACCAAAATCGTCGGCCATGGTACACCAGCAACCACGACGCGACTTCAACTTCGTCGGCCATGGCAACTTTTCTTGTAGTGAAACCTAGGATTTGACCAAGATTCAAATGGGCATACAAAATTCAAAAAATGAAAAAAAAATGAAAAACCAAAGCACATAGTCTTCTTATGTCATATAGTAAGCATTCTAGTTGATAAACAAGGTCTAGACATATTCAAACCAGAAAAAATCATGTATCTACCCCCTAACCCTAAACTCTGTCTTATGAAGTCAAGCATGAAGAGAAGTGATTCTAGGTTTCAAACATGGAAATTTCACAAACCTCCTAAAAGCTTCATTTTACAGTGACTATTAAGAAGGATCCATGCTTACCTTTTCATTTTCGTGTTTTGAACTTGTTTAAATCTTGGTCAAACCTAGGATTTGACCAAGGTTCTAATGGGCATAAAAATTCAGAACAAAATCAGAAATAATGAAAAACCAAAGCACATAGTCTTCTTATGTCATATAGTAAGCATTCTAGTTGATAAACAATGTCTAGCCATATTCAAACCAGAAAAATCATGTATACCCCCTAACCCTAAACTCTGAATTAGTGGGACCCCCAAAACTTGCAAATACGAGCGATGCATCCAAAAGAAACACATGTCCCCTACCCCGTGATTTTTACCAGATTTGAAATCAGGCCAAAGGTGGTTCAGAAAAGGCAATCGAACATCATGGATTGCTCATCTTTTTCTATATAGCTAGGGAAAATACAGACATGCCATACCAATTAGAAAATAGCACTGACTTGGTCTACTATAGTACTACTACACAAGAACCATATACATGTCAAACTTTTCAATCATGACCCACATGCATTTTATGTATATATTCACAACTTTTAATGCATGCATGAAAACTCAGCAAAATATGTGCATTTTGGGTTGTCGCACATAAATGTGCTTTTACTTGTCTGCCACCAATCCAATTTTCATGTGAGGGGGAAACATGACACACGATGGACATTTCCAATGTTTCACGAATTAATTATCTCAATTTGCATCCATATATATATGCGCCTGGTTACTGAAAGATCGAACCAAAGGTGAACTTGAAACGTTTTCATTTTCATGTTTTAAACTTGTTTAAATCTTGGTCAACCCTTGGATTTGACCAAGATTCATAAAAAATTCAAAAACATAGTCTTCTTATGTCATACAGTCAACATTCAAGTTGATAAAACAAGATCTAAACATATTAAAAGAAGAATCATGTATCTACCCCCTAACCCTAAACTCTGTCTTTTGAAGTCAAACATGAAGATACGTGGTTTTGGGTTTACAAAATGGAAATTTCAAAAACCTCCGAAAAGCTTAATTTTGGAGTGACTAAGAAGGATACATGCTTACTTTTTCATTTTCATGTTTTAAACTTGTTTAAAGCTTGGTCAAACCTAGCTAGCTTGGATTTGACCAAGATTCAAGTGCGCATAAAAAATTCGAAAAAACCCCCAAAAATGAAAAACCATAACACATAGTCTTCTTACGTCACATATATAGTAAGCATTCAAGTTGATAAACAATATCTAGACATATCAAACAAGAAAAATCATGTATCTACCCCTAACCCTAAATTTGTCTTATGAAGTCAAGCATGAAGAGAAGTGGTTTGGGTTTTCAAACATGGAAATTTCGAAAACCTCCCAAAAGCTTCATTTCGGAGTGACTAAGAAGGATCCATGCTTACTTTTTCATTTTCATGTTTTAAACTTGTTTAAATCTGGTTCAAACCTAGGATTTGACCAAGATTCAAATGGGCATAATTTTTTTAAAAAAAATCAGAAAAATGAAAAACCAAAGCAAATAGTATTCTTATGTCATATAGTAAGCATTCAAGGTGATAAACAAGGTCTAGACATATTCAAACGGCAAATCATCTACCCTAACCCTAAACTCTGGCTTTGAAGTCAAGCATTGTCAACACCCGGATTTTTAAGTCCGGATGCCTATTATGTCATTCATCGCAATCCCAGGAATATTGTTGTTGCGAGACATAACAGTTGATACCATAAGTCATCATTCATTACAAACCGTCATTGTCTTACAAAAGGGGATCACATGATCCAATATTACACAAATAGTTGATCTATTGATCAACGAACAACATAGTAGCGGAAGCGTAATAAAAGTGGACTATCTAGTTCCACAGGCCAACGCTTGACGTTAGGCGACTCCTAGTTGTTGTAGACTTCCTGCTGACCGTCATCCTCATATTGCTGCTCCTCTTCATATTCTGGCCATTTGAATAGCCAGGGACACAGCCGTGAGTACTTTAAAGTACTCGCAAACTAATACTAATGTAATTACTACCAATTTTAGTAAGGGGGTGCTAAGCTCTAGTTTTATTTGCATAAAGCCAATTTTAGTTCATAAGCATTTCATATAGACCATTCATTAACTAACTAACTCAAGTGGGAACATTAGTGTCATTCCCACAACTTAGTTGTGTTTCAAATTCAAGTCACCACTTCAAATTCAACCCTCATTTTCAAATAAAGTTCTAATGACGGAACAGTATGGCCCTTCCAATTGTCCGTAACCGTGGACACAGCTATTCGAATAGTTTTACACTCTGCAGAGGTTGCACACTTGTGCCACAACATTTGATTACATCCGTCAGAGATAACTCTGAATAATCGTAACTCAGTACGCGGATCATCAACTCTAACCTTTCACTTACACATCCTAGTATAGGCACCTCTCCCCATGAGCTTGGCCTCCCGGTGAAAACAAACCGTCAACCCGGGAACTGCACAGGGCTTGGGCCGGACAATTCACCTCATTCACGTCATTTCACATCATTTCACCTTTATCGGAGGCAGCCTCGGCATAACCCCTATGACACTTGTTTAGAGGGAACCCATACTAAGACATATAAACTTCTAGTTAGACCCTACCCATAATCAGGTATTGTGGGGGTACTTGTATATTGGAATGGTATCGCATCCGAACCCAACCATTAGTTTTTAACTAAGTCACCAAGTCATTCATTTCATTCAAGTCATATTCACCTTCAAATCCTTCCAAGTCATTTCATATCACAATGTTCCCATCTAGAGTAGTCAATTTTATTTATTTAGCACTAGCCACTAGTCATGAGGGGTGCTAACTAGCTTTGAATTGCATGAGCTACCTTTGTTAACCTTGTCCTACTCTAGACTAAGTGAATCCTGAATCAAAAAGTACTTTGATGAAATAAAGCAGTAAAACTTGTAAGTAAAAGCTTATAGTAAAAACTGGGATGGCTTAGTAAATATAAAGTAAAGTGTGGGGTGCTTTGCTCTTGGAGCTTTACATTGCAAGAGTGTTAGCTTGCCTTGAGTGTTGTACTGGTCAAAGTGGTCTTCCTCTCCTTGAAGTAGACCTCCTCCTCCTCGGTGTACTCCTCGGTACTAGCGTCTAAATACGAATACAATACACACAATCACCACACAAAGCTCAAGTACTAGACTAAGCACACACATGAGTCACTCAAACTAAACTATCATCACACATGCTTCTTATGTGAGTTGACTTTGTTTTATTCTTAAGAAAAATAATTTCCTCTCATTACATATATTAATTAGGGTTTCTATTTAATTCTTGAGAGAAATAATTTCCTCTCATTGAATATTATTAAAATTTAATTTCCTCACTTAATAGCATATGACCTAGGTTGACCAAAGTCAACCTCTTCACAAGTATTAATTGGAAAAATGATTTAAATGAGGTGATGCACCTCATGCATTTTAATAACACATGGTAATGATTTAATATCATCAATTAATTTAATATGAATTTTAGTTGACCATGGTCTCTACCTCATATTAACTTAGTTGAGACAAGATTTAAATGAGAGAGAAGCTCTCATACATTTTAATAATTAATGTAGCATATTTAAAATTATCTAGAAATAGCCATAAGGCCAATTTTTAAACTAAGCCATGATCATACAAACAACTATGCAATATTTTTACATATTTAGATAGATATGGTGAAATATGATTTTTGAGAGTTGGAATCAACTCAATAGCATTTTTATTTAATTTTTAATAATTAATTGAAGTAGAAAAAGGCCCTGCCTTGTTTATTTTGTCACATTTATTCTACAATAAATCTAAGGTTGAGACCAGTGTAGTCTTGTAGACAATTTAACAAGGTTTCCAAATATATAAAATTTGTTCAATTTGGTTTGGTAGATTTTATTCTATTTAATTTTCAAAACAGCATCTGAGAAGAAATAATCAAATTCGAAATTCAATTTGAATTGTGGGCTGGCGGGAAACTTAACGGGCTAAGCAGAGGAGAGGGAAGTGGGCCGGCCCAGTAGCGCGTCCACGCCGGGCCGCCTGACAGCGTGGGGCCACGTGTCGGTGGGTTTCACACGAAGCGGTACGACAAAAGAGAGCCGTGCGATTAGCGATGGATCGACGGCTCAGAGGAGTCGTCGTCTCCGGCGAGAGGGTGGCTTACGGGCGGCGCAGTAGGGGGTCGGAGCGGGCGTCGGAGCTCCGGCGAGCGTCGGAGTGGTGCGCCGCGTCGTTGTAGTGGATGAGGAAGCGTTTGGAAGCAGTCTCGTCTCCAGGGGTGGCCTCCTTCTCCGGCGAGCTCCGTGTACGGCGGCGGCGATGAGCTTGCGATTGGAGCGGTGGCTAATCGAGCGAATTGGAGAGAGGCAGTGGAGGAGGAGATGAGTGGTGTGAAAGAGGGAGAGGAGGGGCGCTTTTTAGCGTCGAGAGGTGGCCGTGGCGCATGGATGAGCTTATCGTCGACGACGATGCTACAGGGGAGCTGGTGGCCTGGCGATGACGCGCGTGTGTGGGAGATGTCGATGCCGTCATGCTGCGCTTGATTGCGGGGAAAACAAGGGAGAAACGAGGACGAGAGGGTGACGGGAGCTGGCAGTACCGCGGCGGAGGACGTCGTCGATGGCGTCGTCTACAGGCACGGCGCGAGCCAATGAGCTTGTCTGGGAGGTGCGTGGTGACGTCGTGAAGCCGTGGGCGCAGAGAGAGAGTGCGAGGTCAACGGGGCGGCGGGGCGTCGGCGTGGCCGGGCGCGTCGGCGTCGCCATGCACGCTCTGGCGTGCGCGTGCATGTCGCGCGTGCGGGCGTCCTGGCGTGTCGGTGCACGGATTCGTCGAGCAAGGTGTCGAGGAGGTTCAGGAGGAGTGTGTAGCACAAGATTGACACGGTGGTGCATGATGGAGATGGCCAGAGAGCAAATGGGCATGGTGAGCTCATGCCATGCCACGGCATGGCATGGTTTCCTTCTGTTGATGATGCAAGGGTGTACCAAAGTTTGTCTGGTGTGCTTGGCAGGGTAGAGGGTGGTCAATGGAGTACAATGGCTGACCTAGGTCGATGGTTCATGCAAAGATCTGCTGGGTTTTGCAATGTATGGAGTTTGCAAATTGGTGCACACAAGGTGTTTGTAGAAATGGCCGCAAGAGAAATCTTTTGGAATTTTTGAGTGAAATTTGGTGGGTTTGAATTAAACAATATTTGCAGTAGATTGGTGGTGGTGGTGGTGGTCAAAATAGGGTTGAAATGCAAAAACTCAAATTGCAGATGATCTTCATTTTGAATTCTGGTTCCAACTTTGCTTGATGATATCTTTGAATCTAGAAGGAGTTTGCATAAGGTTGCTTGAGCAAAGTTGTTCACTTTTATGTTGTCTTGGATGAGGTGCAAAGGTTTGTCAAAGTTTAGTTTAGAAATTTTGAAATAACATGGCTCAAAGAGGGCATCTGGTTATAAATGGCACATGTGACCATATTGCATGTAACTTGTAATTTGGATTGTATTTTCATTTGATTTGAGTTTCTTTGAGTTCAAAGGTGTTTAAATGTGTTTAGTAACCATTTACAACTAATGGTGCAAGCCATTGTGGCCTAGGTTAAGTATTTGCATTTTGGCCAAATGTGTATGTAGGGGTATTTGTTCTTTTCTTGCATTTCCTTTATTTCCTTTAGATGGGCATGGTATGATCTTGTAGTAGGGTTTAAGCTTCATTGTTAGACAAACAAACACCCATCATGGCAAATGCACACTTAACACAAAAGTAAAATATGAGAATATGCATAGCACTTATGTTGTGAAAAAGTTTTTGTTGGTTCTCAAATTTGGGTTTTGGAACTCTCTCTCTTTATCTCTTTATTAAATTTTGGGATGTTACAAACCCTTCCCCCTTACAAAAGATCTCGTCCCGAGATCTTAAAGAAAACTAGGTACTAAAGAGATCTGGGTATTCCTTCTTCATGTCTTCTTCTCGCTCCCAGGTGGCTTCTTCTTCGGTGTGATTGCTCCATTGAATCTTCAGGAACTTGATACTCCTGGTGCGGGTGGTTCTGTATGCTTCTTCCAGGATGCGAATAGGCACTTCGCGATACGTCAAGTCCGTGTTGATATCCACCGAGCGGTGATCGATATTCTTGAATACTTCGGTCTTCTCCGGTACTTCCAAGCATTTCCGGAGCAGTGAGATGTGAAACACATTGTGCACAGCCGCCATTTCTTCCGGTAGTTCCAGTTGATAAGATACTTCTCCTCGGCGACTCAGAACTTTGAAGGGTCCGACATATCGGGGCGCAAGCTTTCCTTTCAGCTGGAATCTCTGCATTCCTTTGAGGGGTGACACCTTGAGATAAACAAAATCTCCGATCTCGAAGGTCATCTCTCGGCGTCTCTTGTCGGCGTAGCTCTTCTGTCTTGATTGCGCAGTCTTGAGGTACTCGCGGATCTTGTGAACCTTTTCTTCAGCTTCTCGAAGAACATCCAGTCCAAAGACTTGGCTTTCTCCGACTTCCGACCAATTCAGAGGGGTACGACACTTCCTTCCGTACAGGGCTTCAAAGGGGGCCATCTGTAAGCTGGCTTGGTAACTGTTGTACGAGAATTCTGCATAAGGCAAGCAGTCTTCCCACTTGGATCCATATTCCAGTACACAGGCTCTCAGCATGTCTTCGAGTATCTGGTTGACTCTTTCGGTCCGTCGACCGAGGGTGATAGGCGGTGCTGAAATTTAGCCGGGTTCAAGTCCTTCATGCACTTTCTGCCAGAATCTTGAGGTGAACTGCGATCCTCTATCTGACACTATTGACTTCGGGGTTCCATGCAGGCGACTATTCTGGAGATGTATAACTCCGCTAGCTTGGGGCCTTGATAGGTGGTCTTGACAGGGATAAAATGGGCTACCTTGGTCAATCTGTCGACCACTACCCAAATAGAATCATTCCCTTTGCTAGATTTGGGCAGTCCCGTGATGAAGTCCATTCCGACTGAGTCCCACTTCCATTCCGGAATCTGTAAGGGTTGCAACAGTCCGGCGGGTCGTTGATGTTCTGCCTTGCTCTCTGACGGATATCACACTTGGCGATGTAGCTCCCGATTTCTCGCTTCATTCCATGCCACCAAAATTGTTCCTTCAAATCTTGGTACATCTTGGTACCTCCGGGGTGGATAGAGTATAGGGTGTCGTGGGCCTCCTTCAGTATGAATTGCTTCAACTCTGAGTCCGATGGTACGCACAGACGTCCGTTGTACCAAAGAACTCCTTCTTCATCTACAGTGAATCCTGGTGCTTTTCCTGCAGCTATCTTGCCTTTGATTCCGTCAATGCTGGCATTTCCCTTCTGGGCTTCCTTGATCTGACCAATCAAGGTGGGCTGGAGCTCTATGCTGGCTAGGAATCCTTCACTAACTAGTTCCATTCTGAACTGCTCAAACTCTTGGTGTAGGCTAGGTTGTTCTTCGGCTATCATGGAGTTCAACTGACAAGGCAGTCTACTCAGGGCATCTGCCACTACATTGGCCTTGCCGGGGTGGTAATGGATTTCCATATCATAATCTTTTATCAACTCTAACCATCTCCTCTGCCTCATGTTTAGTTCCTTCTGGGTGAAAATGTACTTCAGGCTCTTGTGATCAGTAGATCTCGCATCGATTACCCATGAGGTAATGACGCCATACTTTCAGGCTAACACTACGGCTGCAAGCTCGAGGTCATGGGTTGGGTAGTTCTGCTCATGCTGCTTTGCCGGGACAGATAAGATATCACCTTTCCTTCTTGCATCAACACACATCCAAGACCAATCTTAGATGCGTCACAATAGACGTCAAAGGGCTTGGTGATGTCCGGCATGATTAGGATGGGGGCTGTGGTTAGTCTGGTCTTAAGCTGCTGGAAGCTGGCTTCACATTTATCAGTCCATTCAAACTTCTTGTCCTTCTTCAACAGTTGTGTCATTGGCCTGGCAATGCTTGAAAATCCTTCAACAAATCTGCGGTAATATCCCGCTAATCCAAGAAATGCACGGACCTCGGTCTGTGTGGTTGGGACTTTCCATTCCTCAACTGTTTTGATTTTGGTGGGATCTACAGCAATTCCTCCTGCAGACAAGATATGTCCCAGGAATCCTACCTCTTTCAACCAAAACTCGCACTTGCTGAACTTGGCATACAACTTGTGCTGTCTAAGGGTTTCTAGGATAACCTCCAAATGTTGCTCATGTTCCTCTTCGGTTTTGGAGTAGATAAGGATGTCGTCGATGAAGACAACGACAAACTTATCCAGAAAGTTCATGAAGATCTTATTCATGAGGTTCATGAAATAAGCGGGGGCATTGGTTAATCCAAACGACATGACGTTGTACTCATACAACCCATATCTGGTGGTAAAGGCAGTCTTGGGGATATCCGTTGCACGGATCTTCAGCTGATGATAACCAGTCCTAAGATCAATCTTAGAGAACACGTGGCACCGGTCAGCTGGTCAAACAGGTCTTCTATCTTTGGCAAGGGGTATTTGTTTTTGATGGTGACATCGTTAAGCTTACGATAATCCGTACATAAACGACTGGCACCGTCTTTCTTATCCACAAACAAGACTGGGGATCTCCAAGGCGACGCACTTGGTCGTATCAGACCTTTGGCTAACAAGTCATCCAATTGCTTCTTCAGATCCACTAGTTCTGTTGGGTTCATGCTATAGGCTCTTTGTGCTATAGGTCCTGTTCCAGGGATTAACTCGATAATAAACTCGATATCCCGATCTGGGGGCATACCGGGTAGATCATCAGGAAACACATCAGGGTATCGACAAACGACCCTAATCTGATCCAAGGTTGGCTTGGCTAAACTCTGGTTGCAGGTGAATTTTCTGGGTAGTCTTTCAGATATGTGTTCCACTAGTATTCCGGTGCTACTAGTCATGGTGATGGCCTTCTTGGCACAATCTATCAATCCATGATGTTTGGACATCCAGTCCATACCCAGTACTACTTCCAAACCTTTGGCTCCCAGAACAATCAAGTTTGCATAAAAATCTATTTCATGAATTCTGATAGGAACATCTTTGCAAATTTTTCTAGCTTTGGTTGTTGATCCAGGTATTTGAATTACCATAACATGTTTCAAACTGATTGGTTGAATTTTACTTGTGCATGCAAAGTCTTCAGTGACAAATGAATGCGATGCTCCAGAATCAAACAACACTCTGGCAGGTACTGAGTTGACAGAAAACATACCCAGTACGACGTCTGGTGCTTCCTGTGCTTCTTCCGCACTCATATGAAAGAGGCGGCCGTTGCGGTTGTTGGGGTTGTTGGGGGCGAACTTCTTGCCGGTGGTGACACGACGCTGCTGCTGTGCCAGCAGTGCCGGCGAGCTTGGCCAGCCTTTTGGGGCACTCATTGGAGTAGTGTCCCACTATGCCGCATTCATAACAGGTGATAGTGGCCTTGTCCTTGGGAGTGACGGGGATAGCATTGCTCCCGGTCCTCGGGGCTGTGTTGGAGTTATTGGGGTTGTTGTTGGCGGGGGCTCTCGGCGGAGCGCGGTTGTAGTTGCTGTTGTGGTGCACATAGGAGTTGATGTTGTTGTTGTTGTTGTTGTTGTGGGGGCCTCCTGGCCTTGGGTTTCCTCCGCTCCGGTTCTGAAAACCGGGGCGTGACATCTGGTTCTGGGGCTTGGTGTTTCTGGGGTTGAAACCACCGCTTGAGCTGGGGCGATACCGTGGGGTATTGCTGGGCCCGCTTTGATGCATCATGCGGCGCTTTCGGTTCTCATTTGCTTGGTGCAGTTTGCCTTCCATCTGGATGGCAGAATCCACTAGGGCTTCGAGGTCGGCGAAGGGGATGTTGACTAAGACTGTCTGCATCTCATCGTGCAGACCGTTGAGGAATCTCTCCTTTCTTTTCTCGGTGGTGTCGGTTTCATCGGGGGCGTACCTTGACAGTGAGGAACTGTCGCGGTATTCTACCACCGACATCCGTCCTTGCTTCAGTTCACGGAATTCATCCCTCATCTTCTTGATCAAACCTGGTGGCACATGGTACTTGCTAAACTTGAGCTTGAAGTCAGCCCAAGTCATCATTTGTCCGGCATTTAATGCACGGGCGCTTGTCCACCAAGCTCTTGCTGGTCCGGCGAGGTAGTGCGTAGCAAACAACACCTTCTCATTTTCCTCAACTCCGGCTACCTCCAAGTTATTTTCCATGGTTTGCAGCCATCATCTGCATCTAAAGGTTCTTCAGTCTTGCTGAAAACTGGTGGGTTGGTGTTTTGGAAATTCTTGAGTTTTGACCCTGGGTGATCATGGTTCCCATGGCCATGCTGGTTGTTGGCTAACTGTTGCAGTGCTGCTATGGTGGCTTGGCGTTCAGCTCTGTCAGTTTCCCTGTCTGCCAGTTGCATCATAGCATCGGGTTCGCGTTGCGATGCGGACGAGCCATCTGAACAGGTAGATAGATCATGAGACGAGAGGGAATTTTCTATGGCTGTTTTGGGTAAGTTTTAAAACTTAAAAACTTGAAGTCTTTTGATGATGCACATAACACACAAACATTCATTCATTCATTCAGCATATATTACAATCTAACACACCACACTAATGGTTTTAAGAACCATTCTCTTAAGCTACGATACAACGGGCGGGGATACAACTCACACCTACATAAGTGAAACTAGTGCAACTACTCCTCATCATCATCAACATCGATGGGAATGATCCCATCCTCTCCGGCATCCAGAAACTCGTAGTCCTCCTCATCGGTGAACTCATCCTCCTCGAAGTCGTTGTCATCACTCAGGAAGTCTTCTCCTCCCTGAATGTCTTCTCCTTCCTCCTCCATCTCCCTCATTTGCTCTTCTTGAGCCTGAATAGTGGCCTCCAAAGAGGCTATCTTTGCGCGGAGGCGCGCAATGGTAGCGTCCTTCTTGGCACGCTGCAGGCGGAGCGACTTGCGGTCGGTGTTGAGCATCCTGATGGCATCGGCGTGCTGAGCCAATGCCATGTGAGTCTGGTTGGCGTGACCACGCACATTGTCCAGCTCCCTCTGGGTCTGGAACAACATAAAATCCAGATGATCCACGTGATGCCTCAACTGGGGGTGGAATGGCAGGTCCAAGGGTGCTCCAGTATGATCACGCCTTGCTTGATGAGCATAGCGAGACTCTTGTATTGCCACCGCATTCTGTCCGCACAGACGCGCAAGTGCTTCCTGAAGAGCACGAGCGAGTCCGTCCAGCCAGTTGCTTTCCCTGAAGGAAAAGAGGATCCTCTCAGAAGTGGGAGGCTCCATCTTGCCCCTCAAGTCAGCGGTGATAATCCACTGAAGTTCCCCTCCGTGCTGGTCGTTGACCTGGACTCCGTGAAACTCGGGGTGGGGGCGTCCAAGAGAGTCCGACAGGGCGTCAAGGTCCCTTTCGAAGATCAAGTCTCCGCCGTTCCCGAGCTGGTAAAACTTCACGTTGGTTGGCTCCATCTGAAAGGGAAATGGATAAGTAAGTTAGAGAGGTGCACAAGTGTGGCAAAATTTTAGATAGATTTATAAGGAAGAGCATGACTTATCATTTTGAAAAGATCTCAAAGAGAAGAAAATGAATAAGTTTTTCACAAATACTCACTTCATTTGTTTTTGAAACTAAATTTTTCAGACGTCCATTCTAACTAGGGTCTCCTAAGGTCAAACAATGGCTCTGATACCAACTTGTAAACACCCGGATTTTTAAGTCCGGATGCCTATTATGTCATTCATCGCAATCCCAGGAATATTGTTGTTGCGAGACATAACAGTTGATACCATAAGTCATCATTCATTACAAACCGTCATTGTCTTACAAAAGGGGATCACATGATCCAATATTACACAAATAGTTGATCTAAGCTTAATTTTGGAGTGACTAAGAAGGATCCATGCTTACTTTTTCATTTTCATGTTTTAAACTTGTTTAAACCTTGGTCAAACCTAGGATTTGACCAAGATTCAAATGGGCATAAAAATTCGAAAAAACCAAAAAATGAAAAACCAAAGCACATAGTCTTCTTACGTTACATATATAGTAAGAATTCAAGTTGATAAACAATATCTAGACATATCAAACAAGAAAAATCATGTATCTACCCCTAACCCTAAATTTGTCTTATGAAGTCAAGCATGAAGAGAAGTGGTTTGGGTTTTCAAAAAAGGAAATTTCGAAAACCTCCCAAAAGCTTCATTTTGGAGTGACTAAGAAGGATCCATGCTTACTTTTTCATTTTCATGTTTTAAACTTGTTTAAATCTTGTTCAAACCTAGGATTTGACCAAGATTCAAATGGGCATAAAAAATTTCAAAAAAATTAGAAAAATGAAAAACCAAAGCAAATAGTATTCTTATGTCATATAGTAAGCATTCAAGGTGATAAACAAGGTCTAGACATATTCAAACCAGGCAAATCATGTATCTACCCCCTAACCCTAAACTATGTCTTTTGAAGTCAAGCATGAAGATGTAAACACCCGGATTTTTAAGTCCGGATGCCTATTATGTCATTCATCGCAATCCCAGGAATATTGTTGTTGCGAGACATAACAGTTGATACCATAAGTCATCATTCATTACAAACCGTCATTGTCTTACAAAAGGGGATCACATGATCCAATATTACACAAATAGTTGATCTATTGATCAACGAACAACATAGTAGCGGAAGCGTAATAAAAGTGGACTATCTAGTTCCACAGGCCAACGCTTGACGTTAGGCGACTCCTAGTTGTTGTAGACTTCCTGCTGACCGTCATCCTCATACTGCTGCTCCTCTTCATAGTCTGGCCATTTGAATAGCCAGGGACACAGCCGTTTGACTTTAAAGCAAACTAATACTAATGTAATTACTACCAATTTTAGTAAGGGGGTGCTAAGCTCTAGTTTATTTGCATAAAGCCAATTTTAGTTCATAAGCATTTCATATAGACCATTTATAAACTAACTAACTCAAGTGGGAACATTAGTGTCATTCCCACAACTTAGTTGTGTTTCCAATTCAAGTCACCACTTCAAATTCAACCCTCATTTTCAAATAAAGTTCTAATGACGGAACAGTATGGCCTTTCCAATTGTCTGTAACCGTGGACACGGCTATTCGAATAGTTTTACACTCTGCAGAGGTTGCACACTTGTGCCACAACATTTGATTACATCCGTCAGAGATAACTCTGAATAATCGTAACTCAGTACGCGGATCATCAACTCTAACCTTTCACTTACACATCCTAGTATAGGCACCTCTCCCCATGAGCTTGGCCTCCCGGTGAAAACAAACCGTCAACCCGGACAATTCACCTCATTCACGTCATTTCACATCATTTCACTTTTCGGAGGCAGCCTCGGCATAACCCCTATGACACTTGTTTAGAGGGAACCCATACTAAGACATATAAACTTCTAGTTAGACCCTACCCATAATCAGGTATTGTGGGGGTACTTGTATATTGGAATTGTATCGCATCCGAACCCAACCATTAGTTTTTAACCAAGTCACCAAGTCATTCATTTCATTCAAGTCATATTCACCTTCAAATCCTTCCAAGTCATTTCATATCACAATGTTCCCATCTAGAGTAGTCAATTTTATTTATTTAGCACTAGCCACTAGTCATGAGGGGTGCTAACTAGCTTTGATTTGCATGAGCTACCCTTGTTAACCTTGTTCTACTCTAGACTAAGTGAATCATGAATCAAAAAGTACTTTGATAAAATAAAGCAGTAAAACTTGTAAGTAAAAGCTTGTAGTAAAAACTGGGATGGCTTAGTAAATATAAAGTAAAGTGTGGGGTGCTTTGCTCTTGGAGCTTTGCACATTGCAAGAGTGTTAGCTTGCCTTGAGTGGTGTACTGGTCAAAGTGGTCTTCCTCTCCTTGGAAGTAGACCTCCTCCTCCTCGGTGTACTCCTCGGTACTAGCGTCTAAATACGAATACAATACACACAATCACCACACAAAGCTCAAGTACTAGACTAAGCACACACATGAGTCACTCAAACTAAACTATCATCACACATGCTTCTTATGTGAGTTGACTTTGTTTTATTCTTAAGAAAAATAATTTCCTCTCATTACAAATATTAATTAGGGTTTCTATTTAATTCTTGAGAGAAATAATTTCCTCTCATTGAATATTATTAAAATTTAATTTCCTCACTTAATAGCATATGACCTAGGTTGACCAAAGTCAACCTCTTCACAAGTATTAATTGGGAAAGTGATTTAAATGAGGTGATGCACCTCATGCATTTTAATAACACATGGTAATGATTTAATATCATCAATTAATTTAATATGAGTTTTAGTTGACCATGGTCTCTACCTCATATTAACTTAGTTGAGACAAGATTTAAATGAGAGAGAAGCTCTCATACATTTTAATAATTAATGTAGCATATTTAAAATGATCTAGAAATAGCCATAAGGCCAATTTTTAAACTAAGCCAAGATAATACAAACAACTATGCCATATTTTTACAGATTTAGATATATATGGTGAAATATGATTTTTGAGAGTTGGAATCAACTCAATAGCATTTTTATTTAATTTTTAATAATTAATTGAAGTAGAAAAAGGCCCTGCCTTGTTTATTTTGTCACATTTATTCTACAATAAATCTGAGGTTGAGACCAGTGTAGTCTTGTAGACAATTTAACAAGGTTTCCAAATATGTAAAGTTTGTTCAATTTGGTTTGGTAGATTTTATTCTATTTAATTTTCAAAACAGCATCTGAGAAGAAATAATCAAATTCTAAATAGCTTATTTGAACTGGTGGGCTTAGGCGGGAAACGCTAACGGGCTACGCAGAGAGAGAGAGAAGTGGGGCGGCCCAGTAGCGCGTCCACGCAATGGGCCGACTGACACGCTGGTTGGTTTCACACGGCGAAGCGGTACGAGAAAAGAGAGCCGTGCGATTAGGCGATGGATCGACGGCTCAGAGGAGTCGTCGTCTCCGGCGAGAGGGTGGCTTACGGGCGGCGGCAGTAGGGGGTCGGAGCGGCCGTCGGAGCTCCGGCGAGCGTCGGAGTGGTGCGCCACGTCGTTGTAGTGTGGATGAAGCGCCTAGAAGCAGTCTCGTCTCCAGGGGTGGCCTCCTTCTCCGGCGAGCTCCGTGTACTGGCGGCGGCGATGAGCTTGCGATTGGGGCCGTCGGGTGGCTAATCGAGCAAATTGAGAGGTCGAGGAGGGCGGTGTGAGGAGGAGAAGCGAGTGGCGTGCTCAGTTTGAGGAGAGGGGCGCTCCTTTTATAGCAGCGAGAGGTGGCCGTCATGCTGCGCTTGATTGCGGGGAAAACAAGGGAGAAACGAGGACGAGAGGGTGACGGGAGCTGGCAGTACCGCGGCTGAGGACGTCGTCGATGGCGTCGTCTGAGCACGCGCGAGCCAATGAGCTTGTCTGGGAGGTGCGTGGTGACGTCGTGAAGCCGTGGGCGCAGAGAGGAGGTGCGGAGGTCAACGGAGCTGGCGGGGCAGCTGGCGCTCTGGTCGTGCCCGTGGCGTCGCCGTGCACGCTCTAGCGCGCGCGTGCACGTCACTGGCACGTCTGGGCTTCGTGATCCTGGCGTGTCTGGTGCACGAATTCGTCGAGCAAGGTGTCGAGGAGGTTCAGGGGAGTGTGTAGCACAAGATTGACACGGTGGTGCATGATGGAGATGGCCAGAGAGCAAGTGGGCATGGTGAGCTCATGCCATGCCACGGCATGGCATGGGTTCCACTTGATGATGCAAGGGTGTACCAAAGTTTGTCTGGTGTGCTTGGCAGGGTAGAGGGAGGTCAATGGAGTACAATGGCTGACCTAGGGTCGATGGTTCATGCAAAGATCTGCTGGGTTTTGCAATGTATGGAGTTTGCAAATTGGTGCACGCAAGGTGTTGGCCGCAAGAGAAATCTTTTGGAATTTTTGAGTGAAATTTGGTGGGTTTGAATTAAACAATATTTGCAGTAGATTGGTGGTGGTGGTGGTCAAAATAGGGTTGAAATGCAAAAACTAAAATTGCACATGATCTTCATTTTGAATTCAGGTTCCAACTTTGCTTGATGATATCTTTGAATCCAGAAGGAGTTTGCATAAGGTTGCTTGAGCAAAGTTGTTCACTTTTATGTTGTCTTGGATGAGGTGCAAAGGTTTGTCAAAGTTTAGTTTAGAAATTTTGAAATAACAGGGCTCAAAGAGGGCATCTGGTTATAAATGGCACATGTGACCATATTGCATGTAACTTGGAATTTGGATTGTATTTTCATTTGATTTGAGTTTCTTTGAGTTAAAAGGTGTTTAAATGTGTTTAGTAACCATTTACAACTAATGGTGCAAGCCATTGTGGCCTAGGTTAAGTATTTGCATTTTGGCCAAATGTGTATGTAGGGGTATTTGTTCTTTTCTTGCATTTCCTTTATTTCCTTTAGATGGGCATGGTATGATCTTGTAGTAGGGTTTAAGCTTCATTGTTAGACAAACAAACACCCATCATGGCAAATGCACACTTAACACAAAAGTAAAATATGAGAATATGCATAGCACTTATGTTGTGAAAAAGTTTTTGTTGGTTCTCAAATTTGGGTTTTGGAACTCTCTCTCTTTATCTCTTTATTAAATTTTTGGGATGTTACAGAAGAGAAGTGATTTTGGGTTTAAAACATGGAAATTTCACAAACCTCCCAAAAGCTTCATTTTACAGTGACTAAGAAGGATCCATGCTTACCTTTTCATTTTCATGTTTTAATCTTGTTTAAATCTTGGTCAAACCTAGGATTTGACCAAGATTCAAGTGGGCATAAAAAATCAGGAAAAAATCAAAAAATGAAAAAACAAAGCACATATATAGCCTTCTTATGTCATATATATAGTAAGCATTCAAGTTGATAAACAAGGTCTATACATATTCAAACCAGAAAAGCTTGTATCTACCCATGCATAACCCTATACTTTGTCTTATGAAGTCAAGCATGAAGAGAAGTGGATTTGGGTTTCAAACATGGAAATTTCAAAAACCTCCCAAGAGCTTCATTTTAGAGTGATTAAGAAGGATCCAGGCTTACCTTCTCATTTTCATGTTTTAAACTTGTTTAAATCTTGGTCAAATTAACCTAGGATTTGACCAAGATTCAAATGGGCATAAAAATTTAGAAAAAAACAAAAAAATTGAAAAACCAAAGAACATAGCCTTCTTATGTAATATAGTAAGCTTTAGTTGATAAAAATGGTCTAGACATATTCAAACCAAAAAAATCATGTATCTACCCCTAACCCTATACTCTATCTTATGAAGTCAAGCATGAAAAGAAGTGGTTTTGGGTTTCAAACACGGAAATTTCAAAAACCTCCCAAAAGCTTCATTCTAGAGTGTGACTAAGAAGGATCCATGATTACCTTTTCATTTTCATGTTTTAAACTTGTTTAAATCTTGGTCAAACATAGGATTTGACCAAGATTTAAATGGGCATAAAAAATTCGAAAAAAGTCAAAAAATGAAAAACCAAAGCACATATATAACCCTCTTATGTCATATAGTAAGCATTCAAGTTGATAAACAAGGTCTAGACATATTTCAAACAAGAAAAATCATGTATCTACCCCTAACCATAAACTCTATCTTAAGTGGTTTTGGGTTTCAAACATGGAAATTTCACAAACCTCCCAAAAGCTTCATTTTAGAGTGACTAAGGAGGATCCAGGCTTACCATTTCATTTTCATGTTTTAAACTTGTTTAAATCTTGGTCAATCCAAGTATTTGCCCAAGATTCAAATGGGCGTAAAAAATCAAAAAATCAGAAAAAATGAAAAACCAAAGAACATAGCCTTCTTATGTCATATATATAGTAAGCATTCTAGTTGATAAACAAAGTCTAGACATATTCAAACCAGAAAAGGCATGTATCTACCCCTAACCCTAATCAATGTCTTATGAAGCCAAGCATGAAGAGAAGTGGTTTTGGGTTTCAAACATGGAAAATGCAAAACCTCCCAAAAGCTTCATTTTAGAGTGACTAAGAAGGATCCATGCTTACCTTTTCATTGCCATGTTTTAAACTTGTTTTAACCTTGGTTAAACCTAGGATTTCACCAAGATTCAAATGGGCATAAAAATTCAGAAAAAAATCAAAAAAATGAAAAACCAAATCACATATATAGCCTTCTTATGTCATATAGTAAGCATTCAAGTTGATAAACAAGGTCTAGACATATTCAAACTAGAAAAATCATGTATCTACCCTTAACCATAAACTCTATCTTAATTATGAAGTCAAGCATGAAGAGAAGTGGATTTGGGTTTCAAACATGGAAATTTCAAAAACCTCCCAAGAGCTTCATTTTAGAGTGATTAAGAAGGATCCAGGCTTACCTTCTCATTTTCATGTTTTAAACTTGTTTAAATCTTGGTCAAATTAACCTAGGATTTGACCAAGATTCAAATGGGCATAAAAATTTAGAAAAAAAAAAAAAATGAAAAACCAAAGAACATAGCCTTCTTATGTAATATAGTAAGCTTTAGTTGATAAAAATGGTCTAGACATATTCAAACCAAAAAAATCATGTATCTACCCCTAACCCTATACTCTATCTTATGAAGTCAAGCATGAAAAGAAGTGGTTTTGGGTTTCAAACATGGAAATTTCAAAAACTCCCAAAAGCTTCATTCTAGAGTGTGACTAAGAAGGATCCATGATTACCTTTTCATTTTCATGTTTTAAACTTGTTTAAATCTTGGTCAAACATAGGATTTGACCAAGATTTAAATGGGCATAAAAAATTCAAAAAAAGTCAAAAAATGAAAAAGCAAAGCACATATATAACCCTCTTATGTCATATAGTAAGCATTCAAGTTGATAAACAAGGTCTAGACATATTTCAAACAAGAAAAATCATGTATCTACCCCTAACCATAAACTCTATCTTAAGTGGTTTTGGGTTTCAAACATGGAAATTTCACAAACCTCCCAAAAGCTTCATTTTAGAGTGACTAAGGAGGATCCAGGCTTACCATTTCATTTTCATGTTTTAAACTTGTTTAAATCTTGGTCAATCCAAGTATTTGCCCAAGATTCAAATGGGCGTAAAAAATCAGAAAAAATCAGAAAAAATGAAAAACCAAAGAACATAGCCTTCTTATGTCATATATATAGTAAGCATTCTAGTTGATAAACAAAGTCTAGACATATTCAAACCAGAAAAGGCATGTATCTACCCCTAACCCTAATCAATGTCTTATGAAGCCAAGCATGAAGAGAAGTGGTTTTGGGTTTCAAACATGGAAATTGCAAAAACCTCCCAAAAGCTTCATTTTAGAGTGACTAAGAAGGATCCATGCTTACCTTTTCATTGCCATGTTTTAAACTTGTTTTAACCTTGGTTAAACCTAGGATTTCACCAAGATTCAAATGGGCATAAAAATTCAGAAAAAAATCAAAAAAATGAAAAACCAAATCACATATATAGCCTTCTTATGTCATATAGTAAGCATTCAAGTTGATAAACAAGGTCTAGACAGATTCAAACTAGAAAAATCATGTATCTACCCTTAACCATAAACTCTATCTTAATTATGAAGTCAAGCATGAAGAGAAGTGGATTTGGGTTTCAAACATGGAAATTTCAAAAACCTCCCAAAAGCTTCATTTTAGAGTGTGACTAAGAAGGATCCAGGCTTACCTTTTCATTTTCATGTTTTAAACTTATTTAAATCTTGGTAAAACCTAGGATTTGACAAAGATTCAAATGGGCATACAAAATCAGAAAAATGAAAAACCAAAGAACATAGCCTTCTTATGTCAGCATTCAAGTTGATAAACAAGGTCTAGACATATTCAAACCAGAAAAAGCATGTATCTACCCCTAACCCTAAACTCTGTCTTACGAAGTGAAGAGAAGTGGTTTTGGGTTTCAAACATGGAAATTTCAAAAACCTCTCGAAAGCTTCATTTTAGAGTGACTAAGAAGGATCCATGCTTACCTATTCGTTTTCATGTTTTAAACTTCTTTAAACCTTGGTAAAACCTAGGATTTGACCTATTTAATCATAGATTCATAGGTCAATTTTTTACTTTTTTATTATTACTATGCAGCACATGTGTGTTTGCTCGTCCAGTGAAACTCGGAGGAAGAGGGATCACACGGAAGGAGAAGAAGGGATAGCAGTGACGGGACCCCTCTTATTTATGGTGTATATCCTTTTTCTGGTGATGTTGACTGTTGTGTAGGGTTTATCAGTGTGCAGGATGTGCGAGGCTGCGAGCGAGCGAGTCGAACGAGGCCGAGAATGAGAGAGATTTTTTTTTTGCGTGAGAGTGACAACCGAAGGACCCAGAGACTTCCACTACACAACTTGGTGCATCTTCTCTTGACAAAGAAGATGGCTGGGAGTTTGCGTACCTACTGCACGTGACTTGTCCTCACTGAAGTGTGGGACCTCATGCATGGTCACGTAAGTGACATACCTGTTGGTGTAAAAACTCGGGTGATTATTATACAGTATTAGTACAAAGTTTCCTATGGATTCATAGGTAGGAAAGCCAAGTTAACTCATTTACATGACATTATTTTTCCCATGAAGCCAAGTTAACTCATCTATCAATTGGTACAATTGGAGTGACTAAGAAAGATCCAGGCTTACTCTTTCTTTTTCATGTTTTAAACTTGTTTAAATCTTGTCAAACCTAGGATTTGACCAAGATTCAAATGGGCATACAAAATTCAAAAAATTCAAAAAAAAATGAAAAACCAAAGCACATAGTCTTCTTATGTCATATAGTAAGCATTCTAGTTGATAAACAAGGTCTAGACATATTCAAACCAGAAAAATCATGTATCTACACCCTAACCCTAAACCTTGTATTTGTGGGCTTGAATATAGTATAACAATTGAAACCTAGGATTTGACCAAAATTCAAATGGGTATAACAATTCAAAAAAATCAGAAAAATGAAAAACCGAAGCACATAGTATTCTTATGTCATATAGTAAGCATCCAAGTTGATAAACAAGGTACATATTAGACAAATCATGTATCTACCCCCTAACCCTAAACTCGTCTTATGAAGTCAAGCATGAAGAGAAGTGATTCTAGGTTTCAAACATGGAAATTTCACAAACCTCCCAAAAGCTTCATTTTACAGTGACTATTAAGAAGGATCCATGCTTACCTTTTCATTTTCATGTTTTGAACTTGTTTAACTCTTAGTCAAACCTAGGATTTGACCAAGGTTCAAATGGGCATAAAAATTCAGAAAAAATCAGAAAAAATGAAAAACCAAAGCACATAGTCTTCTTATGTCATATAGTAAGCATTCTAGTTGATAAACAATGTCTAGCCATATTCAAACCAGAAAAATCATGTATACCCCTAACCCTAAACCCTGAATTTGTGGGACCCCCAAAACTTGCAAATACGAGCGATGCATCCAAAAGAAACACACTCGTCCCCTACCCCCGTGATTTTTACCAGATTTGAAATCAGGCCAAAGGTGGTTCAGAAAAGGCAATCGAACATCATGGATTGCTCATCTTTTTCTAAATTTATAGCTAGGGAAAATACGAGACATGCCATACCAATGTTTTAGAAAATAGCACATGTGAGCTTGGTACTACTATAGTACTACTACACAAGAACCATATACATGTCAAACTTTTGAATCATGACCCACATGCATTTTATGTATATATTCACAACTTTTAATGCATGCATGAAAACTCAGCAAAATATGTGCATTTTGGGTTGTCGCACATAAATGTGCTTTTACTTGTCTGCCACCAATCCAATTTTCATGTGAGGGGGAAACATGACACACGATGGACATTTCCAATGTTTCATGAATTAATTATCTCAATTTGCATCCATATATGCGCCTGGTTACTGCAAGATCGAACCAAAGGTGAACTTGAAACGTTTTCATTTTCATGTTTTGAACTTATTTAAATCTTGGTCAAACCTAGGATTTGACCAAGATTCAAATGGACATAAAAAATTCAAAAACATAGTCTTCTTATGTCATACGGTAAACATTCAAGTTGATAAACAAGGTCTAAACATATTCAAACAAGAAAAATCATGTACCTACCCCTAACCCTAAACATGAAGATACGTGGTTTTGGGTTTACAACATGGAAATTTCAAAAACCTCCCAAAAGCTTAATTTTGGAGTGACTAAGAAGGATCCATGCTTACTTTTTCATTTTCATGTTTTAAACTTGTTTAAAGCTTGGTCAAACCTAGGATTTGACCAAGATTCAAGTGTGCATAAAAAATTCGAAAACACCCCAAAAAATGAATAACCAAAGCACATAGTCTTCTTAAGTCACATATATAGTAAGCATTCAAGTTGATAAACACTATCTAGACATATCAAACAAGAAAAATCATGTATCTACCCCTAACCCTAAATTTGTCTTATGAAGTCAAGCATGAAGAGAAGTGGTTTTTTCAAACATGGAAATTTTGAAAACCTCCCAAAGGCTTCATTTCGGAGTGACTAAGAAGGATCCATGCTTACTTTTTCATTTTCATGTTTTAAACTTGTTTAAATCTTGTTCAAACCTAGGATTTGACCAAGATTCAAATGGGCATAAAAAAATTCGAAAACATCAGAAAAATGAAAAACCAAAGCACAGAGTATTCTTATGTCATATAGTAAGCATACAAGGTGATAAACAAGGTCTAGACATATTTAAACCAGGCAAATCATGTATCTACCCCCTAACCCTAAACTCTGTCTTATGAAGTCAAGCATGAAGAGAAATGATTTTGGGTTTCAAACATGGAAATTTCACAAACCTCCCAAAAGCTTCATTTTACAGTGACTAAGAAGGATCCATGCTTACCTTTTCATTTTCATGTTTTAATCTTGAAATCTTGGTCAAACGTAGGATTTGACCAAGATTCAAATGGGCATAAAAAATCAGGAAAAAATCAAAAAATGAAAAAACAAAGCACATATATATCCTTCTTATGTCATATATATAGTAAGCATTCAAGTTGATAAACAAGGTCTATACATATTCAAACCAGAAAATCATGTATCTACCCATGCATAACCCTATACTTTGTCTTATGAAGTCAAGCATGAAGGGAAGTGGATTTGGGTTTCAAACATGGATATTTCAAAACCTCCCAAAAGCTTCATTTTAGAGTGATTAAGAAGGATCCAGGCTTACCTTCTCATTTTCATGTTTTAAAATTGTTTAAATCTTGGTCAAATTAACCTAGGATTTGACCAAGATTCAAATGGGCATAAAAATTTAGAAAAAAACATAAAACATGAAAAACCAAAGAACGTAGCCTTCTTATGTAATATAGTAAGCATTAGTTGATAAACAAGGTCTAGACATATTCAAACAAAAAATATCATGTATCTACCCCTAACCCTAAACTCTATCTTATGAAGTCAAGCATGAAAAGAAGTGGTTTTGGGTTTCAAACATGGAAATTTCAAAAACCTCCCAAAAGCTTCATTCTAGAGTGTGACTAAGAAGGATCCATGATTACCTTTTCATTTTCATGTTTTAAACTTGTTTAAATCTTGGTCAAATACATTTGACCAAGATTTAAATGGGCATAAAAAATTCGAAAAAAGTCAAAAAAATGAAAAACCAAAGCACATATATAGCCTTCTTATATCATATAGTAAGCTTTCAAGTTGATAAACAAGGTCTAGACATATTTCAAACAAGAAAAATCATGTATCTACCCCTAACCATAAACTCTGTCTTAAGGGCATCTCCAGCGGCGCGACGCATTTCGGACACCCAAAATGTCCGCGGGCGTCCGTTTGCGTCGCGAGGCGGACGCGGAAATGGTCGCGTGTCCGTTTGCGTCTGGGGCTGGCTCCAGCGGGGCGACGCATTTTGGGCGCAGGCCAGAATTCAAAAAATAGAAGCACGCATAAACTTTTGCACCAAATTTTACAGCCGCAATTTGAGGGCTGAAACAAGTTCACCCCACTTTGCATATCGGACTGCGCAAAGTGGAGACCAAAAGGGGCACAACAAGGCCTGTGCAGCAATAAAAATGTCCAAAAGGAGGCCAAGGTGCTGGGCGCATGGCGCCGGCGATCAGGCGTCTCGCGCGCGGATTTCGGCGCGCCTCTTCATGAACCAGGCCCTGGTGTCGTCGTCGACGCTGCTCAAGTCGGCTAGCATGATCCTAGTGTCCTCCGCAAGGATCTTGGCCTTGGCGTCCATCCTCCTAGCCTCGGCGTCAAGCAATTTGGCCTCGGCGTCTGCCTTTTGGACCTCAATTACCTCTTTGGCGAGGTTGTGGTAGATGGCAGCTGCGGCCTCTTTTTCCAGACGCCTGATGGCGTGTAACTCACACGTTCGTTGGGAACCCCAAGAGGAAGGTATGATGCGCACGGTAGCAAGTTTTCCCTCAGAAAGAAACCAAGGTTTAATCGAACCAGGAGGAGCCAAGAAGCACGTTGAAGGTTGATGGTCGCGAAATGTGATGCGGCGCAACACCAGGGATTCCGGCGCCAACGTGGAACCTGCACAACACAACCAAAGTACTTTGTCCCAACGAAACAGTGAGGTTGTCAATCTCACCGCTTGCTGTAACAAAGGATTAAGCGTATCGAGTGGAAGATGATTGTTTGCAAGAAAACGGTAAACAAGTATTGCAGTAGATTGTATGCTATGTAAAGAATAGGACCGGGGTCCATAGTTCACTAGAGGTGTCTCTCCCATAAGATAAAAGCATGTTGGGTGAACAAATTACAGTCGGGCAATTGACAAATAGAGAAAGGCATAACAATGCATGTACATGATATGATAAATATAGTGAGATTTAATTGGGCATTACGACAAAGTACATAGACCGCCATCCAACTGCATCTATGCCTAAAAAGTCCACCTTCAGGTTATCATCCGAACCCCTTCCGTATTAAGTTGCAAGCAACAGACAATTGCATTAAGTATGGTGCGTAATGTAATCGACAACTACATCCTTAGACATAGAATCAATGTTTTATCCCTAGTGGCAACAGCACATCACAACCTTAGAACTTTCTGTCACTGTCCCAGGTGTCAATGAAGGCATGAACCCACTATCGAGCATAAATACTCCCTCTTGGAGTTAAGAGCAAAAACTTGGCCAGAGCCTCTACTAATAACGGAGAGCATGCAAGATCATAAACAACACATAAACAATAGATTGATAATCACCATAACATAGTATTCTCTATCCATTGGATCCCGACAAACACAACATATAGTATTACAGATAGATGATCTTGATCATGTTAGGCAGCTCACAAGATCCAACAATGAAGCACAATAAGGAGAAGACGACCATCTAGCTACTGCTATGGACCCATAGTCCAGGGGTGAACTACTCACTCATCACTCCGGAGGCGATCATGGCGATGAAGAGTCCTCCGGGAGATGAATCCCCTCTCCGAGGTGCCGAGGCGATCTCCGAATCCCCGAGATGGGATTCGCGGTGGCGGCGTCTCGAAGGTTTTCCGTATCGTGGCTCGGTCCGGGGGTTTCGCGACGGAGGCTTTAAGTAGGCGAAAGGGTAGAAGAGGAGCGCGAGGGGCCCACACCACAGGCCGGCGCGGCCAGGGCACTGGCCGCGCCGCCCTATGGTGTGGCCACCTCGTGGCCCCACTTCGACTCTTCTCTTCGTGCAAAATAGGACCCTGGGAGGTGATTTCGTCCAATTCGAGAATATTTCTTTACTAGGATTTCTGAAACCAAAAAAGCAGAAAAAAGAATCGGCTCTTCGGCATCTTGTTAATAGGTTAGTTCCAGAAAATGCGTAAATACGACATATAATGTGCATAAAACATGTAGGTATCATCAATAAAGTAGCATGGAACATAAGAAATTATCGATACGTTGGAGACGTATCAGACGCCTCTTCTCGTCCCTAGCAGCCAAGGCGGCACGATTGTCGGCCATCATCTTCTCCATGCTCATGGTGAACGCAAGGGCCTGCGCCTCCCGCTGTAGATCGGCCTTGGTAGCCTTGTGGCCTCGTGGACGAGGTGGAAGGGCTGGACGGCCTTGATCGTCGTCCTCGCCGTCGAGGTTGATCGCTGTCCCATTCCTCACAGCTTCGTTGTAGGCCGCATAGCTTGTCATCCACTTGTTGGCGTCCTTCAGCACGTTCCAGCAATGGACCATATGGAAGCCCTTCTTATGCGTCGCCCTGAACTTCTCCAAGGCGCGGGATACCTGCATTCATAGCCGCCAATGATGTACATACAATGATGCAAATAGTGTTGAATGATGATGGTTCTATCGTGTTTACCACTGTCATGACGCCAGCGCCGCTTACGGGGTTGTTAATAGCATGTTCGACCGCCGAGCAGAACTTGCTTGTCTCTTGCTTGATGTAGTTCCATCTTTTTCGGAGGGACTCTTCCGTCCGAGGGCTTGTGATATGGTAGGGCGGGTGCATCCTGGTCTCGTTGTACTGCTGCAAGACCTTGGCCCAATAGACCTTGCCCTTTTGCTGCGCGCCATTAATGCAATCATTGCTCGATGCAAGCCATGCTTCGCACAAGCACTTGTCCTCCTCGTCGACGAAGCCTTGTGTCCTGCGGCTCTCCCCCTTCTTCTTCGCAGGCTTTGTTGGCGCGTCGTCGAAGTCGTCCACGGACACGGGTGTTGGCTGCGTCTGCTGGGTGGCGAACAGGCGTGCGGTTTCGATGTCCTCCGCGCGTTCATCTGCCGTTGGCTCCCAGTCATCCAGCGGGGTCCCGGCCGGATCACCGCGAACGAAGCCGCCGCCGAAGATAATTTCCTGGATGTCAGCCTCACGGCGGTCCTTCCAATACTCCTACGAATCACCGGACGTCAGACGCATGAAACACGGCGAACGCACACATTGAGAGAGCTCACGTACCGGGTCGTCCATCGTCGGGGCAGCCGGCGCCATTTCGTCGAACAGGATGCGGGGCTGTGGCATGCTCTCCTCCGGCACCTGGCGCGTCTTCTGTGTCGCGCCCGAGCTGGAGTCACCGCTTCTAGGCGTCCGGTTGAGGTCGGGAACAGCCGCCCCGTTGAACTGCTCCGCCGCCCCGGTCAACTCCACCGGCGGCAGGCCGGACGCGAACCGCGACGCCGGGTGGCCCTGCAAGGGAGCGGGAGTTCCAGGACGCAGCTGGGAACTTACCGAGCTGACCGACGAGGCCGGAGGAGCGACGCCGGCGATCCCCTCTCTCTTGACGAGCATGTAGCCCTCCGCCAAGGTCGGATGGAGGGCTACTTGCGCGACGCCGGCTTTGATCTGCATCTGCCACGCCTGCTGGTTGGCGGCCGCGGAAATCTTCATCTTCTGGTTCCTGCGCCGGCAGCGACGTTTCGCGGCCTCGATCACTTTCTCCTCCGGGGAGAGCACCTTCTTTGCAGCCTTCGCCTTTGCCTCCCGGCCGCCGCCGGTGCCGGCCCGCTTTGCTTCCGGCGGACCCTCCATTGTGGCTACGGTCGTGGCTACGGGGGAGTGTGGGGCGGCGGCGGGTGCGGCGGCGAGGGTTTGATCCGCATCCATGGCGGTGGCTGCGGCGGCGAGGACGTCCATCGCTTCTGGACTGTTTCGCGCCGGTCTAGTTTGCTTTTTCGCGCGGGGAATGGCCAGTGGCGGGAATTATATCGGCCTCGCTGCCACTGACGCGCGGGTCCTACGTCTTTTTCGGCGGTCACTCGGCGCGACCGCGGCGTGGAGACACAAACCTGGCGCATATTTGTGCCTGCGTCTCGCGGACAGCCGATCACTGCGTCGCCCGCCGAGCAGGGCCCACGCATTTCCGGTCACGGCGGACGAAAACGGTCGCTCAGCGACCATTTGCGTCGCGCCGCTGGAGATGCCCTAAGTGGTTTTCGGTTTCAAACATGGAAATTTCACAAACCTCCCAAAAGCTTCATTTTAGAGTGACTAAGGAGGATCCAGGCTTACCTTTTCATTTTCATGTTTTAAACTTGTTTAAATCTTGGTCAATCCTAGTATTTGACCAAGATTCAAATGGGCATAAAAAATCAGAAAAAATCAGAAAAAATGAAAAACCAAAGAACATAGCCTTCTTATGTCATATATATAGTAAGCATTCAAGTTGATAAACAAGCTCTAGATATATTCAAACCAGAAAAAACATGTATCTACCCCTAACCCTAATCTCTGTCTTATGAAGCCAAGCATATGAAGAGAAGTGGTTTTAGGTTTCAAACATGGAAATTTTGCAAACCTCCCAAAAGCTTCATTTTACAGTGAATAAGAAGGATCCAGGCTTACCTTCTCATTTTCATGTTTCAAACTTGTTTAAATCTTGGTCAAACCTAGGATTTGGCCAAGATTCAAATGGGCATAAAATTTTAGAAAAAAATAAAAAAATAAAAAACCCAAAGCACATAGCCTTTTTATGTCATATAGTAAGCATTCAAGTTGATAAACAAGGTCTAGACATATTCAAACCAGAAAAAGCATGTATCTACCCCTAACCCTAAACTCTGTCTTACGAAGTCAAGCATGAAGAGAAGTGGTTTTGGGTTTCAAAGATGGAAATTTCAAAAACCTCCCGAAAGCTTCATTTTAGAGTGACTAAGAAGGATCCATGCTTACCTATTCATTTTCACATTTTAAACTTATTTAAACCTTGGTAAAACCCAGGATTTGACCTATTTAATCATAGATTCATAGGTCGATTTTTTTACTTTTTTATTATTACTATGCAGCACATGTGTGTTTGCCCGTCCAGTGAAACTCGGAGGAAGAGGGATCACACGGAAGGAGAAGAAGGGATAGCAGTCACGGGGCCCCTCTTATTTATGGTGTATATCCTTTTTCAGTGATGTTGACTGTTGTGCAGGGTTTGTCAGTGCGAAGGAGGTGCGAGGCTGCGAGCGAGCGAGTCGAGCGAGGCCGAGAATGAGAGAGATGTTTTTTTTGCCTGAGAGTGACAACCGAAGGACCCAGAGACTTCCACTACGCATCCTGGTGCGTCTTCTCTTGACAAAGAAGATGGCTGGGAGTTTGCGTACCTACTGCACGTGACTTGTGCTCACTGAAGTGTGGGACCTCATGCATGGTCACGTAAGTGACATACCTGTTGGTGTAAAAATTCGGGTGATTATTATACAGTATTAGTACAAAGTTTCCTATGGATTCATGGGTAGGAAAGCCAATTTAACTCATTAACATGACATTATTTTTCCCATGAAGCCAAGTTCACTCATCTATCAATTGGTACAATAAGAGTGACTAAGAACGATCCAGGCTTACTCTTTCTTTTTCATGTTTTAAACTTGTTTAAATCTTGTCAAACCTAGGATTTGACCAAGATTCAAATGGGCATACAAAATTCAATAAATTAAAAAAAGAAAAACCAAAGCACATAGTCTTCTTATGTCATATAGTAAGCATTCTAGTTGATAAACAAGGTCTAGACATATTCAAACCAGAAAAATCATGTATCTACACCCTAACCCTAAACCTTGTATTTGTGGGCTTGAATATAGTATAAAATTCAAACCTAGGATTTGACCAAGATTCTAATGGGTATAACAATTCAAAAAAATCAGAAAAATGAAAAACCAAAGCACATAGTATTCTTATGTCATATAGTAAGCATCCAAGTTGATAAACAAGGTCTATACATATTCAAACCAGACAAATCATGTATGTACCCCCTAACCCTAAACTCTGTCTTATGAAGTCAAGCATGAAGAGAAGTGATTCTAGGTTTCAAACATGGAAATTTCACAAACCTCCCAAAAGCTTCATTTTACAGTGACTAATAAGAAGGATCCATGCTTACCTTTTCATTTTCGTATTTTGAACTTGTTTAAATCTTGGTCAAACCTAGGATTTGACCAAGGTTCAAATGGGCATAAAAATTCAGAACAAAATCATAAAAAATAAAAAACCAAAGCACGTAGTCTTCTTTTGTCATATAGTAAGCATTCTAGTTGACAAACAATGTCTAGCCATATTCAAACCAGAAAAATCATGTATACCCTTAACCCTAAACCCTGAATTTGTGGGACCCCCAAAACTTGCAAATACGAGCGATGCATCCAAAAGAAACACACTCGTCCCCTACCCCCATGATTTTTACCAGATTTGAAATCAGGCCAAAGGTGGTTCAGAAAAGGCAATCGAACATCATGGATTGCTCATCTTTTTCTAAATTTATAGCTAGGGAAAATACGAGACATGCCATACCAATGTTTTAGAAAATAGCACATGTGAGCTTGGTACTACTATAGTACTACTACACAAGAACCATATACATGTCAAACTTTTGAATCATGACCCACATGCATTTTATGTATATATTCACAACTTTTAATGCATGCATGAAAACTCAGCAAAATATGTGCATTTTGGGTTGTCGCACATAAATGTGCTTTTACTTGTCTGCCACCAATCCAATTTTCATGTGAGGGGGAAACATGACACACGATGGACATTTCCAATGTTTCATGAATTAATTATCTCAATTTGCATCCATATATATATGCGCCTGGTTACTGAAAGATCGAACCAAAGGTGAACTTGAAACGTTTTCATTTTCATGTTTTAAACTTGTTTAAATCTTGGTCAAACCTAGGATTTGACCAAGATTCAAATGGACATAAAAATTCAAAAACATAGTCTTCTTATGTCATACGGTAAACATTCAAGTTGATAAACAAGCTCTAGATATATTCAAACCAGAAAAAACATGTATCTACCCCTAACCCTAATCTCTGTCTTATGAAGCCAAGAATATGAAGAGAAGTTGTTTTAGGTTTCAAACATGGAAATTTCGCAAACCTCCCAAAAGCTTCATTTTACAGTGAATAAGAAGGATCCAGGCTTACCTTCTCATTTTCATGTTTCAAACTTGTTTAAATCTTGGTTAAACCTAGGATTTGGCCAAGATTCAAATGGGCATAAAATTTTAGAAAAAAATAAAAAAATGAAAAACCCAAAGCACATAGCCTTCTTATGTCATATAGTAAGCATTCAAGTTGATAAACAAGGTCTAGACATATTCAAACTAGAAAAATCATGTATCTACCCTTAACAATAAACTCTATCTTAATTATGAAGTCAAGCATGAAGAGAAGTGGATTTGGGTTTCAAACATGGAAATTTCAAAAACCTCCCAAAAGCTTCATTTTAGAGTGTGACTAAGAAGGATCCAGGATTACCTTTTCATTTTCATGTTTTAAACTTGTTTAAAGCTTGGTCAAACCTAGGATTTGACCAAGATTCAAGTGTGCATAATTTTTTTGAAAAAACCCCAAAAAATGAAAAACCAAAGCACATAGTATTCTTACGTCACATATATAGTAAGCATTCAAGTTGATAAACAATATCTAGACATATCAAACAAGAAAAATCATGTATCTACCCCTAACCCTAAATTTGTCTTATGAAGTCAAGCATGAAGAGAAGTGGTTTGGGTTTTCAAACATGGAAATTTCGAAAACCTCCCAAAAGCTTCATTTCGGAGTGACTAAGAAGGATCCATGCTTACTTTTCCATTTTCATGTTTTAAACTTGTTTAAGTCTTGTTCAAACCTAGGATTTGACCAAGATTCAAATGGGCATAAGAAATTTTGAAAAAAAAATGAAAAACCAAAGCACATAGTCTTCTTATGTCACATAGTAAGCCATTCAACTTGATAAACAAGGTCTAGACCTATTCAAACCAGAAAAATCATGTATCTACCCCTAACCCTAAACTCATCTGTCTTATGAAGTCAAGCATGAAGAGAAGTGGTTTTGGGTTTCAAACATAGACATTTCAAAAGCCTCCCAAAAGCTTCATTTTGGAGTGACTAAGAAGGATCCATGCTTAATTTTTCATTTTCATGTTTTAAACTTGTTTAAATCTTGGTTAAACCTATGATTTGACCAAAATTCGAATGGGCATAAAAATTCAAAACAAATCAAAAAATGAAAAACCAAACATATACGTCTTCTTATGTCATATACTAAGCATTCAAGTTGATAAGCAAGGTCTAGACATATTCAAACTAGAAAAATCATGTATCTACCCCTAACCCTAAACTCGATTTGTCTTATGAAGTCAATCATGAAGAGGGTGTTTTGGGTTTCAAACATGGAAATTTCAAAAACCTTCCAAAAGCTTCATTTTGAAGTTACTAATTAAGAAGGATCCAGGCTTACTTTTTCATTTTCATGTTTTAAATCTTGGTCAAAGAGATACGTACAAATGGGCATAAAAATTCAAAAAATTAAAATAATGAAAAACCAAAGCACATAGTCTTCTTATGTCATATAGTAAGCATTCAAGTTGATAAACAAGGTCCACACATATATATTCATACCAGGAAAAGCATGTATCTACCCCCAACCCTAAACTCTGTCTTATGAAGTCAAGCATGAAGAGAAGTGGTTTTAAACATGGAAATTTCAAAACCTCACCAAAATGTTGATTCCTTTTTCACCACTTGTAGTTTGATTTCATATCTAGGACAAATCACTGGGGGAGGGGGACGGATGTGTTTCTTTTTGTTGCATCGCTCGTATCCTTCCCGCGTAGAAAAAGTGTTAGGCGAGTAGTAGAATGGCATGACCTACAAGTTTCAAGTAAAATTTTGAATATAACCAAAATATACCAATTGATAGATGAGTTAACTTGGCTTCATGGGTGTGTGACCTGAGATTGAGCCATGGTACATTTTGCCAACAAAGTAGCAATTGAGTTGGCTTTCTACCTTAGCTGGCGTATACGTTGGGTACGTAGGCGTGCATTGGAAGGATGCATTATGCCGGCAAAGTTTTCAAACGTTCAAACTTTTCCGGTTTCTCATACAGTATTTGGCTCCTTGAGAAGCATTGATGTGATCATATAAGGTTATGCAAAACTTCGCCTTTCCCGTTGATATGTCGCAAACGTATCTATAATTTCTTATGTTCCATGCTACTTTTATTACAATACTTGAGTGTTTTACACATACTTTACAGCTTATTTTACATTTTCCGGCACTAACCTATTAACAAGATGCCGAAGTGCCGAGTTGCTTTTCTGCTGTTTTTGGTTTCAGAAATCCTAGTAAGGAAATATTCTCGGAATTGGACGAAATCAACGCCCAGGGCCTATTTTTGCACGAAGCTTCCAGAAGTCCGAAGAGGAGACAAAGTGGGGCCACGAGGTGCAGCCACACACCGGGCGGCGGCCGGCCCGGCCACGCGGCCTGTGGTGTGGGCCCCTCGTGACTCCCTTTGACCTACCCTTCCGCCTACTTAAAGCCTCCGCCGCGAAAGCCACGATACGGAAAACATTCCGAGAGGCCGCCGCCGCCAATCCCATCTCGGGGGATTCGGGAGATCGCCTCCGGCACCCTGGAGAGGGGAATCATCACCGGAGGGGCTCTACATCATCATGCCCGCCTCCGGATTGATGCGTGAGTAGTTCATCCTTGGACTATGGGTCCATAGCAGTAGCTAGATGGTTGTCTTCTCCGCTTGTGCTTTCATTGTATTAGATCTTGTGAGCTGCCTAACATGATCAAGATCATCTATTTGTAATGCTACATGTTGTGTTTGGTGAGATCCGATGAATAGAGAATACTATGTTAAGTTGATTATCAATCTATCATATATGTGTTGTTTATGTTCTTGCATGCTCTCCGTTGCTAGTAGAGGCTCTGGCCAAGTTGATACTTGTAACTCCAAGAGGGAGTAATTATGCTCGATAGTGGGTTCATGCCTCCATTAAATCTGGGACAGTGACAGAAAGTTCTAAGGTTGTGGATGTGCTGTTGCTACTAGGGATAAAACATTGATGCTTTGTCTAAGGATATTTGTGTTGATTACATTACGCACCATACTTAATGCAATTATCTATTGTTTACAACTTAATACTGGAAGGGGTTCGGATGATAACCTGAAGGTGGATTATTTAGGCATAGATGCATGCTGGATAGCGGTCTATGTACTTTGTCGTAATGCCCTGATTAAATCACATAGTAATCATCGTTGATATGTATTGAATCTTTATTTGTCAATTGCTCACCTGTAATTTGTTCACCCAGCATGTTAGTTATCTTATTGGAGAGACACCACTAGTGAAATGTGGACCCCGGTCCATTCTTTTACATCTGAATACATTCTATTGTTTTAATGTTCTTTGCAAACAAACACCATCTTCCACTCGATACGCTTAATCCTTTGTTTTCAGCAAGCCGGTGAGATTGACAACCTCACTGTTACGTTGGGGCAAAGTACTTTGATTGTGTTGTGCAGGTTCCATGTTGGCGCCGGTTTCACTGGTGTTGCGCCGCACTACATTCCTCCACCAAAAACCTTCACGTGCTTCTTGGCTCCTACTGGTTCGATAACCTTGGTTTCTTTCTGAGGGAAAACTTTGCCGCTGTGCGCATCATACCTTCCTCTTGGGGTTCCCAACGGACGTGTACATCTACGCGCATCAAGCAACTTTTCTGGCGCCGTTGCCGGGGAGATCAAGACACGCTGCAAGGGGAGTCTCCACTTCCAATCTCTTTACTTTGTTTTTGTCTTGCTTTATTTTATTTACTACTTTGTTTGCTGCACTTAAACAAAACACAAAAAAATTAGTTGCTAGCTTTACTTTATTTACTGTCTTGTTCTCTATATAAAAAACACAAAAAAATTAGTTACTTGTCTTTATTTTATTTGCCTAGTTTACTTTACTACTGTTATAATGGGTACTCCTGAAAATACTAAGTTGTGTGACTTCACTAGCACAAATAATAATGATTTTATATGTACTCCTATTGCTCCACCTGCTACTGCAGCAGAATTCTATGAAATTAAACCTGCTTTACTGAATCTTGTTATGAGAGAGCAATTTTCTGGTGTTAGTACTGATGATGCTGCTGCCCATCTTAATAATTTTGTTGAACTTTGTGAAATGCAAAAGTATAAGGATATACATGGTGATATTATAAAACTAAAATTGTTTCCTTTCTCATTAAGAGGAAGAGCTAAAGATTGGTTGCTATCTTTGCCTAAGAATAGTATTGATTCATGGACTAAATGCAAAGATGCTTTTATTAGTAAATATTATCCTCCTGCTAAGATTATATCTTTGAGAAGTAGCATAATGAATTTTAAACAATTTGATAATGAACATGTTGCTCAAGCATGGGAGAGAATGAAATCTTTGGTAAAGAATTGCCCAACCCATGGACTGACTACTTGGATGATCATCCAAACCTTTTATGCAGGATTGAATTTTTCCTCAAGGAACCTATTGGATTCAGCTGCTGGAGGTACTTTTATGTCCATCACCCTGGGCGCCGCAACTAAATTACTTGATGATATGATGATCAATTACTCTGAATGGCACACTGAAAGAACTCCTCAAGGTAAGAAGGTAAATTCTGTTGAAGAAACCTCTTCTTTGGGTGATAAGATTGATGCTATTATGTCTATGCTTGCAAATGGTAGATCTCATATTGATCCTAATAATGTTCCTTTAGCTTCATTGGTTGCTCAAGAAGAAAATGTTGATGTGAATTTCATTAAGAACAATAATTTCAACAACAACTATAGGCCATATCCTTTTAATAATAGTGGTTATGGTAATTCTTATGGTAGATCTGTTTTGCCTAATGAGGAAAAGATATTGGAAATTGAAAGAACTACTAAGAGCTTTATGCAATCGCAATATGAGCAAAATCAATTATTTACTAAAACTATGAATGAACAATCTGCCCTGTTGAAAAATATAGGAAATCAACTTGAAAATTTGAATGTGAAAATTTCTGGTTTGCAAACTAAACTTACAAGCGCTGAAAAGCGAATCTCATATATGTCTGAATCACAATCTTCTTTAATTAATAAAATGGCTGCTAAACCTGAGGATAATGATACAAAATTTTCTGCTACAGCAAATGCCATCCAAGTTCGAATTAATGATAATATTAGATTGTTGGCTGAATTGCATGCTAGGTGGGATAGAGAAGAAAAAGAAAAACTTGCTAAAGAAAATAATGTAGCTAAAGTATGGACTATTACCACCACTAGTAATGTTAATTATTCACATGTTGCTGCACCTCCTACTATCAATGGTAAAATAATTAGTGTTGGCAATGTTTCTACTCCTAGTGCAAAGCGCACAAAATTGCCTGAAACTGCTGAAACTGCTGCTTGTGATAAAACTGCTGAAATTTTTCAAAATATTGGTGACAATGATTCCATTGCTGTAGAACATAATGGTTTAGACTTTGATGATTGTCATATTACTGAAGTTATAAATTTCTTACAAAAACTTGCTAGAAGTCCCAATGCTAGTGCTATAAATTTAGCCTTTACAAAACACATTACAAATGCTCTCATTAAAGCTAGGGAAGAGAAACTAAAACTTGAAGCTTCTATTCCTAGGAAGTTAGAAGATGGTTGGGAGCCCATCATTAAGATGAAATTTAATGATTTTGAATGTAATGCTTTATGTGATCTTGGTGCAAGTATTTCTGTTATGCCTAAAAAGATTTATGATATGCTTGACTTGCCACCATTGAAGAATTGTTATTTGGATGTTAATCTTGCTGATAATGTTAAAAAGAAACCTTTGGGGAGGATTGATAATGTTCGCATTACGGTTAACAATAACCTTGTTCCCGTTGATTTTGTTGTTTTGGATATCGAATGCAATGCATCTTGTCCTATTGTGTTGGGAAGACCTTTTCTTCGAACCATTGGTGCTATTATTGATATGAGGGAAGGTAATATTAAATATCAATTTCCTCTCAAGAAAGGTATGGAACACTTCCCTAGAAAGAGAATGAAGTTGCCTTTTGATTCTATTATTAGAACAAGTTATGATGTTGATGCTTCTACTCTTGATGTTACTTGATTTGCACTTTCTGCGCCTAGCTGAAACGTTAAAGAAAAGCACTTCTTGGGAGATAACCCATGTGTTTATTTTACTACAGCAATTTTTGTTTTGTTGAGTCTTGGAAGTTGTTTACTACTGTATCAACCTCTCCTTATCATGTTTTTGTGCCAAGTAAAGTTTCTATGTTAAAGTTGATGTTATATTTGGGATCGCTGCGCAGAAACAGCATTGCTGTCTGTCACGAATTCTGGCACAAGTCTCTGTAAAAAATTCGAAAAAATCTACAAATTTACGAGCGTGATCCTCAGATACGTACGCAACTTTCATTAGTTTTGAGTTTTTCCATTTGAGCAAGTTAAGTGCCCAGTCCAGATGCATCTTTACGGACTGTTCTGTTTTTGACAGATTCTGCCTTTTATTTCGCATTGCCGCTTTTGCTATGTTGAATGAGTTTCTTTGTTCCATTAACTTTCAAAAGCTTTGTGCAATGTCCAGAAGTGTTAAGAATGATTGTGTAACCTCTGAATATGTGAAATTTTGGTTATGCACTAACCCTCTCATGAGTTTGCTTGAAGTTTGTGTGAAGGAAGTTTTCAAGGGTCAAGAGAAGAGGATGTTATACTATGATCAAGAAGAGTGAAAGGTCTAAGCTTGGGGATGCCCGGTGGTTCATCCCTGCATATTTTAAGAATACTCAAGCATCTAAGCTTGGGGATGCCCAAGGCATCCCCTTCTTCATCGACAACATTATCAGGTCACTTCTAGTGAAACTATATTTTTATTCCGTCACATCTTATTTTCTTTACTTGGAGCGTCGGTTTGTTTTTATTTTTGTTTTGTTTTGAATAAAGTTGGATCTCGCCATCCTTATATTGGAGATATTACGCTCCGCTTTTTCATATGGAACACTTGTGTTCTTAATTGTGCTTTAATGTTCATGGCGAAAGCTTATTGCTTCGTTAAATTGCTATTTGGTTGGAATTGGAAAATGATGCATATGGTTTGAAAATTTGGCAATTGTTTGAGCTCTCTTAGATCATGTTTAAGCTCTTGCATCATGTAGTTTAATCTATTAATGAAGAACTACCTGTAGAGCTTGTTTAATTTGGTTTGCATGATTGATCTCTCTAAGTCTAGATATTTTCGGGTAAAGTGTTTGAACAACAAGGAAGACGGTGTAGAGCCTTATAATGCTTGCAATATGCTCTTGTGTAAGTTTTGCTGTACCTGTTCATACTTGTGTTTGCTTCAAACAACCTTGCTAGCCCAAACCTTGTACTGAGAGGAAATGCTTCTCGTGCATCCAAACACCTTGAGCCAAACTCCATGCCATTTGTGTCCACCATATCTACCTATTATGTGGTATTTTTCTGCCATTCCAAAGTAAATTACTTGAGTGCTACCTTTAAAATTGCATTCCTCTACCTTTACAATATATAGCTCATGGGACAAATATCTTAAAAACTATTGTGGTGATGAATATGTAGTTATGTGTCTTAATTCTTATAAGTTGCTTGTTGAGCGGTAACCATGTTTTCTGGGGACGCCATCAACTTTATCTTTGTTGGATATCATGTGAGATGCTATGCATGTTCGTCTTGTCTGAAGTAGTGGACTTCACGATCAAATGGTTTGAGTATGCATATGTTAGAGAAGAACATTGGGCCGCTAACTAAAGCCATGTATCATGGTGGAAGTTTCAGTTTGGACATACAACCTCAATCTCTTATGAGAATATTAACTATTGTTGAATGCTTAAGCATTAAAAAGAGGAGTCCATTATCTGTTGTCTATGTTGTCCCGGTATGGATGTCTAAGTTGAGAATAATCAAAAGCGAGAAATCCAATGCGTGCTTTCTCCTTAGACACTTGTACAGGCGGCATAGAGGTACCCCTTTGTGACACTTGGTTGAAGCATATGTTATGCGATGAGAATCCGTGTTTTCCGAGATAGTAGGACAAGGTGCGAGCACTATTGGTACTCTATGCATGAGACATGCAACTTGTAGGAAGTATTATGCATAGCACATATGAATTATTACTACCGTTGACAAAATTGTTTCTATGATTTCAAAACAAAAAGCTCTAGCACAAAAATAGTAATCAATGCTTCCCTCTGCGAAGGGCCAATCTTTTACTTTATTGTTGAGTCAGTTTACCCATTCCCTTCTATCTTAGAAGCAAACACTTGTGTTAACTGTGTGCATTGATTCTTACATGTTTACTTATTGCACCTGTTATATTACTCTATGTTGACAAATATCCATGAGATATACATGTTACAAGTTGAAAGCAATTGCTGAAACTTAATCATCCTTTGTGTTGCTTCAATGCATTCTACTTAGAATTTATTGCTTATGAGTTAACTCTTATGCAAGTCTTATTGATACTTGTTTGAAAGTACTATTCATGAAAAGTTTTGCTATATGATTCATTTGTTAGTCATTATCTTTGTTAGCAATCTTTTGTTCAGATCACTCCATTCATCTCATATGCTTTACAATAATGTTGATCAAGATTATGTTGGTAGCATGTCACTTCAGAAATTATTTGTGTTATCGTTTACCTACTCGAGGACGAGTAGGAACTAAGCTTGGGGATGCTTGATACGTCGCAAACGTATCTATAATTTCTTATGTTCCATGCTACTTTTATTAAAATACTTGAGTGTTTTACACATACTTTACAACGTTATTTTACATTTTCCGGCACTAACCTATTAACAAGATGCCGAAGTGCCAGTTCTGTTTTCTGCTGTTTTTGGTTTCAGAAATCCTAGTAAGGAAATATTCTCGGAATTGACGAAATCAACGCCCAGGGGCCTATTTTTGCACGAAGCTTCCGAAGTCCGAAGAGGAGACGAAGTGGGGGGTGGCCACACAGGGCGGCGCGGCCCAGGCCCTGGCCGCACGGCCCTGTGGTGTGGGCCCTCGTGACGCCCCTTGACCTACCCTTCCGCCTACTTAAAGCCTCCGTCGCGAAACCCCTGTACCGAGAGCCACGATATGAAAAACATTACTGAGAGGCCGCCGCCGCCAATCCCATCTCGGGGGATTCAGGAGATCGCCTCCGGCACACTGCCGGAGAGGGGAATCATCACCGGAGGGGCTCTACATCATCATGCCCGCCTCCGGATTGATGCGTGAGTAGTTCATCCTTGGACTATGGGTCCATAGCAGTAGCTAGATGGTTGTCTTCTCCGCTTGTGCTTTCATTGTATTAGATCTTGTGAGCTGCCTAACATGATCAAGATCATCTATTTGTAACGCTACATGTTGTGTTTGGTGAGATCCGATGAATAGAGAATACTATGTTAAGTTGATTATCAATCTATCATATATGTGTTGTTTATGTGTTATCACCAGAATTTGACCAGGTCAGAGGTGGGCCGCGATCAAGATGGACTTGACGATATACATATAGAGGAGATATGTGAATCGGCCTTGTTTACCAAATTTGGGCTAGTTAGCCCATGTATCTTTATAGTAGGTTACGTAGAAGTTAGAATTTATCTCGTGCACGGTTTAGTGCACGCCCACATTAGAAAGTCCCCTGGACTATAAATATGTACCTAGGGTTTATGGAATAAACAACAACCAACGTTCAACACAAACCAATCTCGGCGCATCGCCAACTCCTTCGTCTCGAGGGTTCCTCCGGTAAGCACCATGCTGCCTAGATCGCATCTCGCGATCTAGGCAGCACGAGCCTGCCTAGTTGTTCATGCGTTGCTCGTACTGAAGCCTTTTTGATGGCGAGCAACGTAGTTATCGTAGACGCGTTAGGGTTAGCATCGTTCTTAGCATCATATGCTTGCGTAGTGCAACCCTTGCGCGTCTAGCCGTCCTTGTGCCTCATCATGGGTGCAGGGGCGGCACCCCGCTTGATCTTTATTTAGTAGATCTGATCCGTTATGGTCGCTCCTTGATTCATCAAGGATTAGTTTAATATCTGCAATAGTTAGGCCTTACAAAGGGTTGGAGGATCCAGCGGCATGCAGGGTGTAGTTTGCTGCCCCTAGACAGGACGTTCCGAGGATCAACCTAGTGTTGGTTTTTAGGCCTTGTCTAGGGCTGGCTTACGTTTACCGTGCGTGAGCGCGAGGCCCAATCGTGAGTAGGATGATCCGATTATGCGGTGAAAACCCTAGATCGTCGTGGATCTCATATGCTTTATCTTGATCAAGCAGGACCACCATATATTCGGCCACCTTGGACGAATCATGGGTGGATCGGCTCCATGAGCCGATTCACATAACCTGAGAGCCGATCGAGGCTCGTATTTAACGTGTACGTGTGTGCCCTGCAGGAAACTAAGCGAGGCATCATCCACACCTTCCTGACCAGGTAGGTAGGTGGCACGCCCTTGCGACCCGCATCGGCGCGCGACCAGGAGGCTTTGCGGGCCGTCGCTCTGAGGGACTGGGGCCAGCCGCAGCCCTAGTCATTCCCGGCTCTACGGTGTTGACCAGTCGCTGCCCGCCGGTGGGTTTCTGACGTCAACACATTCTGGCACGCCCGGTGGGACACATCTTCAACGACAACCACCTCGCCATCCACATCAGAGATGGCGGAAGAAACTCCGGTCACATACGAGGACCTGGCTGACAAGCCCCAGAAGAAGCATAACGAGGCCAAGGCGGTCCTCGGAACCGAACTCGTCGGCTCCTGTGGGAAGACCCGTTCACACGGCACCAAGCTCGACGGAGGCACATGTCCATTGCTTGGCGTCGATACGGTCGACCTCAGCCACTCCATAAGGGAACCAGGGTTCTCGTTCGATGCCAATATGGCAGGGTTCGTGATTCACCATGACGCGGACAAAGCGGAAAGCAGCCATACTCGTGGCAAGGAGAAAGACGAGGCCGCTCCACGTGACCGGCCCGAAGACGACAATAAACGATACCTGGCCAAGGAGGAGGCGAGAAGCATGCGGTATCCACGCCCATTATCCGTGCATCTCCTCAGCAAATATGATCAGCCATACGACCGACACCGCCCCGGCGAAGACGACCAAAGAATTCATCGGTCCGATGCAGGCGGGAGGTATCGTCAAGACAACAGCTATGACGACGGGTACGAACGTCGTGACAATGTGGACAGGCACTGGGACTGCCCCTTCTTCAGATACTGCTGGGATTCCGGAATGAGCCGATTGCCAACAATCGGCAATTGCCCAGAATGCAAACAAAAGGAGAAGGGTGCAGCTAAGTTATCCGTGTTCGAGCGCCTGGGGCCTCTCCCGCCTTGGGGCAGGCATACCGAGTCCGTTCAGATGGAAGATCACGAGGAACTCGAAGGCGGTGATGAAGAGGATAAGTATCATCGGCCAAGATGGTGTCCTGACGGGCTCAGCCGCTCCCAAAAACGTAGGGTTCAGCGACTACGTGCGTTGGAAGAAGCCGAAAGGTTATATCTGCACGCGCTGAGGAAGGCGCGGCCTGACCTGGCCGTCAAAATTCAGCGAACCTTGGATGAGGAAGGTCGGCCACAAAGAAAAGAGTGGCGCCCCAAGCAAAAGAAAGCCGATGACGAGACATCGGCTGGCACCAACATGGTTTTCATCCTTCCTGCGGAATTTAGCGCTCCAAGGTTATATGAAGCACCTGTGGCACAACTGGACTGCGGCCCACGGCCGGTCATCTTCGAGAAGCCGCGAGAAAGGAGTTACAGGCATCTGAAGGCCCTGTACTTACGAGGTTACATCAATGGGCAGCTTGTCAATAAGATGTTGGTGGACACCGGAGCGGCAGTCAACATTATGCCATACTCTATGCTGCGGCGGTTGGGACGCTCCACCTCGGATTTAATCAAAACCAATGTAACATTGAGCGATTTCAACGGCCAAGCATCTGACGCGCAAGGGGTTCTAAACGTGGATCTGACCGTAGGAAGAAAGACTATCCCTACGACGTTCTTTGTTGTCGACAGCAAAAGTACATATGCTGTAATATTAGGGAGGGATTGGATCCACGCCAACTGTTGCATTCCATCCACGATGCACCAATGCCTGATTCAGTGGGATGGAGATGAGGTGGAGGTCGTCCACGCCGATGATTCAGCCGAGATTTCAACAGCCGGTATGGGCATTTGGGAGGCATCAGGTCAAGAGCCACTCTCGGGCATCAATTTGGACGACTGCGAACGCATCGATGTGACAAAGAACGGGGTAAGGCTGGTTCTATCCACCGGACTGACCGTATAACGAGAACAACATCGATGAGCAAAGGTGGTGAGGCTGATCCTTGCGATCGGCCCCAAAAATTTTGTGGAGGAACATTACAAAACCTTCACCAAGCGCGCAATGTGGAGGCCGATTCCAGCAATCGGCCAAAATTATCCCCACCATCTATTTTGCCTGGGAGCGACATTTGACCCAGCAGGGGCTACCTAAAAAGCCGATATCATCAATTTTCTTGACAGAATCGGCTCGGGGGGGCATCTAGATGGATTAAATACATATGAGGCAACATTATATGGGCCGTGCGCAGACATCGACTTAAGGATACGAAGAAGCCGATGCATGGCCATCGACTCAAGGAATACAACTGTTGCAAATGGAAGCCCAGGGCTACCTTAGTTGGCAGATTCGGTGGGGTGAGCAAGAAAATCAGTGTGGGCATCCAGGGCCACTTTTAGTTCATTAGAGCCACTACATTTGGGGGCCTCTTAGTTCAAGGGGGAGGTTGACTGCATCGGCTCTTTGGATAGAAGTTTTTTCTGCTACATTGATGAAAGCTGAAGAAGCTCGGGGGGCAGTTCTCGTTGATGGTCCTCTGCTTTTGAAAAGCCGATTTGGCTAGAATCGGTTGGTGCTGCACCTGTTACAGGATGAGGCTCTACGAAGATTTCTCCAACTGTTTGGTGACTCAGGTCTTCTCCGCGAGGACCTCCGGCGTCGTTTGCAAGCCTTCAGGTGTAACGCTGCTGGCGAATTCAAGGATTGCAGCCATACCCAATCAGGCTAGGATCAGAGAGCAACCGACGATCATCCGGCTAGATTGAACTCATTTCCACCAGAGGTTGCCCCATTGGTCTGAAGGTTCTCTGTTGTTGACGGCCGATTTGGTCGGGGTCGGTTGATGCTGCACCGCAGCTGAGAAGCGGATAGTGGCCCGATACTACCGGTTCACTTTCATGCTCGCCTTGGTCAAAGGCTCGGGGGGCAGCTGACCGTGGAGGTTTCTTTGCCCTGGAGGATCCTTTGCTATCAAAAGCCGATTTATTTTTGGAATCGGCTCGCGCTGGTGTCACCAAAGTATATCAGTTCCCACATCAATTGGGAGACAAGCCTAGAGCTCCGTTGAGGGCACTTGCTCGAGATCAAATCATGGCGCAAAGCCGATGCGCAGCCATCGGCTCTAGTACGAGCGCTCAAAGTTGCCTCATTACCAGTTTGGCAATGCTGTTATGAGAGAGTTGGCATCCCCAGACAGCCTATTGTTCATTGAGTCAGGGGTGATCGCTTAAAGTAGTGGCTGACAATGGGAGAAGGATGATCGGCTGGGTGGCCCTGCGCGATGTCTCTTCCAGGCGTGATCAAACCTGGGACTGTTTGTTTGAATTACGGGCCCTCATCAGGGTTCTTACCCTCACAATCATTCCGATGCCAATGGGGGATCGATGTGTGGAGATCGGCTCATCAAAAATCGATTGAGTTGACAATCGGCTAAGTTAGCATAAAAAAGAATCAGTGAAATCAAGTTGGGGAATTTTCCATTGATAACTAGATTTCTTACAAGGGAGGAACCGATTGCTTAAGAAGAGAAGAACAAAAGGAGGGGCCACTACTACTAGACCTACACTAGTAGATCCTAATCTACGGGCCGTCACTGCCTTCATCATCATCCCCGGAGTTCCCATCGGCGCTGCTGCCGACGGGCTCCTCGTCGCTGCTCCCGAAGCCCTTTGCGGGGGCTTCATCCTCTTCTTCGTCATCGCTGTCGTCGTCGTCCCACCACATGCGGAGGCGCTTCGCTGGTGGGTAACCCTCGAGGGAGTCGTCGTCGTCTTCTTCCTCCTCTTCCTCCTCCTCGTCGGAGGAGAAGCCCCCTTCCCAGGGGAAGAGGTCGTCGTCACTTGTTGCTTCCAGCTCTCCGTCAAGGAGGAACTGAAGGTCTTCTTCCCCGTCGGTGAGGGGTTCGTCGTCTTCCGACTCTTTGGAGAAGTCCCAGTCCCGCGCGTCCCAATATTCTGGGGCGCGGGCCTCGTAGATGGCCATCAGATCGACCTCCTGCTCGAGCTCGCTGGAGGAGGAGGACTGGAGAGACAGGCCAGAGGAAGCGGAGGAAGAGGAGGAATCCATGGGGACTAATGGGGGTTTTTGGTTTGCCGATGGCTACTGTGGAGCAAGGGGATGAAGAAAGGAATTATGGGGAGTGGCCAAATGAAAAGGGGCAAAGCGATTTAATGCCCAAGCAGTTTCCGAGGACGTGGTGCCAGAACCGTCAAATCGCGCAGAAAGGCGAGGAGGCAAGACGTCATCATGAAGTATACTGCGACAGTTCTGCTCTGCCATGACATGACCCAACGGAAAGCATAATGATTTTGGAAATGTCATTTCCAAAACCAGGGGGGCATGTGTTATCACCAGAATTTGACCAGGTCAGAGGTGGGCCGCGATCAAGATGGACTTGACGATATACATATAGAGGAGATATGTGAATCGGCCTTGTTTACCAAATTTGGGCTAGTTAGCCCATGTATCTTTATAGTAGGTTACGTAGAAGTTAGAATTTATCTCGTGCACGGTTTAGTGCACGCCCACATTAGAAAGTCCGCTGGACTATAAATATGTACCTAGGGTTTATGGAATAAACAACAACCAACGTTCAACACAAACCAATCTCGGCGCATCGCCAACTCCTTCGTCTCGAGGGTTCCTCCGGTAAGCACCATGCTGCCTAGATCGCATCTCGCGATCTAGGCAGCACGAGCCTGCCTAGTTGTTCATGCGTTGCTCGTACTGAAGCCCTTTTGATGGCGAGCAACGTAGTTATCGTAGACGCGTTAGGGTTAGCATCGTTCTTAGCATCATATGCTTGCGTAGTGCAACCCTTGCGCGTCTAGCCGTCCTTGTGCCTCATCATGGGTGCAGGGGCGGCACCCCGCTTGATCTTTATTTAGTAGATCTGATCCGTTATGGTCGCTCCTTGATTCATCAAGGATTAGTTTAATATCTGCAATAGTTAGGCCTTACAAAGGGTTGGAGGATCCAGCGGCATGCAGGGTGTAGTTTGCTGCCCCTAGACAGGACGTTCCGAGGATCAACCTAGTGTTGGTTTTTAGGCCTTGTCTAGGGCTGGCTTACGTTTACCGTGCGTGAGCGCGAGGCCCAATCGTGAGTAGGATGATCCGATTATGCGGTGAAAACCCTAGATCGTCGTGGATCTCATATGCTTTATCTTGATCAAGCAGGACCACCATATATTCGGCCACCTTGGACGAATCATGGGTGGATCGGCTCCATGAGCCGATTCACAGGATAACCTGAGAGCCGATCGAGGCTCGTATTTAACGTGTACCTGTAGGAAACTAAGCGAGGCATCATCCACACCTTCCGACCAGGTATAGGTCAGGTGGCACGCCCTTGCGACCCGCATCGGCGCGCGACCAGGAGGCTGCGGGCCGTCGCTCGAGGGACTGGGGCCAGCCGCAGCCCTAGTCATTCCCGGCTCTACGGTGTTGACCAGTCGCTGCCCGCCGGTGGGTTTCTGACGTCAACATTATGTTCTTGCATGCTCTCCGTTGCTAGTAGAGGCTCTGGCCAAGTTGATACTTGTAACTCCAAGAGGGAGTAATTATGCTCGATAGTGGGTTCATGCCTCCATTAAATCTGTGACAGTGACAGAAAGGTTGTGGATGTGCTGTTGCTACTAGGGATAAAACATTGATGCTTTGTCTAAGGATATTTGTGTTGATTACATTACGCACCATACTTAATGCAATTATCTGTTGTTTACAACTTAATACTGGAAGGGGGATGATAACCTGAAGGTGGATTATTTAGGCATAGATGCATGCTGGATAGTGGTCTATGTACTTTGTCGTAATGCCCTGATTAAATCACATAGTAATCATCGTTGATATGTATTGAATCTTTATTTGTCAATTGCCACCTGTAATTTGTTCACCCAGCATGTTAGTTATCTTATTGGAGAGACACCACTAGTGAACTTTGGACCCCGGTCCATTCTTTTACATACTGCTTTTACTGTTCTTTGCAAACAAACACCATCTTCCACTCGATACGCTTAATCCTTTGTTTTCAGCAAGCCGGTGAGATTGACAACCTCACTGTTACATTGGGGCAAAGTATTGTGTTGTGCAGGTTCCACGTTGGCGCCGGTTTCACTGGTGTTGTGCCGCACTACATTCCTCCACCAACAACCTTCACGTGCTTCTTGGCTCCTACTGGTTCGATAACCTTGGTTTCTGAGGGAAAACTTTGCCGCTTGAGAAGCATTGATGTGATCATATAAGGTTATGCAAAACTTCGCCTTTCCCGTACTTGCCCGAGCACTCGACACCCCTCGTCCCATGGCGACTCCTCCAGCCTTAGCCCCGTGCACCCAGGCTCCACGACTCAGCCTCGGAGGGGTGTGCGCTAAAAGCTCGCAAATGTCTGTGTGCCATTGGTGAGCGATGAAGCAGGCGTGATGTGGTCTAAGACCCCGATTGTGGCCCGATCTCGCGAATGACCCAAGGAATCAAGGGGGAAAGAGGGGGAGAGGCGGAAGAACACGAAGAACGCGAAGAACACACGAAGAACCACGCACACCAACCCGATACAATCGATGCTTACCCTCACGGCTCGATGGACCGTGCCAATAGAATCCGCCCGGAAGAGACTCGAGGTAGAATTCCGAGAGGAGAGACCGGTGGGGAGGACGAATCAAGGAGTGGGAGAGAGAGTGTAAACACTAGAATCTCTCACTACCAAATCCATACATCCACAAGGGTTGCCTTGATTACAGAGGGATGATACCCAAGGGAGACTAAGCTCAAAGTTAGGTTTGAGTTCTAAACAAGTCTGAAAAGTAAAGGAGGGGGTCCAGCTACTTAAATAGGCAAGCACAGCCAGCAAGGGCGAACAGGTACGCGAATGGATAAGTCAAGGCAGTTTGGTGGGGTATTCCCGTCGGATCCGGTTGGGCGTCCGGTCAGACCGGGCCTGGGACCGGGCTGTCCGGTCTGACCGGGCCTGTGACCGGGCTGTCCGGTCATGGGTCCGGTCGACCGGTCGCCAACCGGGATTCTGCGAAGAATCCGGTCCTGGGTCCGGTCGTTGTCCGGTACGAGGGAGCTGGTCCGGTTTGCGCCCGGTTGACCGGGCCTGTGGCCGGGGCGTCCGGTCGTGGGTCCGGTCTGACCGGGTCTGGACCGGCCAGCGTCCTTCTCTTCCTTGGCGCTCTTCGGGCGACGTCGGCTTCGGCTTCATGTTCATCTCCAGGTTCTGCTGCTCCTCTCCTTCCCTTGGCCATGGCGTCTCATCCTCTCCGGGGTCTTGGTGCGCCTTGTACCTAATGACACATAGCACGTCGGCATGAGGTAGCAATCCATCCAAAGGGGTACCAAGGTCAAGGGTGGTGAGGAGCGAGTTCACCTTGTCATGTATCGCTTTGGCTCGAGCCCGTGTCATGGGTCCACTTGGGGGACTTGTTGGTCTTGGTGAGGAGGTGTCCGAAGGCCACCCCGCATCATCTCCCCCCCTTGGGAGAGAGTCGTCCTCGACTCTTGTTCCTCCTCATCTCCATGATAGGGTGAAAGATCCGAGACGTTGAAAGTGTTGCTCACCAAGTACTTGGATGTTGGTATGTCGATGACGTAGGCGTTGTTGTTGATGCGCTTGAGGACCTTGAAAGGCCCATCTCCTCTTGGCTTGAGCTTGGAGTTGCGTTCTTGCGGGAACCTTTCTTTCCTTAGGTGGATCCAAACGAGGTCTCCTTCTTCAAACACGCGTTCCTTTTTCTTGGCGTTGAGGCGGGTAGCTTGGCGAAGTACATGCTCTTGTATGGTTGCTCTTGTCTCTTCATGTAGTTTCTTCATGGCGGTGGTGCGCTCGTCGAAGTCCATGTTCGTCCTTTCATGAAGAGGTAGTGGGAGGATGTCGAGTGCCGTTGGAGGTTCGAATCCATAGACGATCATGAAGGGACTCCTTGAGGTTGTGGAGTGCTTGGCTCGATTGTAGGCGAACTCCGCATGGGGTAGGCAATCTTCCCATGACTTCAAATTTGTCTTCACAAGTGTGCGGAGGAGTGTGGAGAGGCTTCGATTGACCACTTCGGTTTGTCCATCGGTTTGAGGGTGCGAGGACGATGAGAACAAGAGCTTCACTCCAAACTTCGCCATGAGCGACTTCCATAGGTAACTCATAAACTTGACGTCTCGATCCGACACAATGCTTGCCGGTACCCATGTAGGCGAACCACTTCCCTGAAAAACAATGAAGCAATGTGTGAAGCATCATCGCTCTTATGACATGGTATGAAATGAGCCATTTTAGAGAACCTATCCACTACCACAAATATTGAGTCATGACCATGTTTGGTGCGTGGCAAGCCAAGTACAAAGTCCATGCTTATGTCCGACCAAGGTGCATATGGAATGGGTAAAGGCATGTAAAGACCATAGGGATTGGAAGTAGACTTAGCTTGTAAGCATGTTGTACACCGTCGGCAAAGGCGTTCCACGTCGCGGTACATTCTTGGCCAATAGTAGTGGGTTGATAGCATGGCATATGTCTTCTCTCGTCCAAAGTGACCCATGAGACCACCTCCATGTGACTCTTGCAAAAGCAACTTACGAAGAGAAGACTCGGGAATGCAAATCTTGTTAGCTTTAAACAAGTAGCCATCATGCAAATAGAAATCATCAAATCCGCGGTCAACGGAACACTTGGCAAAGATTGGACCAAAGAAAACGTCGGAAGGGTAAAGTTCTTTGATCTCCTCAAGACCCAAAATGTGAAACTCCAAGCGGGTGAGTAGAAGAGTAATCTTGCGGGAAAGTGCATCCGCAACCACATTTTCCTTGCCCTTTTTGTATTTGATTACATAAGGGAAGGACTCTATGAACTCAACCCACTTAGCATGTCTCTTGTTCAAATTGTGTTGACTTTTCAAATACTTCAAGGACTCATGATCCGAATGAATAACAAACTCTTTTGGCCAAAGGTAATGTTGCCAAACTTCAAGAACACGAACCAAAGCATAAAGCTCCTTGTCATATATAGGATAGTTGAGGCGTGCGCCATCCAACTTCTCGCTATAGTATGCCACGGGTTTTCCATTTTGCATGAGAACACCACCGATTCCAAGGCCACTCGCGTCACATTCTATCTCAAATGTTTTTGCAAAATCGGGAAGAGCAAGTAGTGGTGCCTCGGTGAGTCTCTTTTTCAATTCATCAAAAGCTTTTTGTTGTGCTTTGCCCCAAACAAACGGAACATTCTTTTTTGTAAGCTCGTTTAAAGGGCAAGCAATGGTGCTGAAATCTTTCACAAAGCGGCGGTAAAATCCGGCAAGACCATGGAAGCTTCGAACTTGACCAACATTTGTGGGAGTGGGCCAATTGTGGATGGCCTCAACTTTGGAAGAATCAACTTCAATCCCGTTGGCGGAAACCACAAAACCAAGAAAAACCAATTTGTTTTGAGCGAAATGGCATTTTGGAAGGTTGGCAAAGAGCTTCTCGTGGCGCAAGATGCATAAGACTTCTCTCACATGTTGAACATGGTCCTCGAGATTTTTGCTATAGATGAGGATATCATCAAAATAGACAACCACGCTCTTGCCAATGAGAGGTCGCAAAATGTGATTCATAAGACGCATGAAAGTGGAAGGAGCATTGGAAAGACCAAATGGCATGACGAGCCATTCATAGAGACCAAGCTTGGTCTTGAATGCCGTCTTCCATTCATCACCAATTGCCATGCGAATTTGGTGGTAGCCACTACACAAATCAATCTTAGAGAAAATGGTGGCACCACTCAATTCATCAAGCATGTCATCTAAACGCGGAATGGGATGGCGATAACGGACGGTAATGGCATTGATAGGTCGACAATCCATACACATCCGTTGCGTCTCATCCGGTTTAGGCACAAGAATGACGGGAACGGCACAAGGGCTAAGGCTTTCTCGGACGTACCCTTTAGCGAGGAGGTCTTGAATTTGGCGTTGGATCTCCTTGGTATCTTCGGGGTTGGTGCGGTAAGCGGCGCGGTTTGGTAGCGGAGCGCCGGGTATGAGGTCGATGCGATGCTCGATGCCCCGAAGCGGTGGTAGTCCATGAGGTAGCTCGTCGGGGAAGACGTCTTGGAACTCCTTCAAAAGAGACAACAAAGACGAAGGAATGTTGGTTAAGTCGTTAGTCTCCGACGAGAGGCCCTTGCAAATGAGCACGTAGTGTATGGTGGTGGATGGGTTGTCTTTCACTTCTCTCCACTCGCTTTTGTGGCTAGGAGGACACTCTTTCTCTCACTCATATGTGGGTGGTGGCGCTCACTCTCTTTTTGGTGGGTAGCTCCCTCTCCTCTCAACTCACTATGGTGGATGTTGTGTTGTGCCCTCGCTAAAGCCTTCGCATTGTCGGCGATGATTTGGCTAGGAGTCATTGGGCGAAGCTCGAACTTCTTGTCCTTGACCTTGAAGGTGTATGCATTGGAGTAACCATCATGTATGGCCTTCTTGTCAAATTGCCATGGGCGGCCAAGCAACATGTGGCACACGGTCATAGGCACCACGTCACACTCGACGGTGTCTTCATAAGGTCCTATCTTGAAGTTGACGGTGACGGTGTGTTGAATCTTGACATTGCCCTTGTCGCTCAACCATTGGACATGGTATGGATGAGGATGTTTGCGAAGCGTGAGGTTGAGCTTCTCACATAGCTTGGTGCTTGCCAAGTTGTGGCAACTCCCACCGTCGATGATGACCTTGATTGACTTGCCACCAATGCCGGCACGCGTTTGGAAGATGTTGCATCTTTGGTCTTCCATAGCTTGGGGTTGAGTGGTGAGCACTCGAGTGACCACAAGAGAAGGGCTTGGATCATGTGTGCATAAGAGAGGGTCTTCTCCACTTTCTTCATCATAGTCTTCCTCATTAGCAACGGCGGCTTGCACTAGGGCTTCATATTCACCTTCACTTAGCGTCTCTATGTCACCATTCTCCATAGTGATCATGACCTTGGTGTTCTTGCACTCGAAGGACTTGTGGCCTTGGGTGCCACACTTGAAGCAAGTGACATTGGAGGGTCCCGTAGAGGCCTTGGAGGAGGCGGTGGAGGATACCGTTTGCTTCATTCGACTTTGGATAGAAGGTTGCTTGGAAGGTGTAGAGGATGCGGTTGGCTTGACACTTGTTGTAGGAGTTGATGTGGCAAGCTTGGAGGCGAAGTATTGCTTGGACTTCGAGTACTTGATGTCCTCATTCACTTGACGCTCGGCCTTGGAAGCTTGGTGAACTAACTCAACCATGTTGGAGTATTGTTGGAACTCCACAACTCTCTTGATGGGGTAGTTGAGGCCATTGAAGAACCTAGCAATGGTTTGGTCCTCGGACTCTTGGATGTTTGCTCGCATCATGGTTAACTCCATTTCCTTGAAGAATTCCTCAACGGTCTTGGTGCCTTGCTTCAACTTTTGGAGCTTGTTGAAGAGGTCGGTCTTGTAGTGTTTAGGGACAAAGCGAGCTTCCATCTCCTCCTTCATGTCTTCCCAAGTATCAATTGGAGGATCACCCTTTTCTTCCCTTAGAGTGACAACTTGTTCCCACCAAGTGTTGGCATAATCTTCAAACTCGAGGGAGGCCATGGCTACTTTCTTGGCACCGGAGTAGTTGTGGATGCGGAAGATCTTGTCAACCTTGAGTGCCCATGAGAGGTAGGCCTCGGCGTCGTCTTCACCCTTGAACTTGGGCATGTGGGGAAGACCCCGGGTAGGGCAATGGACGCGGAGCGGCCGGCTTGAGGACGGCCGGCTCGCGGCAAAGGCCGGCTGAGGAGCAGCCGGCTGGAGCCGTGGCCGGCTGCCTCGGGAGCCGGCTGGCTCTAAGTCCTAGTCGGCCTGGCTGCGGCCTTCAACGCTGTAGCTGGGCCGGCTTCTACAAGCCATATCCGACTGGGGTTTGTACCTCAGACCGACTCGAGGCTGGCGAGTCTTGCACTAGAAGGAACCGGGTGGGTGATCCGGGTTCAAAGGTCCACGCTGACCTCATCTCCCGTAAAGTACGCACACGCGCCGGACAGGCCATCATGGCGTACGTCGGACCGTACGCGCTACAGAGGATGATGGCGACAACGACAGCACCTCGCCACGCCGCTGACCTGAGCAGGCGGATGGGACGTGCCACTACGCTCAACGGCTCCCTGATGTCAGCGCCTCGGGAAGGGACGGGAGCCGAAGCCGGCCATGCCGGCCACTAGACTATAGGGACTTATATGTAAAGTACCGGTGCCTATATAAGCCGGGCTACCCCCTCGTGCGGGGGACGATCGATCAGTTCTCATTCACTAGTCTTAGAGCTGCCCTGTGAGAGAGACCTTCGTCTACCTTAGCCTCCCAGGAGCAGCCGGATATACAGCTCAAGGAGCACCATTGTACTGTGTGATCATCATATACACTCATAGCAGGAGTAGAGGTGTTACCTCCATCGGAGGGCCTCGAACCTGGGTACGTCGCCGTGTCGCTCGTGCCCATACCCGCATCCGGATACCGCCGTGAGACCACTAGGAACCACTTCGATTAGCCACCCTATGGCATATGTCATGACGATACCACGACATTTGGCGCCCACCGTGGGGCCTTCAGCGTCCGCGGCCGGTGTCTCCATCCGGACGGGCCTCACCACCACCACCGGCGAGAGGGTCGCTTCAGGCTTGGTCTGGAGATTCGGCTCCCTCGACTGCGTCAGCGACAACGCTGGCTGCTTCGCCGACCGGCCATTCCCTGCCGGCGGCAACATCATCAGCTTCGGCGGCTTCGACGTCTACGTCGCCACCGTCGCACCACCGCGCTACCCGCGCGAGATCGTGCGCTGTGCAAGCCCTCCCCCTGGAGCCGGCGCCAGCCTCACCACCACCGGCCCTTGCATCATGCAGGAGGTCATGGCCACCGGCGACGACGCCGGGGGCAAGTCCACGCGCATCCGTGGGCCAGTGCTGGAGCGCGAAGCCGCTGCCGGCGCATCCGCCTCGGGCGCAAAGGCGCCGCCACCACCGTCCCGGCTGGAGGAAGTCCGGGCAAAGCTGAGCACCCCGCTCACGCCTGGCGCCGACCCCACCACCATCGAGAAGGACCTGGAGGAGCACCGCCAGCTCCTCCTCAAGCAAACAGAAGAGCTGGCTGCTGCAAAGCGCCAGTGGGAGATCTCCCAGCGCGAGTTCAACCGCGCCCACGGCCTCACGCCCGCCGGCGACAACCCAAGCCGAGCCGGCCAGATCCGCCGGAGAGGAGGCGGCCTGGGCGCAGAGATCGCCCGGGACGGCGCAGAATCGCCGGCTCCGTCTGCGGAGCAACCCATCTACAACACCCCCGACAAGAACATGCTCGCGGCTGAAGCTGCCGCGGAAGAGCTGCACCGCCTCGAAGGCGCAGAGTTACGCCGCCAAACTGAGCGGGTGACTGAGCTGCTGAAGGCGGCCAACCGGCTGACCAAGGACCCCAGGTACGCCCATGCCCCCAGAGCTTCTCATGCTCGTGGCGCTGCAGGCAACGACCGGGACGGTCCGAGGGACACGGCCGAGTCCGCCTCCCCCGCACCAAGCCGGCCGCCACAAGCCGGCCGCCCACGCAACAGCGGCCGCAGCCGGCCACCATCAAGCCGGCGACGACGAAGAAGAGTACGAGAGGCCATCCACCATCAAGCACCGCGCGGCTCCAGAGGCCAGTGGCCAGCGCCAGCCGGCCCGCTCCCGGCTGGGCCCGCGCGTCGAGCCAGCCGACGCCAGAGATCGCCTCGACCGGCTGGTCGAATCCCGCATCGCGGAGGAAGAAGGGCCAGCCGGCCCCAAGTGCTTCGGGCCGCGGATCCTCAACGAGCCCATGATCGACGGCTTCCAGCTCCCCCGCGACACGCCCAAGTACGACGGCACGGCCAAGCCGGAGGACTGGCTGCAGGACTACTCCACCGCAGTCGGCATCGCCAAAGGCAACAAGCGCTGGGCTGTGCGCTACTCCCCCCTCATGCTGCTCGGCTCCGCCCGCACATGGCTCAACAACCTGCCAGCCGGCAGCATCAACGGCTGGCTCGACTTCGAGGACGCCTTCATCAGCAACTTCACCGGCACCTACCGCCGGCCGGGTCGCCCCCAACAGCTTGAGATGTGCAAGCAGGGCGCAGACGAGACGGACCGTGCATACCTGACGCGCTGGTGCGAGATGCGCAACTCCTGCGAGGGAGTGCACGAGATCCAGGCAGTCGGCTTCTTCATGGCCGGCTGCCGGCAAAACACCATGCTGTGGCACAAGCTGCGCCGCAGTGAACCCAAGACGATGGCTGCCTTGATGGCCATCGCAGACAAGTATGCGCTGGCTGAAGGAACCAGCAGCACGCCGGCTGAGATTTCGCCGGCTCCATCCAGGCGGGACAACAACAAGTCGGCCGAGCACAAGCCGGCCGAGGGCGGCCACCACGGCAGCCGGCGGGACAACTACCGCGGCAAGAGGCACAGCGACCAGCCGGACCGCCGGTACGGCTCCGCCCACGTGGCAGCCGTGTCAGACCACGCGGCGGCTGGCGGAAGCCGGCGCCAGAAGCAGACGGACCGGCCCTGGAAGCCGAAGTACACCTTCGAGCAGATGCTCGACTCGCCGTGCAAGTACCACAGCGGCAAGAACCCCTCCAACCACTCCACCCGCGATTGCCACTTCATGAAGCGGCTGACGAGTGGCGAGCCACTTCCGCCTCCACCCCCACCTCCACCAGCCGGCGGGCCGGGTGGCCAAGCCGGCGCAGAAGCCAACAACCTCGAGCACCACGAGGCTAACCAAGTGCACCATGGCGGCCGGTACCTGGCTGAGGATGCCACCTACATCATCTTCACCTCCGAGCCCGAGGACAAAACGAGCCAGCAGCGCCGTTCCCTCGAAGTCAACGCGGTCATGCCGCCGGTCCCCCAGTACCTACACTGGTCAGAGCAGGCCATCACCTTTGATCGCCGCGACACTCCGGCTGTCCTGCCAAAGCCGGGCAGCTACGCCATGGTCCTCGACCCCACCATCGGCACAACCCGGCGCAGCGTGCGCTTCTCGCGTGTCCTCATCGACGGGGGCAGCAGCATCAACATCCTCTACCGCGACACCGCCCGCAAGCTGGGCATCCAGGAGGCCGAGCTGCGCCCCACCCCCACCGTCTTCCATGGCATCGTGCCAGGCCACTGCTGCCAGCCGATCGGCCGGATCACCCTGGAGGTCATGTTCGGCAAGCCGGACAACTTCCGCACGGAGAACATCGAGTTCGAGGTGGTGGACCTGGTCAGTCCCTACCACGCGCTCCTGGGCAGGCCGGCCCTGACCAAGTTCATGGCGGTGCCCCACTACGGGTACCTGAAGATGAAGCTACCTGGCCCTAAAGGGGTCATCACCGTAGCCGGCGACTACCGCCGCTCCATGGACTGCGCCACGCAGAGCTCCAAGATGGCCCAGACGCTGGTCATCGCCACCGAGAAGCAGCTCATCCACGACGCCGTCGCCTTGGCCAAGGCCGCGCAGGCGGACATGCCGGCTGTGGGCAACCCGGCTGGGACGACTCACTTCCAGCCGGCCGACAACACCAAGAAGATCCTGCTCGACCCGGCCCAGCCGGACAAGTACGTCACCATCGGTGCCGGCTTGAGCAGCAAATAGGAAAGCGAGCTCACCAGCTTCCTCCGTGAGAATCGGGACATCTTCGCATGGTCTCCAAGGGACATGCCGGGTGTACCGAGGGAGTTGGCTGAGCACCACCTCCACGTCAGGCCTGAAGCCAAGCCGGTGAAGCAGCCTCTCAGGCGCTTCGCCGAAGAACGAAGGAAGGCCATCGGTGAAGAAATCGCCCGGCTCCTAGCTGCCGGCTTCATCATGGAAGTGCTGCACCCGGACTGGTTGGCGAACCCGGTCCTGGTTTTGAAGAAGAACGGCTCCTGGCGCATGTGTATCGACTACACCAGCCTCAACAAGGCGTGCCCGAAGGACCCCTTCCCCCTGCCGCGCATAGATCAAGTCATAGACTCGACTGCCGGCTGTGAACTGTTGTCTTTTCTAGATGCCTACTCAGGCTACCACCAGATTCCTTTGAATCCGGCTGATCAAATAAAGACTTCGTTCATTACCCCGTATGGGGCTTACTGCTACACGACTATGCCGTTCGGCTTGAAAAATGCAGGCGCCACCTACCAAAGGTGCATGCAAAAGTGTTTGCAGGATCAAATCGGCAGAAATGTTCACGCATACGTGGATGATGTCGTTGTAAAAACCAAGGAGATGCCTACCCTCCTTGATGACTTGAGAGAAACCTTCACCAATCTGCGAAGATTCCGGATGAAGCTCAACCCGGCCAAGTGCACGTTCGGCGTGCCAGCCGGCCAACTCCTGGGCTACCTCGTCTCTCAGCGAGGAATCGAAGCCAACCCGGAGAAGATCAGTGCCATTGAGAAGATGGAGCTGCCGCAGTGCCTCAAGGACGTCCAGAAGTTCACCGGATGCCTGGCCTCCTTGAGCCGCTTCGTCAGCCGGCTGGGGGAGAAGGCACTGCCCCTGTACCAGCTGCTGAAGAAATCGGACAAATTCGTCTGGTCACCGCAGGCGGATGAAGCCTTCCGTGACTTAAAGCGCGTACTTTCGACCGCGCCCATCCTCGCATCGCCGGCTTCGATGGAGCCGATGCTGTTGTACATCGCTGCCACCAATCGTGTGGTTAGCGTCGTCCTGGTGGTGGAGCGCAAGGAAGCCGGCAAGGAGCAGTCGGTCCAGCGCCCAGTCTACTATCTCAGCGAGGTGCTGTCCCAGTCAAAGCAGAACTACCCCCACTACCAGAAGGTCACCTACGGCGTGTACATGGCGGCCAAGAAGCTCAAGCACTACTTCCAGGAGCATCCCATCAAGGTGGTGGCCACAGCACCCTTGGCGGAAATCATTGGCAGCAAAGACGCCAACGGCCGGGTCGCCAAGTGGGCCCTGGAGCTAGCCGCCCACACCATCATCTACGAGCCGCGCACGGCCATCAAGTCGCAGATCCTCGCGGACTTCTTCGTCGACTGGGCCGAGATGCAATACCTGCCGCCTGTGCCTGACTCCACGCACTGGAAGCTGCACTTCGACGGCTCGAAGATGCGAAACGGCTTGGGAGCCGGCATCGTCGTCACTTCCCCCAAGGGAGATCGGCTGGACTATGTCCTGCAGATCCACTTCGCCGCATCCAACAATGTGGCGGAGTATGAAGCGCTCATCCATGGGCTGAAGCTGGCCAAGGAGATTGGCGTGCGTCGCATCCTCTGCTTCGGCGACTCCGACTTGGTTATACAGCAAGCATCGGGCGACTGGGACGCGAAGGACGCCAACATGGCCTCATACCGCTTCCACGTCCAGCAGCTATCCGGCTTCTTTGATGGCTGTGAATTCCACCATGTGCCACGAGCAAACAATGAGGCGGCAGATGCCCTATCCAAGATTGGCTCGACCCGGCAAGCCATTCCGCCGGGCGTTGCCCTGGCGATTCTCAAGAAACCGTCCATCATACCGTCACCGGACTCGGATTCCATATTCGTGCCGGCTGACCCGGGGGCTTCTCAGCCAAACCCGGGGGCTTCATTGCCCAAGTCGGGGGCTCATCAGCCAAACCCGCCGGCTTCTCAGCCGAACCCGGGGGCTTATCGGTCCAACGCGGGGGCTTCTCAGCCAAACTCGGGGGCTTCTCAGCCAAACCCGCCGGCTTCACAGCCGAACCCGGCGACCATGCAGTCGAAACCGGAAGCTCCGAAGATGGAGGCCTTGGTGGTTAGCGTATTTGAAATAAAATGCGTACCATCATGGGCACAAGAATTCCTCTCCTACCTCACCGATGGTGTGCTGCCCAATGACAGGGTTCAAGCCAGGCAGATTGAGAGAAGGGCCAAGGCCTATACAATCATCAACCACGAGCTGTACAAACGCAGCGTAAGTGGGGTGTTCCAGCGGTGCGTCGAGCCGGCTGAAGGGATTGAACTCCTACGGGAAATCCACCAGGGAGAGTGCGGCCATCACGCCTCCTCCAGAGCCATAGTGGCCAAAGCCTTCCGGCACGGTTTTTACTGGCCGACTGCGCTCAGAGACGCAGAAGACTTGGTGAAGAAGTGCAACGGCTGCCAGCGCTTCGCAAAGCAAAGGCAAACGCCGGCTTCCGCCCTAAAAACCATCCCCATTACCTGGCCGTTTGCCGTATGGGGCTTGGATATGGTGGGCCCATTCAAGACAGCCCGAGGCGGCATGACACATCTCTTGGTGATGATTGATAAATTCACTAAGTGGATCGAGGCCAAGCCGATCAAGAAGCTGGACGGCTCCACAGCCGTCACATTCCTCAAGGAGATAATCGCGAGATACGGCTACCCGCATAGCATCATCACCGACAACGGCAGCAACTTCGCCGAAGGCATTTTCAAGCGCTACTGCGGGGAGATGGGGATCCGAATGGACCTATCATCCGTAGCACACCCGGAGACCAACGGCCAAGTGGAGAAGGCAAACGGCTTGATCCTAGCCGGCATCCGGCCCCGGCTGGTAGAGCCGCTTGAGCGCTCAGCCGGCTGCTGGATTGAAGAGCTGCCCAGCGTGCTGTGGAGCCTGCGCACAACGCCAAACCGCTCAGTCGGCTTCACACCCTTCTTCCTCGTATACGGGGCCGAAGCCGTCCTGCCGACTGACATCGAGCACGACGCGCCAAGGATCAAGCTATACACAGAAGCCGAAGCCAAAGAAGCTCGCGAAGATGGAGTCGACCTGGTTGAAGAGGTCCGGCTGATGGCCGAATCCAGGTCCGCCGTATACCAGCAAAGCCTCCGTCGCTATCACAGCCGGAAGGTCAAGTCCTTAGCATTCCGAGAAGGAGACCTAGTGCTCCGGCTGATCCAACGGACAGCCGGACAACATAAACTAGCATCCCCATGGGAGGGTCCCTTCATCGTGAGCAAGGCAGTAGGCAATGATTCCTACTATCTCATAGATGCCCGCCAAAAGAAGGGAGGGTGATGGAGACCCTCGGTATCAGGTTTAAAAAGCGCCAAAAACTGTACGTGACCCCAACCCTGTGAGGCCAAACACCGGACTTGGCAACTTCAACCAACTTTGATTGCTGGTTTTCAATCTCACCGTGTTGTGAACGTATCTGCTATGCTAAAGAATAGGACCGGGGTCCACAGTTCACTAGAGGTGTCTCTCCCATAAGATAAAAGCATGTTGGGTGAACAAATTACAGTCGGGCAATTGACAAATAGAGAAAGGCATAATAATGCATATACATGACATGATAAATATAGTGAGATTTAATCCGGGCATTACGACAAAGAACATAGACCGCCATCCAACTGCATCTATGCCTAAAAAGTCCACCTTCAGGTTATCGTCCGAACCCCCTCCGGTATTAAGTTGCAAAGCAACAGACAATTGCATTAAGTATTGTGCGTAATGTAATCAATAACTACATCCTTAGACATAGCACCAATGTTTTATCCCTAGTGGCAACAACACATCACAACCTTAGAACTTTCTGTCACTGTCCCAGGTATCAATGAAGGCATGAACCCACTATCGAGCATAATTACTCCCTCTTGGAGTTAAGAGTAAAAACTTGGCCAGAGCCTCTACTAATAACGGAGAGCATGCAAGATCATAAACAACACATGAACAATAGATTGATAATCACCATAATCATAGTACTCTCTATCCATCGGATCCCGACAAACACAACATATAGAATTACATATAGATGATCTTGATCATGTTAGGCAGCTCACAAGATCTAACAATGAAGCACAACAAGGAGAAGACGACCATCTAGCTACTGCTATGGACCCATGGTCCGGTGGACTACTCCTCATCACTCCGGAGCGATCATGGCGATGAAGAGTCCTCAGGAGATGAATCCCCTCTCCGGCAGGGTGCCGGAGGCGATCTCCGGAATCCCCGAGATGGGATTCGCGGCGGCGCGTCTCTGTGGGTTTTCCGTATCGTGGCTCTCGATGCTGGGGTTTCGCGACGGAGGCTTTAAGTAGGCGGAAGGTCACGCGGGGCCACACGAGGGCCCCGGGGGCAGGTCGGCGCGGCCAGGGCCAGGCCGCGCCGGCCACCCTCCTGGCCGCCCGTGGCCCCACTTCGTTAGGTCTTCGGTCTTCTGGAAGCTTCGTGCAAAAATAGGACCCTGGGCGAAAGTTTCGTCCAATTCCGAGAATATTTCTTTACTAGGATTTCTGAAACCAAAAAAGAAAACAGCAACTGGCTCTTCGGCATCTTGTTAATAGGTTAGTTCCAGAAAATGCATAAATATGACATATAATGTGCATAAAACATGTAGGTATCATCAATAAAGTAGCATGGAACATAAGAAATTATCGATACGTTGGAGACGTATCAGCATCCCCAAGCTTAGTTTCGTCCCGAGCAGGTAAAGCGATAACAAAGATAATTTCTGAAGTGACATGCCATCATAATCTTGATCATACTATTTGTAAACATATGTAATGAATGCAGCGATCAAAGCAAAGGTAATGACATGAGTAAACAACTGAATCATATAGCAAAGACTTTTCATGAATAGTACTTCAAGACAAGCATCAATAAGTCTTGCATAAGAGTTAACTCGTAAGGCAATAAATCAAAGTAAAGGTGTTGAAGCAACACATAAGAAGATTAAGTTTCAGCGGTTGCTTTCAACTTGTAACATGTATATCTCATGGATATTGTCAACATAAAGTAATATAACAAGTGCAATATGCAAGTATGTAGGAATCAATGCACGGTTCACACAAGTGTTTGCTTCTTAAGGTGGAAGGAGATAGGTAAACTGACTCAACAATAAAAGTAAAAGAATGGTCCTTCGCAGAGGAAAGCATCGATTGCTGTATTTGTGCTAGAGCTTTTATTTTGAAAACATGAAACAATTTTGTCAACGGTAGTAATAAAGCATATGAGTTATGAAAATTATATCTTACAAGTTGCAAGCCTCACGCATAGTATACTAATAGTGCCCGCACCTCGTCCTACTTAACTTGGACTACCGGATCTTTGCATGCCATGTTTCAACCAAGTGTCACAAAGGGGTACCTCCATGCCGCCTGTACAAAGGTCCAAGGAGAATGCTCGCATTTCGGATTTCTCGCTTTTGATTATTCTCAACTTAGACATCCATACCGGGACAACATGGACAACAGATAATGGACTCCTCTTAAATGCATAAGCATGTAGCAAAGTTATTATTCTCATATGAGATTGAGGATATATGTCCAAAACTGAAACTTCCACCATGATTCATGGCTTTAGTTAGCGGCCCAATGTTCTTCTCTAACAATTTTGCATGCTCCAACCACTAAAATGATAGACCTTCAGACAAGACGGACATGCATAGCAACTCACATGATATTCAACAATAGTTGATGGCGTTCCCCAGAAACATGGTTATCGCACAACAAGCAACTTAATAAAATATAAAGTGCATAAGTACATATTCAATACTACGATAGTTTTTAAGGCTATTTTGTCCCATGAGCTATATATTGCAAAGGTGAATGATGGAATTTTAAAGGTAGCACTCAAGCAATTTACTTTGGAATGGCGGGTAAATACCATGTAGTAGGTAGGTATGGTGGACACAAATGGCATAGTGGTTGGCTCAAGGATTTTGGATGCATGAGAAGTATTCCCTCTCGATACAAGGTTTAGGCTAGCAAGGTTATTTGAAGCAAACTCAAGGATGAACAAGTGCAGCAAAACTCACATAAAAGACATATTGTAAACATTATAAGACTCTACACTGTCTTCCTTGTTGTTCAAAACTCAATACTAGATATTATCTAGACCTTAGAGAAACCAAATATGCAAATCAAATTTTAGCAAGCTCTATGTATTTCTTCATTAATGGGTGCAAAGCATATGATGCAAGAGCTTAAACATGAGCACAACAATTACCAAGTATCACATTATCCAAGACATTTTAGAATTACTACATGTAGCATTTTTTCCAACCATATAACAATTTAACGAAGAAGAAACTTCGCCTTGAACATTATGAGTAAAGCCTAAGGACACATGTGTCCATATGCAACAGCGGTGTCTCTCTCCCACAAAGTGAATGCTAGGATCCATCTTATTCAAACAAAAACAAAAACGAAAACAAACCGACTCCAAGTAAAGAACACAAGATGTGACTGAATAAAAATATAGTTTCAGGGGAGGAACCTGATGATGTTGTCGATGAAGAAGGGGATGCCTTGGGCATCCCCAAGCTTAGACGCTTGAGTCTTCTTAAAATATGCAGGGATGAACCACGGGGCATCCCCAAGCTTAGCTTTCACTCCTCTTGATCTTAGTATATCATTCTCCTCTCTTGACCCTTGAAAACTTCCTTCACACCAAACTTCAAGCAAACTCATTAGAGGGTTAGTGCATCATTAATAATTCACACATTCAGAGGTGACACAATCATTCTTTTCACTTCTGGACATTGCATAATGCTACTGGACATTAATGGATCAAAGAAATAAATCCAACATAGCAAAAGAGGCAATGCGAAATAAAGGCAGAATCTGTCAAAAACAGAACAGTCCGTAAAGACGAATTTATAAATGGCACCAGACTTGCTCAAATGGAAAAACTCAAAACTAATGAAAGTTGCGTACATATCGGAGGATCACGCTCGTAAATTGGCAGATTTTTCGAATTTTCTACAGAGAATTATGCCCAGATTCGTGACAGACAGCAATGCTGTTTCTGTGCAGCGATCCCAAATATAACATCAACTTTGACATAGAAACTTTACTTGGCACAAAAACATGATAAGGAGAGGTTGCTACAGTAGTAAACAACTTCCAAGACTCAATAAAACAAAAATTGCTGTAGGTAAAAACATGGGTTGTCTCCCATAAGCGCTTTTCTTTAACGCCTTTCAGCTAGGCGCAGAAAGTGCAAATCAAGTATTATCGAGAGATGGTGTGTCAACCTTACCTTGGGCTTCATCTTTACCTTTCTTAATGTTTTTCTTTCCTTTTGGTTTAGGAAATATATGATTCCCCCCTGGTATAGAGGTGAATTTCAGAGTGCCTTCTCCCACATCAATGACTGCTCCCAAAGTTTCAAAGATTTATAAATGTTTTCAGGCATAAGGCAAAATTCATACATAATATCACAATAGGCATGAAGAGTTCGATCACCGATGACAATTTTAACAGAAGGGTCCCATGATGAAGGTTTAGGATTCTCTAAGACTTGTTCAAGACGATTACGAACACAGTGATAATTATCATTTAAGCGAGATGTACTTATCTCGAGATTGTTCAATCTATTATGAATGCTAATAAGGGCTGAATCAAAGTTATTAGCTGAATCATGTGATGCAACCAATTTCTTTATGGCATTAAAAGCTTGATCCCCATTACAATGAAGGAAATCTCCTCCTACTAAAGTGTCCAAAGCATATCTATAGCGAACCATAAGACCAAAATAAAAATTACTAAGGAGCAAACTTAGAGTCATTTGAGGTTCAGTTTTGCGATAAGAAGTAAAAATTCTAGACCAAGCATCCTTAAAACTCTCCTCATCCCCTTGCTTGAAAGTGAAAACTAAGTCTTCAGGTGAAGAAGTAACAGGTTCAGAGCTAGACATGGTAATAAAAGTAACTAAAAAAAAATTTTGTATTTTAAATATAGAGTGCAGGACAATAAAGCAAACTAGATAGAGTAAATGCAAGTAACTAATTTTTTTGTGTTTTCGATATAGAGAGCAAGACAGTAAATAAAGTAAAACTAGCAACTAATTTTTTTGTGTTTTGATTTAGTGCAGCAAACAAAGTAGTAAATAAAATAAAGCAAGACAATAACAAAGTAAAGAGATTGAGAAGTGGAGACTCCCTTGCAGCGTGTCTTGATCTCCCCGCAACGGCGCCAGAAAAAGTGCTTGATGCGCGTAGATGTACACGTCCGTTGGGAACCCCAAGAGGAAGGTATGATGCGCACGGTGGCAAGTTTCCCTCGGTATGAAACCAAGGTTTAATCGAAAGTAGGAGCAAGAAGCACGTTGAAGGTTGATGGTCGCGAAATGTGATGCGGCGCAACACCGGGGATTCCGGCGCCAACTAGGAACTGCACAACACAACCAAAGTACTTTGCCCCAACGAAACAGTGAGGTTGTCAATCTCACCGGCTTGCTGTAACAAAGGATTAAACGTATCGAGTGGAAGATGTTTGCAAAGAAAACAGTAAAACAAGTAGAATGTATGCTATGTAAAGAATAGGACCGGGGTCCACGGTTCACTAGAGGTGTCTCTCCCATAAGATAAAAGCATGTTGGGTGAACAAATTACAGTCGGGCAATTGACAAATAGAGAAAGGCATAATAATGCATATACATGACATGATAAATATAGTGAGATTTAATCCGGGCATTACGACAAAGAACATAGACCGCCATCCAACTGCATCTATGCCTAAAAAGTCCACCTTCAGGTTATCGTCCGAACCCCCTCCAGTATTAAGTTGCAAAGCAACAGACAATTGCATTAAGTATTGTGCGTAATGTAATCAATAACTACATCCTTAGACATAGCACCAATGTTTTATCCCTAGTGGCAACAGCACATCACAACCTTAGAACTTTCTGTCACTGTCCCAGGTATCAATGAAGGCATGAACCCACTATCGAGCATAATTACTCCCTCTTGGAGTTAAGAGTAAAAACTTGGCCAGAGCCTCTACTAATAACGGAGAGCATGCAAGATCATAAACAACACATGAACAATAGATTGATAATCACCATAATCATAGTACTCTCTATCCATCGGATCCCGACAAACACAACATATAGAATTACATATAGATGATCTTGATCATGTTAGGCAGCTCACAAGATCTAACAATGAAGCACAACAAGGAGAAGACGACCATCTAGCTACTGCTGGACCCATGGTCCAGGGGTGGACTACTCACTCATCACTCGGAGCGATCATGGCGATGAAGAGTCCTCCGGGGAGATGAATCCCCTCTCGCAGGGTGGGGGCGATCTCCGAATCCCCAGAGATGGGATTCGCGGCGGCGCGTCTGTGGAAGGTTTTCCGTATCGTGGCTCTCGGTACTGGGGTTTCGCGACGGAGGCTTTAAGTAGGCGGAAGGTCAACGCGGGGGCCACACGAGGGGCCCGGGGGCAGGTCGGCGCGGCCGGGTGGCCGCGCCGCCACCCTCCTGGCCGCCTCGTGGCCCCACTTCGTTAGGTCTTCGGTCTTCGGAAGCTTCGTGCAAAATAGGACCCTGGGCGAAGTTTCGTCCAATTCAGAAATATTTCTTTACTAGGATTTCTGAAACCAAAAACAGCAACAGACTGGCTCTTCGGCATCTTGTTAATAGGTTAGTTCCAGAAAATGCATAAATATGACATATAATGTGCATAAAACATGTAGGTATCATCAATAAAGTAGCATGGAACATAAGAAATTATCGATACGTTGGAGACGTATCAGGGCCATCATCGTGAGCAAGGCGGTAGGCAATGATTCCTACTATCTCATAGATGCCCAAGAGGCCAAAAAGAACAAGGCGAGCAAAACTGACGAGGAGACAAAACGTCCCTGGAATGTCAGGTTGCTTCGACCATTTTACACTTGAGAGCAGGAATGTATGTATCCCTTGTATCCCTTTTGTAAGCTATGAAAAAGCATGCGCCAAGAGCGCCGTTTCCGACAAGTTTTTCGCGCACTCTACTTCGTTTCGCCAATTGGCTTGAACCCTTTCACGCGACGGCTTAGTAACGTGATCTGATTTCCGACAGCCGGCTTCCGACCAGCTACAGACCGCAACCCGGCTGTCCGGCTGGCGGGAGTAAGGCCTAGGGAGCTGGCACGCGAAAAACGACTAAGGAAAGAGTAAAAGCGAGTTGACTTGCAACTTTTCATAAAAGTGTCGGACTGCCGAAATCGACTCGTTCGACTGAAATACTATCGGCCTCACCCAGCGGCACGCTCTTGATCCGGCGACGGACCGCAAGTCGGACGTACGACCGGCAAGGGCACAGCCAAAGAGTGGGGCGGATGGGAAAAAGCGAACAAGTCGGAAGAAAGCAAGCCGGCACACAAATGATTAACAAACACATTAAAGTGCGTCATAATAAAAAAGGCGATAATATTGTCTTTACATAGGCACCCGGCATTCCGGGGATTTAATAATTTGTCTTGGCAAAAGCAAAATTACATGAACAGGAAAAGTCTAGGCACCGGCTGGAGTAGGACCAGCCGGATCAACAGCAGGTGGCGGAGAATCCATCTCGACCCCTTCGTCTTCAAGCTCCTCCTCCTCATCAGAGTGAGGGTTCGGATCCGCGATGAAGAGGCGTTTGTCGACGAAGTCGGCGATGGCGCTGGCTCGGGCAAGCCGGGCGGCCTTCTGTTCGGCCGAGAGCTCCTCCTCCACGCCGGCTCGCCGATACTCGAGCTGCCCCAGGTCCACCTCGTTGTACCAGGAGAGGACAAAAGACAGCGCCATGTCGGCGCCAGCGCGCGTGGCAGACCCCTTCCAGTCGATGAAGCGATCCGGCGCCTGCTCGATCAAAGAGGTGAGGCTGGAGATGTCTTGCGGCGCCGCCTCGCCGGGCCACAGCATCGGGACCAGCTCCTCAGCCGCCTTCCGGAGCTCCCAGCCAAACTTGGTGATGGGCTCGACGCGGGCAGCCAGGGACGACATGTAGTCCTCCATGGTGAAGCACTCCGAGCTGCCCTCGCCAGTCGCCCGCCCCCTGGCCTCGCGCGCATCGCCAACGGCTGCCAAGGCCGCAGCCTGCGTTTCCGGGAACGCTGCAAGAAAAAGCACGTCAGAAATCATCAAAGCCGAAATAAGCTGAAAAATGCAAATTTTCGAAGTCCTAAAGTAAGCCTGACGGCAGCCGGCACGGCCGACTGCCCCCAGCCCGAAGATGGAGATTCGAAGCTCTAAAGTAAGGGCGGCAGCCGGCACGAGCCGACTGCCCCCAGCCCGAAGATGGAGATTTCGAAGAAAAGAAAAGAGCCGCCGGCATGCCAACGCCCCCACCGAAGATGGAGATAGCGAAAGATAAGTTTCTGCAGCCGGCTACCAACGGAGGCTGGCAGCCGACAGCCGAAAGCCGGCAAAGGGGAAGGAAACATAGACACTCACCCGAAAAACCGCGATCGATCGCGCCAATCAGGTCCGTCCAGTGCTTGGCAGTAGCCGTCAGCTCCGTGGACTTGGCGGTGACCTCCTTCTGAAGCGCAAGCCGCTGCTTCTCCACCTCGTCCAGCCGCCGGCTCAGATCATCCACCTTCTCCTTCTCTGCCGTCCTAAGGGAGGCAAGCTCGGCGAGATGGTTCTTCTCCAGCGGCGCAGCCGCGTCAACTCCCCATCGGCCACCTTGAGCTTGGCGGCTGCAGCGCGGCCCGCCTCCTCGCTCTCGGCGCACTGAGCGCGAGCAACCCGGAGGTCCCTCTCCAGCTGCGGGACCTTGGCGGCCTCAACTGCGAGGCAGCCGGAAAGAAATGTCAGCCAACAAAGACAAAAGAAAGAAGACATTGAGCCAAAAGAAGCAAGAGCTTACCCTTGACGGCTTCCAGCTCACGAGCCAAGGTGCCCCGCTCAATCTTGGCCTTGTGGTAGCTGGTCACCACCTTGTTGTACAAGACGGTGCGCCGCTCGTCGACCTCTGAAAAAGAGTCAATCGTTTAGGCGAAACCTGGGTCGGCTCCGAGCAGCCGGCCCATGCCTCGGAGGGCTACCAAGATAACAATAAAATCGCAGAAAATAAGATGGGAAGCCACCTACCTTGTCAGCATCCTCCAGCGTCGACAGCTGGGCCATAACCTCGGCGGCTTTGTTCTTCAAGCTGGCTCGGTAGCCAGAGAAAAGCATCTTCAAGGGCGCCGTGCCAGGCTGCCCCTCCCGGCTGATTATCTCGCAGGAGTCCGCCTGGTTCCAGGCCTGCTCCATGGTGCCAGCCGAGCCGAAGCTGGAGTCCGAGGCGGACGGCACGCTCACCAACCGGGCACCCTTGGCCACGTGAAGGCTAGTGGGCGACACCGCCGGGCCCTTCGACCTCACCAACGCCCGGGAGTCGGCGTCCTTAGCGCGCGCCGGCTCCTCCCGCTGCGGCCCCTTCCCAGCAGGCTCCGCCCTCGGCGGCTCCGAAGCCGGAGGCGGCGCGGCTGGCCCAGTGGGAACCACTCCCGGCCTCTCGGGCGGCGCAGCCCCGCCGGCTCCAGCTCCTGCCGCCGGTGGCACACCTCGGCCGGCTCCAGCAGTCGGCCCCAGCAGCGGCGCGCGGTGCGGAAACAGGTCGCCAAGAGTGGGCCTCTGGGCCGACTCGCCCTGGGCGCCCTGGCCCGGCGGCGGGGCGCAGGCGAAGAGATACCCCCGCGGGAGGCGGCGTGCCACGGGCGGCACGACGACAACGGGCGGCGTGCGCGCAAGTGTCGAAGGCGGCGTCGGCTCCCTCTGCCGACGACGGCGGCGCAACACGAGCAGCCGGCCCAGAGGCACCGCCCTGGGTAACTTTATGGCGGCCCTAGTCAAACAAACAAAAGAAGTTGAGTGCAAAGTAAGGAAAGAAAAGGAATCAAACAATGAAGAAAACAAAAAGGACTTACCCGGCCATCTCAGGGACCTTCTTGGGCCCTTGCTGGCGCTGTCTCTTGGCCTGGCCCTCCAGCCTGGCCGTGCTCCCGCCGGCGGCCCGCTTCTTCTTCTTCGGCGCGGAAGTCGCCGAGGCGGCAGGCGGCCTCGTGCGCAGAGGCACCGCCCGGATCGGTCCCGTGGTGGACGTGGCCGGCTCCACCTCCTCCTCCTCCCGCTGCTCCGGCGAGGGCGGCGGGTTGTGCTCCCCTTGGCCGCCCTGGTCGGGCACCACCGGCAGGTCATCATCGCCGGCTTGGTCGCCGGCTTGGTCAGCCGGATCCACGAGATCCGCCGTCCAGATCTTGTGCGCCAAGTCGCCGTCCTCGATCTCTTGGCGGGGGAAAATCTGGAAAACAAGAACAGATGAATAACAAGTGGGCCACGCAGCCGCAAGTCGAAAAGCGCAAGCTAAAAACACAACTTACCCGCTCAGGCGGCGCGGCCCGGTCGTAAGGCGGCAGCCCCCACGCCCAGTCTTCCGGCATGTTGGCCTTGGTGATGTTGTTCACCCGGTGAGCGACCTGGGCCTTGGTGAGCGCCACCCTCGACGTCCGGGTCGAATCCAGCCGGCCGGACATATGCCCGATCTTGTGGACGCGGCCCTGGAGTGGTATCACCCGGCGCTCCATGTAAGTGCAGAGGAGGTCCTCGGCGCTCAGCCGGCCCCCAGTGACGCACTCCCCCAAGAAGTCCCACAGGAGGTTGACCTCCGCGTCCGGATCCGCCGACTTGGCGTTGTGACCCCAGTTGAGCCGGGTGGTCGGAGGAGCCGGATTGTACTCCGGCAGGTTGATCCTGTCGAAGGCTGGGTTGGCATTCTTCACGTAGAAGAACGACATCTGCCAGTTCTTCACCGAGTCGACAGTCGGAATCTTCGGGAAGAGAGAGCCGGCGCGGGGATAGATGGAGGCGGCGCCGCAGGTCCTCAGGCGGCCCTCAGTCATTTGCGACTTGAGGTAGAAGAGCCGGCTCCAGAAGTCCACGTCGGGCCACAAGCCGGCGTAGCCCTCCATGAAGGCCACGTAGCAGCTGAGAAGGACGCACGCGTTGGCTGGCAGATGGTGAGGCTGCAAGCCGAAGAATTCCAGGAATCGGCGGAAGAAGGCCGAAGCCGGCAGGCCCAGCCCGCGGTCGAGGTGCGCGCCGAAGACGACGCGCTCGCCAGGCTCCGGCTTGGGCTCCACCTCCTCGCCGGGCGTCCTCGTGATCACCTCCCGAGGAATCCGGCGGAGGCGCACCAGACGCTCGATGTCGTCGTCGTGCATGTACGAGCCCCTCCAGGACCCGCTGGCGGAGGCCATCGTCGAAGAAGAGGAGGAAGAAGACCAGGAGAGATCAAAGGGAGAGGAAGAACCGCTTCTCACCGGAGGAGAGCGCGGCGGCGACGAGCGCAGCGTCGAGCCGCGGGGCCCCGTGGCGCCGGCTTGGCGTGCGGGCAGCTGCCGAACGGCGGAGAACTCCGGCCGCGTAGGATCGCCGGGGTTCGCCAGGAGGTCGCCGGAGAAGAAGCAGTGGCGTGCGAAGAGCGCTCTGAGAGAGAGAAGGGGCAGCGGCGAGAGGAAGAAGAAGGCTGCCTCGGTACCGCGCGGGGGGCATTTATAGCCGCCCGGCGCGCCGGTTGCGTGGCCACGTGGCGATCGTGGGCCACGTCGGGATTTACTGCGGCCATAACTGCCCCCACGACCGCTGCGGTTACCAGAAACCGTCGCGCCACTTCCCCACGACCGCACCGGATCCGGAGGAGACAGCGATGTGACCATACGAAACGGCCACGCTGACGAAGCCGTCAGAACGGTCAAGTCGGGCGCGGGACTCGAGGCGGCGGAGTTGCCGGTGCACCCAAGCCGGAGCCGGACGATAAAATCGACCCGGCCCCAAATTCTGGCAACAAGCCGGAAGCATCATCAACACTTAAGAAAAAGTGGAAACGACAGGAGCAAAAAAGGCGTCCGGCTGGAGGAAGCCGAGGCGAGCCGGACGAGGGCGCAGCCGGCTGAATGAAAATTCTCAGCTGGCCCCTCCGGGAGCCGCCGGAAACAAGCGAGAGATATATAGAAGCCAGGGAAACCTGCCTAGGTCCTCCTAGACGTAGGACCTTGCCAGCTTCGGGGGCTAATGTCGGGGGGAAGACCCCGGGTAGGGCAATGGACGCGGAGCGGCCGGCTTGAGGCGGCCGGCTCGCGGCAAAGGCCGGCTGAGGAGCAGCCGGCTGGAGCCGTGGCCGGCTGCCTCGGGAGCCGGCTGGCTCTAAGTCCTAGTCGGCCTGGCTGCGGCCTTCAACGCTGTAGCTGGGCCGGCTTCTACAAGCCATATCCGACTGGGGTTTGTACCTCAGACCGACTCGAGGCTGGCGAGTCTTGCACTAGAAGGAACCAGGTAAGTGATCCGGGTTCAAAGGTCCACGCTGACCTCATCTCCCGTAAAGTACGGGGCACTGTAGAGCAGCAGTGCCACGCGCCAGACAGGCCATCATGGCGTACGTCGGACCGTACGCGCTACAGAGCATGATGGCGACAACGACAGCACTTCGCCACGCCGCTGACCTGAGCAGGCGGATGGGACGTGCCACTACGCTCAACGGCTCCCTGATGTCAGCGCCTCGGGAAGGGACGGGAGCCGAAGCCGGCCATGCCGGCCACTAGACTATAGGGACTTATATGTAAAGTACCGGTGCCTATATAAGCCGGGCTACCCCCTCGTGCGGGGGACGATCGATCAGTTCTCATTCACTAGTCTTAGAGCTGCCCTGTGAGAGAGACCTTCGTCTACCTTAGCCTCCCAGGAGCAGCCGGATATACAGCTCAAGGAGCACCATTGTATTGTGTGATCATCATATACACTCATAGCAGGAGTAGAGGTGTTACCTCCATCGGAGGGCCTCGAACCTGGGTACGTCGCCGTGTCGCTCGTGCCCATACCCGCATCCGGATACCACCGTGAGACCACTAGGAACCACTTCGATTAGCCACCCTATGGCATATGTCATGACGATACCACGACATTTGGCGCCCACCATGGGTCTCTTCATCTTCCATGTTCCTTCGGCGAGGACGGATGCCTTCATCTCTTGCGACTTGAGGTGGTAGAGGAGGTCTTCCACGACCAACCATAGCATTGGGTTGGCGTTGTGGGTGAACACTAGCTTCACTTGGCTCATGTTGAGGATGTTGTTGCGGATCTTGACGAGGTTGTTGGCGTTGTCCAATGTTGGCTCTCTCATCTTGATCATGTTGAGGTTGTCCTCGGCCCCTTTGGTCATGGCGAGGATGGTTCCGGAGGTCACGCCTTGGTGGATCTTGATGACCTTGGTCTTGAGCATCCACATGGGCTTGACGATGAGGTGCCGGGTCCATGTTGTGGAGGACGTTGTCTTGGGGTTGGTCGTCATGCCCATGGTGGGCATGGCGAGCCGCTTGATGACGATCTTGGTGAAGAGCTTGTTCTTGTTGCGGACGTTCATGAGGACGAGCATGGCGATGGAATTCTCCGCGCCTTGAGTTGGAGCGAGAATCATCATGACGAGCGTGCGGTCGACGAGAGCGATGATGATCTCCATGCCTTGAGTCGGAGCTTGAGGACGAATGGTGATCATGGGAGTAGTCATCATGTGAGGAGGTCGATGACGATGAGGAAGTAGAGCGATGTCGATGTCGGCGTCCCAAGTTGTTGATGGCGCGCTCGAGGCTATCCATGCGCCGCTCCATGTTTGCATCATTGGCCGTCACTTGGTCATGCAAGTTGTTCGTAGCTTCGCGAAGAAGGATCATATCTTGGTTCACTTGGCCGAAGTTGTGGGCCACTTCTTCATATTGTTCATCGATGCGTGTCTCGAACAAGTTGAGTTGGTCCTTGAACTCTTGGCGTTGCACCCATAGGTTGTGTTGGGTGGCCAACCTCTCGGAAGGGTGTAGGACCTCATCCTCCTTTGCTTGGTCTCCGTGCCTATCCATGATCACAAGACAAGAACTATGTTGTGGATGTTAGTGGAAGGAGACTACCTCTCACTCTTACCGTGGTAAGATAGTATTGAGGCAATCAACCAAGCCGAAAGTAAGACCAATTGTATCGGGACACACACAAAGGCACACGCAAAAGCTAGCAAATATGGTGTTAGGAGTGGATGGTGGAAAGCCAAAAGACGAAATCCAAAATCGAGTATGTTGTTAAGAGTGGGTAAGGTCCAAAAATCCAAGTGTCAAAGTGGCGATCACTATAAACACGGAAAAATGTGGAACTCACACACGGGATGAACGGGGTTAGTGCAACCAAGGAACGAGCGGAAAAATGAAAAACCCCTAAGTAAGGGTGCTCAATGTCACACTAACGCAAGAAGAGATCGAAGCTAGGTTGCATAGAGTAGAAACACCAAGATTCGCATGAGGTCTCTCTTCTCTATCTCTCTTGCTTGCTTAAAAGCTTTTCACTCTTTTTGTATCGGTGGCACTTTGCACTTCTTTTTCTCTTTTTTTCACTAGCACACTATGCTCTTACTCTTTTGCTTTGCCACTCACGAGCTCCACTTATGAGCTTTACTCACACAACGCACACCCTCACGGTCGGGACCTCGTGCGATGTTTCGCAACACTCGAAAGCTTCGCTCGTGGGATAGATCGCAAAAAGAAGAGGGCTACAAGGTTACTGCAAGTTATACCTGCGATGGTGGAGATGATGGTGGTGGTGGTGGTGGCGGTGGTGTTAGTCGATGTCGAAGACGTGTGCCCGGTCGGTGGTCGGTCGGACCGGGTGTGGCGCGGCTGCTCGGTCGAGGGCGGTTGACCGGCTTCTGGACCCGGCCGCTCAGGTTTGCGGCAGTTGACGGGTGCGCCGGACGGTCCGGTGCAGGGGCTGGTTGACCGGGTTCGAAACCGGGTTCGTCGATTTGGAGCTTTCTCTCTCCTGTTCTTCCCCAAACCAAAACCAAATCGGCCAAAACGAAGGGAAACGATGGAATTGGAGGCTAAAAGTTGGGGAAATAGTAGATCAAGCACAACAACACCAGATCCACGGAGCAAAACCACTCAAAACTCAACCAAATCACAGATCCGTCCAAAGGCAATTTAGGGCTATTTTTGGAAAATTTTCTAGAAACGAAATTGGGTGGGTGGAGGGTCAAATCCGCGAAACCAAAGGCTGCTGATACCATATGATGTGGTCTAAGACCCCGATTGTGCCCGATCTCGCGAATGAGGAATCAAGGGGGAAAGAGGGGAGAGGCGGAAGAACACGAAGAACGCGAAGAACACACGAAGAACCACGCACACCAACCCGATACAATCGATGCTTACCCTCACGGCTCGATGGACCGTGCCAATAGAATCCGCCCGGAAGAGACTCGAGGTAGAATTCCGAGAGGAGAGACCGGTGGGGAGGACGAATCAAGGAGTGGGAGAGAGAGTGTAAACACTAGAATCTCTCACTACCAAATCCATACATCCACAAGGGTTGCCTTGATTACAGAGGGATGATACCCAAGGGAGACTAAGCTCAAAGTTAGGTTTGAGTTCTAAACAAGTCTGAAAAATAAAGGAGGGGGTCCAGCTACTTAAATAGGCAAGCACAGCCAGCAAGGGCGAACAGGTACGCGAATGGATAAGTCAAGGCAGTTTGGTGGGGTATTCCCGTCGGATCCGGTTGGCGTCCGGTCAGACCGGGCCTGGGACCGGGCTGTCCGGTCATGGGTCCGGTCTGACCGGGCTGTGACCGGGCGGTCCGGTCCTGAGTCCGGTCGACCGATAACCGGGATTCTGCGAAGAATCCGGTCCTGGGTCCGGTCGTCGTCCCGTACGAGGGAGCTGGTCCGGTTGCGCCGGTTGACCGGCCTGTGGCCGGGGCGTCCGGTCGTGGGTCCGGTCTGACCGGGTTATGGACCGGCCAGCGTCCTTCTCTTCCTTGGCGCTCTTCGGGCGACGTCGGCTTCGGCTTCATGTTCAACTCCAGGTTCTGCTGCTCCTCTCCTTCCCTTGGCCATGGCGTCTCATCCTCTCCGGGGTCTTGGTGCGCCTTGTACCTAATGACACATAGCACGTCGGCATGAGGTAGCAATCCATCCAAAGGGGTACCAAGGTCAAGGGTGGTGAGGAGCGAGTTCACCTTGTCATGTATCGCTTTGGCCCGAGCCCGTGTCATGGGTCCACTTGGGGGACTTGTTGGTCTTGGTGAGGAGGTGTCCGAAGGCCACCCGGCATCATCTGTGCTTGCTGGGCTCCTGGCGCCCTTTGATCTAGGAGAGGGAGAGGAGGGAGGGGGTCCCATGAAGCGGCGGTGGCCCAGGTATCGGCGGCAGCCCAGGCAGCAGCGGCAAAGTGGGCTGGTCGGAGCATAGGCATGCGCCGGGGGCGAACCTCACCGGGTGAGGATGCTTCCATTGTGAAGAAGCACTTGCCATCCAGGGCTTCGGGTTCGCCAACAAACTCAGCGCCTCGGTCCATGGCGATGCCATCGTGGGGACGTCGGGGGCGGCGGCGACGTGCTGCAGCCCCAGCCTTTAGTGGGGACCAAAGTGCGACCGACCACATCACGGCGTCGGCAGCATTGGGGATGCCGATGGGCATCCACTGCCACACACATATTTGGGAGGTTCTGGCCGGGCCGAGTTCCAAACTTCCATCATCGGAGCCGAGGGCTTGGTACTTCAAATTCCGAATCAGGCAATCCTTCGACCCCAATCAGCTTCTGCCTGTGGTCCAAATCCGAGATATCTTGGCGGCAGCTATGCTGGTTAAGCTTAGCCGGACAGCGGCAATCGACGATCTGCAAGACCTAGATGCCTTCCGAGGATTTGCAGCAGCCGTCAATGCACTCGTGGAGGCATCGCATGCTGGTAGCAGCGGCGAATGCGGGTATGTTGGTTTTACTCGCTTTGTATGCTTTTGTCATAGAAATCAATTTGCTAATTCTCATTCGATTGAAAATTAGACCCATTCACCATCAACTCTCAAACAGTGGACACTAGTAATATGTAGAACTAGAAATTACACAAGATTTCTGTACTCCTAGTACTACTACTTCGACGCTACATGTTGTTTACACGAGGAAATTGCACAAACTACCGCTTATTGCTGCCTTCGTTGCGTAAACACTTATTTAAACTGTTATTTTTTTCGCACAAACCACCAACTATCGTGTTCTGTTGCAGGGAGGTTCAAATTTAGGATTGAGCTGTTTAAGAGCAAATCAGATGATCGGGGATCACCAACTACTAGTTTTAATTGCAAATAGAATCGATTTTCCAAAATTATGAAACGCACATAACGTTTGAATTACTACAATTTTTTTGAAGGTTTGATATTTTCATCATTTTTGTGTGAATCTCACACCAAGTGACACAACTTTCAGACGGAATACAAAATATTTTCAAACTTCCTAGATTTGTTAGCTCAAATATTTTTAATTACTAGCTTTTTCAGTATTTTAAAAAGTCGAAACACTATATTTTGGCTGAATGTTAGAAAATATATTTCATGATTATCCCATATTAGTTAAGAAGTACATAAACTAGTAGTAGTAATAAAGAACAGAGGGAGTTTATGGAGATACATCCATTAAGGGCATGTTAGTGTGTGTTGGTGTATTACTTATGCCTTCTTTGGTTAATACACTTCTCAAGTGATCCCCGCAAACCCTCTATTCTTGCCTAGAATAAAAAAACTCCCCATCAAAGTATTAGTGCATTTTTTGGATGAGTATTCGAGAGGATTGGGTGAACACCAAGGATTTGCATAGGAAATTGGTAGAATTGAATCCTTGGCTGTTTGATTTGTAGGATTGTTTCCGATAGGAATTTTTCCTAAGGATTCCTTTGCACAGATTCCATAGGAAATTAAACATCTACTCATGCCTCTTTTTAAGAATCCTTTACTTTTCCTATGGTGGAATCAAACAAAGTTTGGTTTCTATGAATTCCTATAGGATTGGAGTGGACATGACATTGCAATCCTACATTTTCCCTATTCCTACATCTTTCGGTAGGCATTTGCCTAGAATAAATAACCATGTGTATTAGCAATAAAATAGAGGTTTATTTCTCTAAAGCATCTTGCACTGTACTACATGGCTTAAGAGACAATATTATTACGATAGTTACTACATTTTATTGGATGATGAAGTGATAGCCCTCATCAATGCATTGTGAATTATTAGGGCATGGGTCGCACGTGATTTACGAGTACACCGCACGATCGAGAGCCGCCGTTCCTCTTTGCTTTCTACCGATGCGGCGGAGCTCCTCCCCACACCCACGAACAACTGAAAGCCACAACTGCTGGGGAAAAGTCTTGCGCCGAGAAAATCTACAACCGTGGTTGAGTACATGTGTTTCTTAAGATACGAGTGCTCCAATGCATTTTTTTCTTTCCTTTTACTAATTTACCTTGAAAATCCCGCACGTCCACTTATTTGTGGACGGAGGGAGTATCACGCCAAGAGGAAGTAGGACAATAGTGGGCGCTTATAGCCCGCCTACGTGGCACTTTTGCCAGCTGTTGGCTCTTCTATTGTTCTTGCTCTAAAGAAACCCCGATTGTGAAAGGCCAAGGCGTACTTCTTTTGGTCATGCAAAATTCAAAATACTACCATGGACATTGAATTGACATGACAACACATAGCTTGGGATGTCCAAATTTGCACGTTAGACCAGTGACTTGTTCTTCACCTTTTCAGAGGGAACAGTGACTTTTTATTATGGGTCTATACACTTTCCAAGAAACAGGAGGAGATGCTGTAGAGTGTAGAGGAGCGAAGTCAAGCGCCCCGCCCCCACCTGCCCTATTTCGGTTCACCTCCATCGTCTACCTCCGCCCCCGCCCGCACCCACTCTCCAATCGACCACCTTCCATAGCACGCGCCAGTGCCGCCGCCATGCAGCTTTAGAATCAATTCCACCGCCCAGTTTGAGAGCCTCCGTTCTTCATCTTCCCCGCCACCTGCCGCCATCGAACCCAAATTAAACTCCAATCAGTTGAACCCAAACCTCATAGACCCACCCCTGCCCTGCGATGGCGGCATCGAACAAGGAAAATGATGACTCTGAACTGTTTCAGAAGGTCTTTTCCGAAGGTCCCCTTGAAGAACTCGTAACAAGATGCGACGTCATCACCGCCGCGAGCCTCGTCGGTTCATCCAAACTATTTTTCGACTCTGCAAATGATAGTGCAACTCTATCTTTTTCTCTCCTGTTTGGCCTCCCATGTGTTCTTCATTCTCACCCGACGAAGGTAGCACGGGATTGCAAGCTGACGCCGCTGGACAGGTTCTCCTCCGACGCTGTGATGCCAGACGGTACGGGTAAGCAGTGGGTAGGTGCCAATGGAGATTGGGTTGCCATGGTTGACACTGGCTTTCCTGCTTGCAAATGGAAACTTGTCAACGTCTACACTCGCCGTGAAATTCCTCTCCCTGTGCCGTTTGAAACCACCCACATTCCAAATATATACCACCACAACCTTTGTGCTATTATATTTCACAAGATATATATTTGCCAAGTTCCCACAGCTGCTGGGGGGTACAAAAATTTCTCTCTTGTTGCTGTTTTTGACATCAGAGTTGCCCTCCTTTGCGGCGCTGATTCTGGATGGACAGTTCTTACAGAGCCCAAGTCCCACATCTTTTACAATTACAGCGATGCAATTCTCCACAATGGGCTTGTGTTTGCCACAACTCATACTGGCACTGTTCACGCATGGAAACCTCAGCAAGCTGGTAATTTTCCTCCGGACGTAGTGTATGATGAGCTTCATTATTCATGGCTGTAAAGATAATTTTAATGCACAAACTTATTAATTTTCGAACCTGACTGATCTGACTTGGGGCATATTTGCTTCGGATGAAATTTCATTGGTATTTAGACTTTTTATTCGAGATGATTACCATAGAAAAATTTGAGGATTGTATAATTAGGAGTTTTATTCTCAGATTGAATTATGTTGGATTTTGACCTCTACTTGAACTTCTTGAAATGAATCCTTTGGTTTCCCATGTGATGTACTCAAATACACCAATATGTTGTATTATTGAATGGAAATGACATTATATCATCCCATCTGAATCCTAATGCGTTTTCCCAATTCTTACGTTTTCAGATTTGTGCAAACCAAATGACATAGGCATCCCCAATGGGCCTGCCAAGATGGTACCCGGGGTTTATTGAAGGCCCACGACTCGAAAATAGAGACTCGGAAGCCCATTTAGTGTTAAGGAAAGATAGATTGTATTAGGAAAGATAGAGACTTGTAATCTTACGGGACGGGTACGAGACCCTCCCGAACTCTGTAACTTGTGTATTACGAAAACCCTCGGCTCCACCCTCTATATATGGGGGAGTCGAGGGGCGAAGAAAGGATCGAATTTTACTATCAACACAACCCTAGTTTTTACAATCGTCGAGTACTTTTCGGCTGAAACCTTCGAGATCTACTTGCCCTCTACTTCTAGCAAAACCTAGTCTACGATCTGTAGGCATTGACAAATTAATCCTTTGTCAATTGGCGCCGTCTGTGGGAATTAGAGGTTGCAAGGAGCTGATCTCGATGGCACGTCCAGAATCGTCGACTTCGTCGGTGGCTACGCGATGGATCGAGGTAACCGGGAAAAAACTGATCTAGTCGATTTTATTCCTCACCCGCCCTCCCGTTTGGATGCATGTGCCTATCTGGAGGAGCCTATCGTCATGACGTTCGGAGAATTCCGATTTGGCGTCACCAAGGAAGGATCCTATCGTCTCGAAGTTCCGATCTCGTCGGAATTTTCAGCGATCGATTCTGATTTCTCGTCGAGTGATGGAGAGCTTTCGTTGCCACGCTTCATCGACACTAAGGCAAACGGAAAGCTCGTCAAGATCTTCAGCAACACATCTTTCGAGTCGTCTGCGACTCCGACAGCATCGACAGCTTCAACTTCATCGACAAGTCTATTGCTGTTGGAAAGGTCTTCACCAATCTCTATGATGGTGTCACCAATCCTGATAAAAATCAATGCTCAAAATATCATCAGATCTATGCAATCGAAGAGGCAGGCCGATCAGAACCAGAAACGTCAGAGGCTTTCGACGATTTGGGAAATCCATACGTCGATCCCGCTGATCTCAGAAAAGGCCTAGGCACTAAATACGTCGGGTCCTCACCTCGAGAAAGAGTACAGCTCCCGCAAGAAGCATGGGATAGGGCCGCAAAAGCCATGGATGGTTCAGAACCAATGACCACCGCTACGGTACAAGAGCTACAAGCATATCAATATAGACTTGCTCGGGTGAGTAGAGAGCTGGAAAAACAGACAGCGTCTTTAAATAGAAGAAAATAATCAGCCTCCGCATCAAGCAGACGTCGAGCAGAGCTAAGTCGACAATCGGGAACTTCGGAGACAGTCACAGAGAAGCTCGGAGGAGAGCAAGATCTCGGCTGCAAAATATACCCGAAGCAGAGAGAGGAAACATAATTCAAAATCTCGACATGTCCTTCATGACGATTGATACAAGAGGAAATATCATCCGCCAGAAGCAGGTTATATGGCAACGCAAGCTTACATCCTTGCGTCCAGACCTCCGGGGGACCCGAGAGAACCATTGTTCAATATGGCAATGGCTGGAGTAGGAGTCATGGGAACGGCGTTCGCAGCCACGCCTCCCGAAGCAAATCCTAGGCAAAATAGTCCACGACCCACCGCAGCGGTGCAAGACCCACCAAGAACAAGTGGAGCAAGAGACACAGCAGTTCAAGTAAGGGTGGACAGAGCGCGACAAGAAAGAAGAGAACGTCAGCACTCACCAGAAGTTGCCGACGAAGATATGTGTGGGCTCCCGTGCTTTACGAGAAGAGTTCGAAAAACTCGAGTCCCAAAAGGGTTCAAGTTACCCGAAAATTTCAAGAAATTCGACGGCCTGCAGGATCCCGAGGATTGGCTCGTGGATTATCTCGAAATGGTGAAGCTGGTAGGAGGAACCAGAGCAACAGCTATGCAAAGTATCCAAGTTCACTTGAGTGGTGCCGCAAGATCTTGGATAAAGAAACTTCCCCCAGGCTCCATCGACAGCTGGGATAATTTTGAGGATATTTTCGTGAAAAATTTCCGATCCACCTGCAAGAAACCTGCATCACTGGAAGAGTTGAGGGCGTGTCGACAGAAACACGACGAGTCATGAGAAAATATATACAACGGTGGAACATTATAAAAAACTCGGCAGAGGATATATCGGACGAGAGAGCAATAGATGCGTTCGTGGCAGGAATTCGGCGAGGAGATTTCGTCGAGGACTTAGGGAGAACTAACCCTAAGACAATATCAGCACTGATGGAGATAGCCAATAAGTGGGCAGATGGAGAAGACGCAATATATAACAAGCGACACAGGTCGCCAGAAGAGGATCGTGGTCGAAATTTTCAAAATAGAAGGCGATTTTCTCGCCAGTTCTACAACAACGACGCCCCTGGCCATATATCGGCTGGTTTCCGGGGAAATCCTGGAGGGAATAGTCGAGATGACTATCAAAGGAGTAATGAGCAACAAGGTGACAATAGAGGAGATTCTCGCGGCAACAGGCAAAATAGTGGACCAAGGTTTCAAAGACCTTATGTGTCCCCGAGGAGATGATGAACGGTCCGTGCCAGATGCATTTTTATCTCGACAACAACAGAAAAGGCAGTCAGGACATCTCCAGAAAGATTGCCGAAATTTTCAGGCAATGTTACGAGCCGCAGGAATTGCAAATGCCCAAGCCATGAACAGAAACCCCCAGGGGCCAAGGAGCGAGATCCACCTCCCACCTCCTCCCGCAATCACGGACGAAAATCGGCACCAGCTCAGAATAGCGGCAGCACCACACCCACCTCCATATGTTGACCCTAACTCCAACGGTGCAGTCTCAATGATTCAGAAAGCTAGGCCATCCAATAGGGCACAAAAGGTAATTTCGCGGCAAGTATTCATGGCAGAGAAGATGCCTCCACAACGATTGAGTACTTAAATTGGTCGGGACAAGACATTGGCTTCACAATTGCGGATCATCCGCAGCAAGTTCCTCGACGGGACAATCGGCACTCACCTTACCCGCAGTAATTGTTGGTTTTGATGTGTCGAGTTTTCATAGATGGCGGCAGCAGCAAACCTTATGTATGCGATACATTGAGGAAGATGAACATATCCCTGGCAAACTTGAAACCAACCGATACACGTTTCCATGGGATCACACCAGAGAAGCCAAGTTATCCGCTAGGCAAGATCAATCTCGACGTTCGTTTGGAACCCGAAAACTACGGGATAGAGAATTTGGAGTTCGAAGTTGTAGATTTCCCGTCGCAATATCACGCTTTGTTGGGACGACCAGCATATGCCAGGTTCATGGCGGTACCACACTATACGTACCTATTGTGGAGGATGCCTAGACCCAAGGGACCTATCACAATTAAGGGAAGCTTTGCGCTATCCGATAAATGTGACAAGGATTTTCATCGACTGTCAGAAACTTTTGGGATGCAAGCAGAATATATGGCGCCAAGGCTCACCGATTATGATGTGCTGCCAGATACAGGGAGGTTTCCTAGGGAGCAAACTTTCAACACAGCCAAGGATTCGAAAGAAGTGCAGATCCACCCGACGGACCCAAAGAAAACGACATCCATTGCAACAAATATGGATATCGCATAGGAAAGCGCGCTCGTCGAGTTCCTCCGTGAGCATTGGAAAATCTTCGCATGGTGTCCAGCTGACATGCCAGGAGTACCCAGGGAACTTGCCGAGCACCACCTCAACTTGGATCCTCTCGCGAGACCAATCAAACAACCCTTGCGGCGTTTTCGGAACCAAACCGCAAAGCTATGTTATCAGAAATAGATCGACTCAAGGATGCTGGTTTTATCAAAGAGATATCTGAAGCCACGTGGGTAGCTAACCCAGTGATGGTGCCGAAGAAACACACGACAGTCCTTCGCATGTGCGTCGACTTTACGTGCCTCAATAAACACTGTCCTAAGGATCACTTTCCCCTCCCAAGGATCGATCAAATTATCGACTCCACGGCAGGATGTGAACGTCTTTCCTTCTTGGACGCGTACTCTGGTTATAACCAGATCAGATTAAAAGAAGATGATGAAGCCAAGACAGCATTCATAACACCTGGCGTGTTTTGCTACAAAACAATGCGTTTGGTTTGAAAAACGGGAGCTACATACCAGCGGATGATGCAGAAGTGCCTCGCAACACAGATTGGCAAAAATGTACAAGTCTACATCGACGACGTCGTCATAACATCAAAGAAAGGGTCGACTCGATCGAAGATTTGAAGGAAACCTTCGACAACCTCGACAAGTTCGCCTCAAGCTGAACCGACAAAGTGCTCCTTTGGCGTTCCTGCGGGAGCTCGGGTTCTTAGTATCGGCAAGAGGGATTGAAGCTAATCCCGAAAAAATACAGGCCATCGTAACTATGAGGAAGCCAACAAAGTTGAAAGAGATACAACAGCTAACGGGACGAGTCGCAGCTTTAAGCAGATTCGTCGCCAGGCTAGGAGAAAAGGCGTTGTCGTTCTACGCATTGATCAAACAGGGGGAAAAATTTCAATGGAACGAAGAAGCAGATAGGGCCTTCGAGAACCTCAAGCGCACAATTTCGACACCGCCAATCTTGGTGGCACCTAAAGAGAAAGAACCTATCCTCTTATACATTGCAGCCACACCTCAAGTGGTTAGCACGGTTCTGGTAGTCGAAAGAGAAGAAGAAGGAAAGCTTCATGGAGTTCAGAGGCCGGTATATTTCATCAGCGAAGTACTGTCGCCTTCAAAACAGCGGTACCCGCAATACCAGAAACTGGCATATGGAGTATTTACGACAGCAAGAAAACTGCGACACTATTTTTCGGCACACCCGATAATAGTAGTCAATGAAGCTCCTTTGTCAAACATACTGAACAACCCAGAAGCCACGGGACGTGTCTCCCTTTGGGGAATAGAACTTTCCCCTTGGGACATCACGTATGAAAAAAGAAAGGCAATAAAATCGCAGGTTTTACCAGATTTCATTGCAGAGTGGATGGAGCTACAAAACACGGGGCCTCCAGATTATCGAGAACTTGGACCATGAACTTCGACGGGTCCAAAAGGTTAGAAGGTGCTGGAGCAGGCGTGATATTGGTATCACCTGAAGGCGACAAGTTGAAATATGTTTTACGGATGACGTTCCCAAACGCGTCTAACAACGAAGCAGAATATGAAGCTCTCATACACGGGATGAAGATGGCGAAGGCTTGCGGTGCAACCCGATTGAAAATTTTCGGCGACTCACAATTGGTGGCACAGCAAGTTATGAACCAATGTGATGCAGTCAACGAAAGTATGATAGCATACAAGGAGATGTACAATGAGCTGGAAAAATTGTTTGATGGATGCGAGGTAAACCACATCAGCAGGCTGAGTAACGATGAAGCCGATGTTCTTGCAAACATCGGATCACAATGTCTCGCGATCCCTCCAGGCGTGTTTTGGGAAGAAATAAGCGAGAGATCAACAAAGCCAGCGAAAATAAAGAAGAAGGAGAAAGAAGAGAAATCTTTGGGTACCACCAAAGACTTAGTAGAAGAAGAAGAGGAACAGGAGCTGGTAATGATGGTGCAAATTTCGTGGATGCAAGCTTACATATCATACATCCTAAGGAAAACAATACCCGAAGATCCAGTTGAAGCAAGGCGAATAATCAGACGATCTAAAGCTTTTACTGTGGTAAAAGGGGAGTTGTACAAACGAAGTATTTCGGGCGTGCTACAGAGATGTGTCACACCCGAAGAAGGAAGAATCATGAAAGATGTACACGAAGGAATATGCGGGCACCACGCGAGCAGTCGAGCTATCGCGGCTAAAGTTTTCAGAGCAGGATTTTATTGGTTAACAGCAATCGAGGACGCGAAGGAAATAGTGCGAACTTGCGACGCGTGCCAAAGATTTGCCGCCAAGCCTCACTCTCCTGCAGCAGAATTGATGCCAATTCCGCTGTCATGGCCTTTTGCTCAATGGGGTCTCGATATGGTGGGAAAACTACACAAAGCTTCGCCGGGAGGATATGAGTATATGCTCGTTGCTGTCGACAAATTTACTAAGTGGATAGAAGCAAAGCCGATAAATTCACCGGACGGCGCGTCGGCAATCAAGTTCGTGAAAAGCATTGTCTTTCGATTTGGAGTACCTCATAGCATCGTCACGGACAACGGCAGCAATTTTACGTCCAAGGAGTTCAAAGCATATTGTGCAGAAGTGGGTATCAAACTGAGCTTTGCGTCTGTCGCACATCCACAGACCAATGGCCAAGTCGAGAAGGCCAATGGCATCATCTGCAATGGTATCAAGAAGCGCCTGTTGGGACCGTTGGAAAAAGCTCGGCATACTTGGCCAGAGGAGCTACCAAGTGTACTGTGGAGTATTCGAACAACACCAAACACGGTGACGCAGGAAACGCCGTTCTTTCTGGTCCATGGAGCCGAGGCAGTCCTGCCGATAGAAATAGAGCATGATTCTCCAAGAGTTACAGAATATGATGAAGAAACTTCGAGAAAAGCTTTGGAGGATGATGTCGACACTTGATGAGCTCGGGACGAAGTCCTGTCACGATCGCCAAATATCAACAGGACTGAAAAACTACCACGTCGACGATTGCGGCCAAGATCCTTCCAAGTTGGTGATTTGGTTTTGCGACTCAATCAAAAAAGTCATGAAAACTCGAGTCACCATGGCTTGGACCCTACATCGTAACGAAGTAATCGAAGGAGGAGCATACAGAATCAAGGACAAGAAGACGAGGATTGCCGAGCCAAATCCTTGGAATGTGCGCAACTCGGGCGTTTTTACGCTTAGATGCCGAAATATAGTCTCCTCTGTAAACATACAATGTCTTGAAGCGAGTTTTCAGACGCACTCTTTTCCTTTTTCGGGGCACCGAGTGGGGCCGGAAAAGGTTTTTAATGAGGCGGGCTCGCGGTGTTGCAATATAATAAAGATAGTGGAATTATATATCTTTTCTCGACAGGCTCGGGGGCTTCCTCCTAGACGCTACAATATATATATACACAGTGTCGACAAATACAACTCGCAAAAAATATCTCGCCTTGGTATAAAGTACCTCGCCAAAATAAAAATATCGACAAAATAGCGGTCAACATAAAGCTCGGGGCTCGTACCCGCAAAAATAGTACACAGTATAATTTATTTTGCCTTGGGACAACCTCGCATTATAAAAACAAAATACTGCAATCAAAACGCCCGGGGGCTTGGTGGTAAAAGTAAAAATATAGCGACTTTACAATACAAGATCGTATACACAAGAAACAATCTTCGGAACAAGTTTATCTTCAAGGATTTCCCAAAATATTGTATATTGTTAAGCGCTCATTATTTACAGCACGAGTGCTATGCTCAGCGTAGCTGCCCTTCACGAAGAATTCAGCGTCCATCCGAAGAAGTTCATCCATCATATCTTCGGCAACGGGAGTTACAATGTCGTCATATTTGCTGAAGTTCTTCCTCCTCTTTGCCATCTTGGCCAAGCACTTCGGAACAATTTGGCTCACGTCTAACTTCGGGTAGCAAATTTTGATCATGATCATGGCAAACCTTGCGCCAGCAGCCAGTTGAGCCCGCACAAAGCCGTGGATTCGAGGAGCGTCCCGAAATTTATCCATTAAAGCAGGCAGAGTCTCTGGCATCTTATTCCGAGGAAACATGGTGCCATAGACCAGAGATAGAGTCCTAGTGCAGAAGTCGAGATAATCGCGAACCTGGAGTGCGCGATCTTGAAATCTGACGATCTGACGAGTCCGTTCAGGCGTGCCCCAAAAATTTGAACCATGATCACGAGCAAGCCGAAGAAGTACATTGGATCGAGCTTCGACACGTTCATCTTCAGTAGTAGCATCCAAAAAAGAACCTATTTTTCAAAGAGTCGGTGAACAATGAGGAGACAAGCAAAAAGAAAAAGAAAAGGCACGACAATGATAATGAAGCATACCCGCCATGTCCAAGCTAGCATCTGTCAACAGTTGAAGCATAAAATTTTCGCGGGATGTAGCTGCAGCAGCTTCAGCAACAACAGAGTCCTTTTCAGAGATGGCCTCTCGAGCTTGTTGGAGCGCAATTTTTTCCTTTTCAGACGATTTTCGAGATTGTTCCATGAGCATAAGTGATTGCTTCTTCGTGGTTTGGAGCTGTTGTCGAAGTTCTTCTAAATCTTCCGCTGAATTCTTACTTGATGAATTTTCAGCAAACTCAACAGAGACAGGGGTTTTCTTCAAATGAGATGAAGGAAAAACCTCGGAAGGACCAGGAGTTGCCGTATAGTTGTCAAAAATTAACTGAAAACAGAAATTTCGACATCAATCATCGAGCAAAGATAGATTTCCATTCATTCTCATAATATGTACATGTCTATTACAAAAGAAGGACCTCTAGAGAACTACTGGAGCAATCATCGCCAAGAACACTACGGCGACAATGCCAAAAGGGGGAGATAAACTAAAAAAGAAAAAAAGCGAAGTGGTCTACTTGACCTCCGGCTTTGAAGAACTTGGAGCAGGTGCTGGCTTATATCCCAAGGTGGCGAGGATTTTCTTCGAATTGGGCTTTGCCGCTTTAATTAGCGACTGCCACTTCTTCGTTTCAATCTTCCCCGCGTCGCCAACCTTGGACCAGTCGACTTGCTGCTGACTCTCGGCAATCAAAGCCATTGTACCTTCGACACCAACCTTTAGTCCTTCTTGACGAAGTTGGAGTCCAAGATCTTCTTTGCCATTGAAGCACTGGGCAAGTTCAATGAATGTCGCAGGTTGCTCCTTTTTGTGGAAGAAATAGGGGAAGAGCCGCGACAGGCCAGCTTCAGCTTCGTCTAATCCATTACGAGCTTCTGTCCCGTGAATCTCGAGGAGAGAAAGCACATCGAGAAGCTCGTCATCCTCAGGATTTTCCAGCTCATATTCTTGATGTGTCCTCCCTGCTTAAAGCATAAATACAGAGAAGGTTATCGAAAAGAAAAAAGGAGGGAGACCAAAACACGAAGTGAGAAAACACCAAGGGTGTGAGAACTTACTAACAAAACGTCGACTTTGAGTTTCTAGTCGACTGAGGATATCTTCTTCTCGAGCAGAATGCTGAGCTACATTTTCTTCCAAGGCCCTTTTTGCGTCGCCGAGTCTTTTTTCAAGATCTTCGACAGTTTTTGTGTGCGCACTCTCGCTATGTTCTAACTCAATAGTGAGGGCGTCAGCACGTTTGTTGGCTTCTGCCAATTTCTCTGCATACATAAAGATAGATAAGCACAGATAGTGACAGGAAAAACTCGACAAAGAAAGCTGGACAGAATAAGCAAGTACCTTCAAGTTCGCGGGCATAATCACGGTACCCGATAAATTGGGTACCAAAGCGGACGAGCTCTTTCATAAAAGGCTGGAGAGATTACAATGAAAAAAGGATCAATATAGGAAGAAGAAAAAGTTGATATCAAGGAGAAAAAGAGGAAAACTTCAAGCAGAAAGTCAATACAGAACAATTTACCTCTTCCATCAGAGAAGTCGAGGAACAACCAGTTAATATGGTTGGTTCCTTGGTTGTTTCTACCCTAGCTCTCTTCGGGGAAGGAGCTTGGGGGCTTTGAGCTGGTTTTGGATGTTCAAGGTTTTGCGGCGGAGGAGAAGTTTCGTCGCCATCAGGACGAGCTTCTGAAACAACTAAAGTACGAGACGTGCTCGTTCGAGCAGTCTCGTCAATAGGTGCATTTTCTTCTTCATCGTCACTGCCATAAAAATAGCGACAAGATAAAATAGCAAGTTCAAAAACATCGACAAAAGGAAAATATAGTACATAGCAATTTCAAAGAACTTACGAGCTGACGAGTGCAGCACCGTAAAGATCCAAAGTTTCTTCCTCGGCATCGAGTGCAGCTTTTCCGGCACGGGAAGTATTAACTTTGGAGGTGCCAGAGTCGATGGCTTCATCCCTTTTCCTCTTGCCCTTTGGAGAAGCAGCAGGAAGAGATGAGCATGTCGACGAAGAAACCTTTCTTTTTCAAGAGAAGCCGCGGATTTATGGGAATCCCGACTCCACTTTCAGCGAGAAATACCCTGGTTGTCGTCGTGACAACGGCCCTTTCTTCAACTTCTCCACCTTCGGGAAGGGGAGGAAGAGGCGACGCTGTCGCGTGGTTCTATCCCAAAAAACAGGAAAAATATCGATATGCAGTCTATGATAAAAAAAGGGATAGAAGTAAAAGAAAAGACATGAACAAAGAACTCACCTGTGGGAGTGCGTTGCTAGCGCTGTATGGCATCACACCGCAAGACGTCGGGACATTGTCTTTCTTGCTCAGCGAAGAAATTTTTCGGACAAGTTTCGCCAAGTCATTGACAGACAAGTAAACCGACAAGCGGTCCACATCTTTTTCGCCAGCATACATCCAGAGGGGATTCTTGCGAGCTTGAAGAGGTTGCACCCTAATCCTAACGAAGTATGCCGTGATTTGGACACCTGATAATTCTTGTCCTCGGGTATTTTGAAGCTCATGGATGCGTGTCATCAGGGCCTCTGTCGCCGCTTTTTCTGCGTCGGTAGCATCGGCATCCCAAGATCGGCGACGACAGATTTTTTCGGCGCCATCAAAAGGAGGAATGTTGTCTTCTACAGAGCCGTGGTTTTCCTCACGGATGTATAACCATTTCTTGCGCCACCCTTGAACAGAATCAGGGAATTTGACGTCGAAATATTCGACGTCAGGACGGACACAGATTACAACGCCACCTATGTTGTAGGCGACGTTGGGAGAACCGTTACGGCGACAGAAGAAGATACGTTTCCAAAGGGACCAATTGGGTTGGACACCAAGGAAAGATTCACACAATGTGATGAAAATAGCAATATGGAGAATGGAATTGGGAGTGAGATGGTGAAGTTGCAGTCTGTACATGAACAGCAACCCACGAAGGAAGTCATGGATAGGGGTGGAAAGACCACGGATAAGATGGTCAACGAAACTGACCCGATATTGCATCGGCGGAGCTGGGTAGCTTTCTTCCTTGGGGAAGCGAATCGCGTCTTGCTTCCCGCTGATGCCAAGCTTCTTCAGCATATTGATATCCTGCTGGGAGATCTTGGATCTCTCCCACTCCAAGCTTCCCAGATCTTCGGTTGCCATCTTTGCTTTGGGCGCGCTGTGCTTGGTGAGTTTGCGCGGTGGCATCAACAAGAGTGGAAGCAACGAGCGCGCGAGCGGGGGAGCACAAGAAATTTTGGGGCGCGTTGGAAAGCTTTTGCAGAGGAAGAGCAGATGGGCGGCGCGAGCGAAAGTGATAGAGGAAGAAGACGATGGACTTAAATAGAGGTGCGGTGAAACGGCACAACCGTTGGATGGGAACGATATGAAGCAGATGGAGTACACGTGGACAAAGGGTAAAATTGGATTTTCACTAAGAAAAGAAACGACAGAGGGTACAGTGCGTGCGCCAGGAAAAGTGGAGGACGTGTGTCCCCCACTTGCACGACGTGTCAATTAGATGGGGAATTTGGACCCACAAGGCAGTGAAAGGAGTGGTTTTCGCATGTTTCCAATACAGAAATCGTGGCTATCATCAGCAATGACGTCATTGTGGTAAAAGAAAAACTCGACTAAGAAGCCGGGAGAGAATATCGACAACGCAAGATTATTTCGAGAGCCTTTGATCAAATACAAGTTTTTGCCCAAACGCTCGGGGGCTACTTTGGAAAAATAGAAAATTTCAAATATGATAAAATAGAAATGGCGAGAGCCTATGACCAAATGCAAGCATTGTTCATAGCCTCGGGGGCTACTCCCATCGGGAGCGCTGGTCGCGCACCCGATAGATATAAAAATATCGAGAAGGATTATAAATATAGCGGCAGAGGATACTAATCTAGAGGATACTAATCTGTGGAGCCTACACCCAAGCACAAGTTCTTGGCTGTAGCCTCGGGGGCTATTCCCATCGGGAACGCTGTTCGCGTGCCCGATGAATTTTTATCAAAAGAAAGAAACATAAGTGAGTATATTTCGAGTTACACAGATAACTCTACATATACTCCCATCGGGAAGACAAAATAAGTCATCAAATATGACTCGATAAAATGTGCTATTCCAACAGCCGAAAAACACTCGTTCTCAGAGCGCTAAAAGTCGCGACAAGATCTCTGAATGCCGCAAAACTTTGCGAAGGTAAGACAGATCCGTTCGAGCGGCGTGGCACCGTCTCGACGACGGATTGCTACTTTTTCCGTATCAACAATGCGAAGAAAAATCCTAACGGACGCGTTAGGTACCCGATAAAATATGGCTGGGACTCGACAGAATGGTAAGACCTTAAGCGGCACCTGTCGCCAGTATCCCGAAATCATGTCCAGGGACGTGATTTTGAAGTAGGTTTTGCGGATTGCCACTAGAGCAGTTAACTAGTACCTGATCCGTCAGACTAGCCCCAACTACCGTTATCCCTGTACAAGATAGTATTTGCATATTGAAAGATTATGTAGTGAGTAACATTGGAGATTTTCCCTGATTCTCCGATTCAAGAAAAATCTCGGGGGCTACTGACATAGGCATCCCCAATGGGCCTGCCGAAGATGGTACCCGGGGTTTACTGAAGGCCCAGGACTCGAAGAATAAGGAGACTCGGAAGCCCATTTAGTGTTAAGGAAAGATAGATTGTATTAGGAAAGATAGAGACTTGTAATCTTACGGGACGGGTACGAGACCCTCCCGAACTCTGTAACTTGTGTATTACGAAAACCCTCGGCTCCACCCTCTATATAAGGGGAGTCGAGGGGCGAAGAAAGGATCGAATTTTACTATCAACACAACCCTAGTTTTTACAATCGTCGAGTACTTTTCGGCTGAAACCTTCGAGATCTACTTGCCCTCTACTTCTAGCAAAACCCTAGTCTACGATCTGTAGGCATTGACAAATTAATCCTTTGTCACCAAACATGCCCTTCTTAACAGTAATTTCGTTTTCAAGCAGGTCCTCCGCTGATCGTAGAGCCACCACCCATTGTGTTTGAATGGCGGTGTGCACTTGATGATGCTCTTGGCCATGATCACGAGGTCGATTATGGTGTGTGGTGGTTAGCAAGATCTATAGATGGTTCTAGACTTCTTCTGATCCATACACTGGGCATTGCTGATGAAAGGGAATATTCATGTAAAGTTTGCCATACTGCTTCTGATCGTCATGTTCATCATGGTCGCACTGTTGGCAACTATGCTTCTGGGTTTGGTTGCCTGGTGTTCACGAAGGACACTAGTAAGTTAAATGAAGGTATTCCATGGGAAAAGATTGATGACCTTGGAGAATATTATCTTTTCCTTGGAGTGAACTATTCGATTATGCTGCCATTAGGCGGTGCAGATGTTGTCCCAGGATGTCTGACGAGAAGAAATTGTGTGTACACCTTGCCGAATGAAGCATGGCTTCGCAATTCGCAGCTGCCTGAAATATGCCGATTCAGTCTGAATCGTGAAGATTGCACCGTTGGTTTCCAAACCAACGCCTTGGAGAAAACATGCAAAACAAAAAAAGATAGGTACCTAGTAAAGACACCGCTTTGGTTCATCCCAAACTTCGCCAACGCCCCGGATTGGAACAAGTGTGATGTTTAATTCTGAAACAGGGCCTGCAGCCATTGTAGCTACTGATAGTATGTAATTTCATAGCTAATGAACGAGGCACTTGTGGTCTACTAATTACAACTGTTTTGTAAAGAGGTGGTCTATAAGTATACCCCTCTCTTCATTGATGCATTTGTGGTCTACATGATGGTACTCTTAAATATATGGGTGTGGCTCCTCAACACATAATGTGGGGGTATTATTGTGTTAAAGTTGAAGGCTTGATCAACTATAGGTTCACTTCTCTAGTTACATTACTAGGTACTCCGGTTGGCTATGTTGTGATGAACACATTGTGTTCTGTTGTTCGGTGAAGACAAAAGTAGAACTATGGTATGCTTATGTTTAAGACCAAGCGAGGGTTTAGCTTGAGATGTTAAAATTCAGATTTGAACTATTTTTTGATATGGAAATTTGAAATATATATGGTACTGTATATGATTATGTATAGCAACAAGCGACGAAAGGGCTGATGCTCCTATTCCTTGTCGGCGGGAGGACTATGTGTGCGGCGACTTGAGCCAAATTAGAAGGCCATAGCTATGTCGATTGGTCCTTGAAGTTGGAGGGGCTAGGATTTCGGATGAGCGGAGTGGGGGAAGTTGTTGCTCATGGAACAAAAGTCCTTAAAATAATAATGTTGGTATATACAAGGTATATACTTGTACTATTTTAGTACTATAATAAGTATATCGGGTTCATCAAAAAGAAAATTATCTCGGGTTCACAACCACGTGGGGTCAAGGTGAGGGAAAGTTGGTCAATACCTCGGAATCTGTTACCACTATATCCCCGCCCCAAGTTCTAATGAGCAAGTGCGGTTATTTTTTTAAAGGGAAATAGTGGTTCCTCTCCCCCGGAAACATGCCCCGCATCTCCACCTCCTAGTATCGTAGTACTACTGCATCTTCTCCAAAACCCTCTTCTGTCTCTTTCTCCCGTTCACCCCTCTCTCCCTTGCATTAGATTACCGACTCCAATGAAGCAGAAGCGTAAGGTTGAGGAGATTCCTGATTGCTACCACCAGTCCATGGGGTGGGGCAACCTCCACTACCCACTGGTGGAGAACATAGCCGAGCGGGCGGATATCCTCAGCACTGGTCGCCTCGCTCGAGGCATGATCGGCATGCGGCATGCCATCCGCGGAGCGCATAAGGTTCCGTTCGGTGTACCGAGCCTGCTCCACTGCGACCCCGAGACATGGCCAGACGACCGCGACAATACTGTAAGAGTATTTATTTATTTACTCATCTCGTTTCAGCTTGTGTTTTTTCAATCAACTTTTCTTACTGCCAAACATCATGCATGTATTTAGACTCAACATCATCACCTAATTTGGGAGTACTGTAAGGTTTGCTGCCTTCACTATGCACATGTACTCTTCGGAATTGCTTTATTTATCCATTACATCTGTGCTTCAGTTCTGCACAATCCGCTCTTCATTCTGTCGAATACCTTGCATGCATAGACAATTTTGAAACAAATCCTATTTGCAGGGCATTCACGCGTTGCTGATGCCATTAGACAAGCCGACAGTTCCAGCATTTATCCATACCAAGGAGGAACTGGATGGACATGGACCCACTGGGTGGGTTGTAACAGCACGGGTGGCATATGTCCTGATACGTCTCCAACGTATCTATAATTTCTGATGTTCCATGCTAGTTTTATGACAATACCTACATGTTTTGCTCACACTTTATAATGTTTTTATGCATTTTCGAGACTAACCTATTAACAAGATGCCGAAGTGCCGGTTCTGTTTTCTGCTGTTTTTGGTTCCAGGAAAGCTGTTCGGGCAATATTCTCGGAATTCGACGAAACAAAAGCCAAACATCTTATTTTTCCGAGGGACACACGGAGCCAGAAGGGCAAGCCTGGGGAGGCCCACGGCCTCCACACCATACCTCCGCGTGGCCAGGAGGGGGCGCGTCGCCCTATGGGGTGGGCCCCCCTCGCGCCGTCCTTTCGCCTATATAATCCCTCGCGACGCGAAAACCCTACATCAACAGATCATATTCCAGAAAGACTCCAGGAGCGCCGCCGCCATCGCGAAACATAGTTTCGGGGGTCATAAGTTCCTATTTCGGCACCCTGCCGGGACAGGGATCGACCCGGAGCCTTCTCCATCGACGCCACCGCCTCCATCATGCTCCGTGATTAGTTCCCCCATGGACTACGGGTTCTAGCTGTAGCTAGTTGGTACTCTCTCTCCCATGTACTTCAATACAATGATCTCATGAGCTGCCTTACATGATTGAGATCCATCGATGTAATCGGTGTTGTGTTTGTTGGGATCCGATGAATTGTTACATTATGATCAGTCTATCTATAAAGTTTGTGAAGTTATTGTTGCTGCAATCTTGTTGTGTTTAATGCTTGTCACTAGTGCCCGAGTGGCATGATCTTAGATTTAAGCTCTATAATTATTGCTTAGATTGTATCTACAAGTTGTTTGCACATGTCTATGTCCGGAACCCGAGCCCCAAAGTGACAGCAAGCTGGGATAACTGGAGGGGATGGCTTAGATATGAGGATCACATGTTTTCACCAAGTGTTAATGCTTTGCTCCGGTGCTCTATTAAAAGGAGTACCTTAATTACCAGTAGATTCCCTTGAGGCCCGGCTTCCACCGGCTGGTAGGACAAAAGATGTTATGCAAGTTTCTCATTGCGAGCACGTATGACTATATATGGAAAATATGCCTACATGATTAATATACTTGATGTTCTGTGTTAATGCTATTTCAATCCTATCAATTGCCCAACTGTAATTTGTTCACCCAACACTTGTTATTGGAGAGTTACCACTTGTAGATAGCTGGGAACCCCGGTCCATCTTTCATCATCAAATACTCACTTGGTCCTATATGCCATTAGAAGTAGTATCAACTATTTTCTGGTGCCATTGCCTCTGTGTTACTGCTACTGCTGCTGTGTTACTGTTACTATTGCTCTCATATTACTGCTGCTTTCACATCACCCCTGTTACTAGTGCTTTTCCAGGTGCAGCTGAATTGACAACTCAGTTGTTAAGGCTTATAAGTATTCTTTGTCTCCCCTTGTGCCGAATCAATAAATTTGGCTTTTACTTCCCTCGAAGACTGTTGAGATCCCCTATACTTGTGGGTTATCATCCAGCAGGACGGGCACTTGACGATCCGCAACATATACATATCAGATACTATTATACCTCTTCCATCTCTGCAAGATGCATGAATTTCTTTGCACCCTACTCGTGAATGGTGGCATGGCAGCCCACCATTCCTCTTCAAATACAAAATAGATAAAAGTTTGGAACTGCTCAAAGTACGGATCGTCAAGAGGCCATACAAAGATGATCTAGCAGGGCCATGGCATTACGAGGTAATCGTTGTATTTGACAACTTGATCGCTATCCTACAAGCGCCCCTAGAAAAGGAGTGGAATATCCTGAGAAACCCCAAATTCTTTGAAGAACCAGCTATGTCGATGCCATGGGCATTCCTGGATATGGTACAAGTTCACACCTGCATCGTGTATACGCAGTTACATATCCGTATGGAGATGTTCTGGTTTGGGAACCATATACCTGTGGTGAGTCTTTGTTTTATGTCTTAACTAGTAAATGGCATGCTGCACATGTTGGACCAATTACGATTCGCAATACTGATGTACAAAAGTTGCGTTCTAAATGTTGTTCAAACTTTCAATACAACTAATAATTTGGTTATACCATCAAAATAAGTGTGAGCATACAGTTTATAAATATGAACAAAAAATTGGAACCTTTCTTAATCACTATCAAGTGGGACGTGTGATATCGGTGTGAGACTGCTCTGATTTTTCTTCATAATGGAAACATGACGGTTCTAGAAACACGTGGACACTGGTGTGGTATTTTTTTCACGCGAATACCTCTAATCCCAACCGTTAGATTTTGGACACCAACAGTTGGAATTGCTGCTACATGTCTTGTTCAAAACTGGTGCCTTATAGTAGTAGAAGATAGAAGATAGAAGAGAAGAAATAATTTACAGTGTAGTTCCTACTTGCTGCATTGTGATTGATCTTTGTGCATTGCAGGGACACATGCAGCCCCGCGTCTCATTGACGCCCCTGTCATTGAAGATGAAGAAGCAGAAGCGGCTGCAATTTTGGCTCAAATCGAGGGAGATGCTGTCATGGAAGATGATGAAGCAAATGTGGCTCAAGGCGATGGAGGTGCCGATGAAGATAATGATGCTGATGTAGAAGAATTAGAAGAAGAAGAATTAGAAGAAGACGAATTAGATGATGAAGAATTAGATGATGATGGTGATAATCATAATTATGAAGATGAAGATGTATTTCTTGGATTTTCTGACCAGCGCACTTGGTTCCTGGCACCAATGAGAGCAGAGTCCATTACTGGTGAATCTGATCTCGCGTGGATTCAGGTTAAGGGTTATCGGCCCATCCTCGGTCCTCCAATATTACATATGGGTAACAAGCTGAGGTCTTATCCTTTGGTACGGTGCTACGTTTTCTTGAGATCTGCCCATACCTTGGACCCTGTAGAAGAGGCAAGGTGGGAAAGATTGAACAATTTGAAGGGGCATTCTTTATTTCTTGGACTCAATCACCCAATTTTCATGCTACCCCCGCCAATCGACGCAGAGGCTGCAGAACCAGATTTCCAATTGTTCAAACCTGACTGTGTCTTTGCTACCCACAATCGCGCCCGTGATACATGGATACGTCCAAGGCCAAATTGGTGCAGAATGCATGTCAATGGAGGTCCTGCCATAGGCTCAAGATTGCAGTACAAAAAAGAGAAGATTGAACATAGAGCTGAAGCACCCATGTGGTTCGTCCCAACACTTCCACCTGTTTTTCCTTGAGAAATAAGAGACGGATGGTGACCTTATTTTATAGAGAAAACATAGTGTTCGTGAACTTAACCTCATGAACATTCGCTGTTCGGTTTTTGGTGAAATCAAAATTTTGCAGAGATGAAGATCTTTGTTTGAATCTCGTGCTGAACATATTTTTCACAAATTAGCTACCCGTATTGTGATGAATACATGTTGGTTTGTTGTTTGGTGCAGTAGCAGACATGAAGATCTTTGTCCTGAATACCACAATGGACATCTTTTTTCTTCAAAAATTAGCTAAGCTCGCGCTATTAGGCGCAAATAAGAGATTTGGTGCTCTTGGGCACCAGTGCTCCTGCTATTTTAGAAAAAATAAAAAACATATTTATGTGTTAAAAAAAATTAGAAAAAAAATCATGGTGTAGCTAATGAATTGTCCCATAAACGTGCAAAATTTCAGTTTCAAATACAAAAAATTCTGGGCTACACAAAAATAACAAACGTGTGGATCTGGGTATGCATATTTCAAATCTCCAAATTTCAACAGATTTTGTCTTTTTTGTGTAGTCTACAATATAAAGAATTTCATATTAAAATTTTACACGCTTGTAGGTTACTTTATTTATTATGTCTACATTTATTTTCAGATTTTTTTGAAACAAATATGTATGATTTTTGATTTTTTTTAAATAGCAGGAGCACTGGTGCCCATTAGCCAAAGACACTTTTCGCAAATGCCTTCAGTAAAGGAGATGGTGACCTTATTTTATAGAGAAACCATAGTGTTCGTGAACTTAACATCATGAACACACGCTGTTCAGTTTTTTGTGAAATCAAAATTTAGCAGAGATGAAGATCTTTGTTTGAATCCCGTGATGAACACATTTTTCCTAAATTAGCTACCCGTATTGTGATGAATACATGCTGGTCTGTTTTTTGGTGGAGTAGCAGACATGAAGATCTTTTTTTAATACCATGCCAGACATCTTTTTTTCTTCAAAAATTAGCTAAGCTCGCGCTATTAGGCGCAAATGACTTCAGTAACGATCAGGGTTCCAGCGCTGCTCCATGTACCACATATTTTTTTGGGTAAGGGTAACCCTATGTACCACCTTACCAATAGAAAGTTCTCAAAAAAAACCTTACCAATAGAAAAAAAAGTACTGTACGGCAATCTACATGGTAATGTCCCAATAGCTGTGTCCTCATCATTGAAAGGCGGCCAGAGATCGAAAGAAAAAAATAATCCAAGAAAGGAAACATTTATTCTACATAGAGGATGACATGTGGAACCCATTTTGCAACAGTGTCCTCAACGTTGACAAGGCGGCAGGGGATCGAAAGAAACGGCAAAGTAGCCAGAAATCAGGGGTCAAATATAAATTCGAGAAAGGAAACGTTTATTCAACAGTCAGGCTTACATGTGGGACCTATCTTGCAGCCGCGGCCTCAACATTTATCATTCAGAGAGGATGACATGTGGGACCCACGAACCAGCATCGTTCTTGACGTTTCTCAAAGGGGGCAGGAGATCGAAAGAAAAAGGCAAGTAGCTCGAAATCAGGTGTCCAAATAAATCCAAGAAAGGAAAGGTTTATCGCACAAAGAGGCTAACATATTGGACCCAGTTTGCAGCAGCGTCATCAATGTTTCAAAGGCGGTGGAGCTCGAAAGAAAAAGGCAAATAGCCAGAAATTAGGGGTAAAAAATAAATCCAGCAAAGGAAACTTTTATCGTACAAAGAGGCTGACATGTGGGACCCATGAGCCAGCAGCGTCCTCAATGTTTCTAAGGCGGCAGGCGATCGAAAAAAAGGCAAATAGCCAGAAATTAGGGGTCAAAAATAAACGCAACAAAGGAAACTCTTATTGTTCATAGAGGCTGACATGTTGGACCCATGAGCCAGCAGGGTCCTCAACGTTTCAAAGGCGTCACAGGATCAAAAGAAAGAAGCAAGTAGTCATTAATTAGGTGTCAAAAATAAATCCAAGAAAGAAAATGTTTTATTTTTCATAGAGGCTGACATATGGGACCCATGAGCCAGCAACGTCCTCAACGTTTCAAAGGTGGCTGGGGATCGAAAAAAGCGAAGTAGCCATTAATTAGGGGTCAACAATAAATCCAAGAAAAGAAAGGTTTATTGTTCATAGAGGCTGACATGTGGGACCTATGCGCCAACAGCGTCCTCATCGTTTCAAAGGCGGCCGGGGATCCAAAGAAAAAAATACTTTATTATACATAGAGGATGACATACGGGTCCCATGAGCCAACAACTTACTCGATGTTTCAGAGGGCCGAGGCGGCATGAGATCGAAAGAAAAAAAAGTGACCAAATATCAGGACCAAAAAATAATCCATGAAAAGAAACTTTCATTGTACATAGAGGATGACATATGGGTCCCATGTTGTAGCAGCGGTCTGAACATTTCAAAGACGGCATGAGATCGAAAGAAAAAGGCAAGTGACCATATATCAGGAGCCAAAAATAATCCAAGAAAAGAAACTTTTATTGTACATAGAGTATGACATGCGGGTCCCATGACGCAGCAGCATCCTCAATGTTTCCAAGGCGGCAGGGGATCAAAAGAAAAAGGAAATAGCCAAAAAGCAGAGGGTGAAAAAATCGAAGAAAAGAAACTTTTATTGTTCATAGTGGATGACATGTGGGACCCATGAGGCAGCAGCATCCTCAACGTTTCAAGGCAGGAGGGGATCGATAGAAAAAGGAAATAGCCAAAAATCAGAGCGTGAAAAATAATCCAAGAAAGGAAACTTTTATTTTACATAAAGGATGACATGTGGGTCCCATTTTGCAGCAGCGGTCTCAACGTTTCAAATGCGGCTTGAGATCAAAAGAAAAAGAAAGTAGCCAGAAATTAGGGGGAAAAACTCCAAGAAAAGGAAGTTTATTGTACATAGAGGATGACATGCGGGTCCCAAGGCGGCAGCTTACTCAACGTTTCCAAGGCGGCAGGGGAACAAAAGAAAAAGGAAATAGCCAAAAATCAGAGGATGAAAAAAATCTAAGAAAAGAAACTTTTATAGTTCATAGAGGATGACATGCGGGTCCCATGAGGCAGCAGCGTCCTCAACATTTCCTAGGCGGCACATGACCAAAATAAAAAGGATGTATCCCTGCTGGGCCTTTTGATCAAAAAATAGTCCAAGATAAGGAAGATATCAATTGGGGCTGCATGGCGATCTGGGCCTTCTAACCTGCTGGACGCCTTTTGACTCGTACAATTTCAGCCCACTCCAAAACTGTCGTCGTGGTGAACAAACAGATGCCATAGGATGGCTTATGTTGGGGCCGAATGGACGCTAGAGGATTCGGGGGAGGGTTAGTGACTAGACGGGATGAACTTCCGGATGGTTTCCTCAAGAACTTGGCTAGGGCCAGAGGTTGAAGAAGAAATACACAAGGAAGAACTCTCTCTAGATCATCTTCTCTATTGATCTCCACAGGTTACAGGTTTGAGCTTACGAGGTTCCTCTCTCTATGTTCCGCGCGTATGAATAGGGCTCCCCCCTCTCCTTATATAGGGGAGAGGGTGGCTTACAGGACAAGAAACCCTAATGGCATCTTTGACTAGACAAACTACTTTACAAAGATACTTTACAAAGCTACTTTAATCATAGATGACGCCGGGGTCTTCTTTAAACAGGGAGGCTGACGTCCTCCGGCTTCTTTGACCGTCATCCTCCTCTTTATCTTCAGGCCTTCGTTTAAAGCCACTTTGCTTAGCTCATCCTTGTCTTCTAGCTCTGAAGAGAATCTTTTGGTCCTGCCGACATGCTCTTCCTTCCGGTCTCCGGCATCCTTTCTATCCGGTCCCGGTATACCCCTCTTGGGGATACCGGCTTAGCCTTACTTAGCCAAACTCTCATCTTTGAGCTCCGGTATAAATATTAAACCGGTATCTTGATGGATAAGACCATCCGGTTTGGCATGCCTTTGGCATACCGGGGGTCATCCCCCAACATTAGTCCCCGAAGCTGGTATAGTCTGGCGGATTCTATCCAACAGACCATGCCAGGTTCCCATGTCCTTGTATACCGGTTTAATTTATCCGGCGCTCAGCTTAGCTCCGGCATCTTTGCCCGGACTCATGCCCTCTCTCTTTGCAAGGCATTTTCCGGCAGCTTATCCTCCGGCATCTTAGTCATTAAATACTTCCTCGGCGAAGTCGAGAATATATCGGGTCCCGCACCTGTCGTGACATGCGCACTGTGACTGACGCGCCCGTGTCAGGGGTCACTTCCCTTCGGCTTCCGCGCGCGTATTAATTGCTCCACAGCGGATCCCAACCACTTCTCTGGATCCGTGTGTCCCTCCCTGTGGCTTCTCGCTGTTACGCGTGTATCGCCGCACCACGTGGCAGCCCGTGGAGCGAACCGTCGCGGCCCATGGCCCGAACCGCCGCGGTTCAGCGGTTTTTGGCCCACTTCTCTCTCTTCCTTTATAAGGCAAAACCGCCCCTTCTCCTTCCTCTTCTCGCATTCCCCAGTTCCTCGCGCACAAGTGTTCCTTGTTCTCGCGTCTCCGCCGCTCCGTTCGCCACTTGAGCTCCGCCGCACAGCGAACCTTTGCTACTGCTCCGCCGGACGCCGCCGGACTTCACCGCGCGAAGAGCTTCTGCGGTGCTTTTCTCGCGGCTGCGACATTGGTGCTTTCTCAAGCTCCTTTCCACCTCATCGTCGACGGTCCTCCTCGCCAACAGCAAGCTTGCCAGACCACCGGCGCACTTGCTCCTCTGCGACTCCGCCGCCCCAGGTTAGGCTTAATCTGGGTTTACCCCTCTTTTTCTTGCTCTTCAGATCTTGAGTTGCTTGCGTATTTACTTCTTCTTTTCTGCTGCTTTTTCTCTCCTTCGTAGATCTTCGCGCGGGGGTAGTTCTTGGGAAATCTGTTTTTCGAGTAGATACCGGGGCTCCTCAGATCCGCATGTCTTCAGAGGAGTACCTTTCCACTTCCTCCTCCAGTAATCAGGAAAGTCGCGCCTCCGACGGGGTTAGCGCAGATCTAGCCCAGATGGAAACCGATGGCGGCCAAGAGCAAGATGCCGGTAGCTCTAGCCAAGCTTCCGGTGCTGACCCTTCCGATATCACTCGCGGAGCCTGGATGGGCTCCAACGTTAGTGAATACGAGATTGACTGGCTTTACCGGTCCAGGAGGATTCCGGAAGGAGTAACCTGCCGGCTTCCTGGCGACGAGATTGAACCGGTGCTTGAACCCGGCGAACGCGTTGTCTTTCTCGCTCACTTCGAGCGCGGCTTCGGCCTCCCCGTCTCTTCTTTTTTCCGGAGTTTTCTTGATTTTTACAAACTCCAACCTCACCACCTTCCCGGCAACGCCATTTTCTACCTCTCCTGCTATGCCACCTTTATGGAGGCTTACATCGGCATTCGTCCCACTCGCGAGACGTTTGCTCGTTTCTTCGCTCTTCGGATTAATTCCGTTCAGGGCTTAGATATTCCTAAACCCAAACCCCCCGTACAATGCGGGTCTTGCATCATTGGCTCTCGTCAACAGAGCCCCTTCTTCAAGTTTTCCGGTCTCGAGTCATGCCGGTTATGGCAAGGGACCTTCTTTTATGTGAAGAACAACGGCGCCGCAGATCTTATTGATCTGCCTCCTTTTGATCCGGCGCCGCCCACAAAGACCAACTGGGGCTATAATCCGAGGGAGTCTCATAACGAGACTAACCGGATTATACGCTTCATGAAACAGCGGATGAAGGACACCAACATCTGCTCCGATGATATCATCCGCACCTTCATCTCGCGCCGGGTGCTTCCTCTTCAGCGCCGCGCCCACAAGATGTGCGAGATGTATGGCCCCGGTGATCCTACCAAGATCACCGGACTTCCTCTCAGCAAGAAGGATGTTGTCCTTAAGGCCAGGCAGATCTGCCAGACTGCCATGCCGGAAGATTGGGAATGGGGCCTCCGGCCTCTTAGCTCTACTAACCCTCCGACCCAAGAAGTAAGAAATTACGCAACTCGGGTCGGTTCACCGGAAGCTTTCATTGCGATTAACCCCTTTTTTCTCTTTTGTTCTTTCAGGCCAAGGACCGTTTCCCCGGCATCGAATCTGACCGGCGAGGCCGTTGCCGGAAGCGCGGACCCCGACCCCGTCATTCATTGGCGGGACCTGAAGATGGGCCGGACTGCAGCCTCGCGCCTCGGCAAGTCTCCGCCGGAACCCGCCGGTTCGTCTGATGAATTGACCATCCTAGAGGTAGCTCTCCTTTTATACCTCTCATATTCTTATGTTATCGTTCTTCTGTAGATGTTCCCTCAGCCGACATCAACCCACAGGTCCATGAGCACGTCGCCCCCCTGCAGGCCGAGGCAGGCCAAGAGTTTGTGGATAAACTCATGGCCCAGGGCAAGAAAAACAAGACCCCGGCTTCTGATGCCGGCCCAAGCCAAGCTCCTCCAGCCAAGCGCTTCCGGACCGAACCTCTCGCGGGTAAGGTCGTAGCTGTGAGGCGCCACAAGGGCAAACAGATGCCGACCTCTACCGGGTAAGGCCCCATTTTTCTGCTTGTTTCGTTTTCACCAAGTTCCTTTCCGGTTGCTTTTTTCCCAATCTTTTCCTTTTCTCTTTTTCAGCCCCGCGCTCAAGCTCGGCCCCAGGCCTGAGGGCTCTGCCGGATCCGCCAGGACCTCAACTCCTCCTCCTCACTCAAGCCCGGCACCATCTGGTGCCGGCACTACCTCTGCCTCCCCTTTGGGAGGCACAACAAGTTCGGGGCGCGCGGCCCCTACACCGCCAGATCACCGCGCGGAGGAGGACCTTGCCTCCCCTCCTGAGACCCAAGATGCCGGCGCCAGCAACATGGGCGCCGGAAAAGAACCTGCCGGGCGGGCGGAACCTTTGGTTCCTCCCGTCCTTGAAAAGAAGAAGAAGAAGAAGACCAAGATGTCTTCCCCCTCCAAGGCCGTGCCGGAAGCTTCCGTGCCGGCAACCTCTACACCAGCGCCGCCGCCGGAAACCTCTGTTCCTGAGGCAACCGGGGCCACGCCAACACCTCCACCGAACCAAGGACCTCCCGCGACTACGCCAAAGCCGCCGCCTGCGACCCTCAAGATCACAGACTTCCTCAAGCCGGGGGCGTCCCGCGGAAAGGCCGCGGATGGCAGCGCCTCAAGCGGCTCGCAGCCTCTAGTGCTGCACGTCGGGCCCGCCGCCGCTGTGGTCCAGGAAAAACCTTCCGGCCTCCTGGGCCGGATTGTTGAGCTGAAGCGCGAGGGCAAGGACTTGGGGCATCTTCTCCCCTATGCCCAAAAATGGAATGATGCGGACATCTCCGCAGCTACCCGTGGCTTGGGGAAAGACCGCCTTCAGATCCTGCTGGCCCTCGGTCCACTGAAGAACACTTCACGCGGCTCAAGCATGCCGTGAAGGAGTTCGACAGCGCGTGGTACGACGCCACCAGCAACGTGGTGGTAAGTTCCGCCAACCTTCTTGTAAATTTTCTTGATGCCGGTTTTCTTCTTTCCGGATCTTGTCTATTCTCCCAGTCCCCGAGTTTTGGGTTGAGAGTGCAGCTCTTAGCGCAAAACTTTCTTTTAAAGAATCTCCAAAACCGGCATCTTTCTCATAGGATACCACAAACTCCCAGTCCCCGAGTTTTGGGTTGAGAGCGTAGGTCTTAGCGCAAAACTTTCTTTTAAAGACACCGCAAACTCCCAGTCCCCGAGTTTCGGGTTGAGATCTTGCTCTTAGCGCGAAACTTACTAGAAACGCGCGAAACCGGCATAGCCAGTCCCCGAGTTTCGGGTTAAGATCCTTTGTTCTTTGCTAACATCACTTCCTTAAATAGAGCACGGCCGACGCCCGGAAGGCTCTCTTCGAGGAGCTTCTTTGGGAGCACCGGAACCTTGCTGAGGCACACAGCAAGTGCCAAGGTAACTTCTTGCGCCTCCGGCATCTTTTTACCGGAAGGTTTTCTTTTCTTTGTTACTTACAAGTTTTTCGCATAACAGCTATCCCGGAAGCCTCCGTTGAGGCCCTCAAGGTCCAGGTTGCCGCACTCCAAGGTACAGCTTCTGTTTTTCCGGTTAACTTGCTTCTTTGTGTCTCATCTGTTTTTGTGTTTTCGCTAACATCCTCTTTTTCGGCTTTTAGCTGAAAAGGAGCAGCTCATCCGGGACCACCAGAAGGCCTTGGACGCCCAGAAGGAGATCTCTAGGGAGCTCAAGGATCAGGCTATCCAGGCCGGAGTCCGGCATGCCGAAGAGCTGAAGGCCGCTGAATCTGCTGCGGAGGTGATGTCTACGTTCCCCCTCCTTTCCTGTAGACAGTGTTGGGCCTCCAAGTGCAGAGGTTTGTAGAACAGCAGCAAGTTTTCCCTTAAGTGGATCACCCAAGGTTTATCGAACTCAGGGAGGAAGAGGTCAAAGATATCCCTCTCATGCAACCCTGCAACCACAAAGCAAGAAGTCTCTTGTGTCCCCAACACACCAAATAGGTGCACTAGTTCGGCGAAGAGATAGTGAAATACAGGTGGTATGAATATATATGAGCAGTAGCAACGGTGCCAGAAAATAGCTTGCTGGCGTGTAGTTGATGGTGGTAGTATTGCAGCAGTAGTAACACAGTAAAACAGTAAACAAGCAGTAGTAACTCAGCAGTATTTAGGGACAAGGCCTAGGGATTACACTTTCACTAGTGGACACTCTCAACATTGATCACATAACAGAATAGATAAATGCATACTCTACACTTTTGTTGGATGATGAACACATTGCGTAGGATTACACGAACCCTCAATGCCGGAGTTAACAAGCTCCACAATAATGCTCATGTTTAAGTAACCTTAAGTGTAAGATAGATCAAAAGACTAAACCAAGTACTAGCATAGCATGCACACTGTCACCTTCATGCATATGTAGGAGGAATAGATCACATCAATATTATCATAGCAATAGTTAACTTCGCAATCTACAAGAGATCATGATCATAGCATAAACCAAGTACTAACACGGTGCACACACTGTCACCTTTACACACGTGCAGGAGGAATAGAACTACTTTAATAACTTTGCTAGAGTAGCACATAGATAGTAGTGATACAAAACTCATATGAATCTCAATCATGTAAAGCAGCTCATGAGATCATTGTATTGAGGTACATAGGAGAGAGATTAACCACATAGCTACCGGTACAGCCCCGAGCCTCAATGGAGAACTACTCCCTCCTCATGGGAGCAGCAGCGGTGATGAAGATGGCGGTGGAGATGGCAGCGGTGTCGATGGAGAAGCCTTCCGGGGGCACTTCCCCGCTCCGGCGGGTGCCGGAACAGAGACTCCTGTCCCCAGATCTTGGCTTCGCGACGCGGGCTCGGAACTTTTCTCGTATCGTGGCTTCCTCCGTGGGGTTTCGATGCAGGGGCTTTATATAGGCGAAGAGGCGGCGCAGGAGGGTCAGGCGACGAGACCATAGGGTGGCGCGCCAGGGCCCTGGCCGCGCCACCATGTCATCTGGGCCCACCAGGGCCCCCCCTCTGGCGGCTCTCGGGTGTTCTGGATGCTTCCGGGCAAAATAGGAACCTGGGCGTTGATTTCGTCCAATTCCGAGAATATTTCGTTACTAGGATTTCTGAAACCAAAAACAAAAACAGGAACTGGCACTTCGGCATCTTGTCAATAGGTTAGTTCGGAAAACGCATAAATATGACATATAATGTGTATAAAACATGTAGGTATCATCAATAAAGTAGCATGGAACATAAGAAATTATCGATACGTTGGAGACGTATCAGCATCCCCAAGCTTAGTTCTGCTCGTCCCGAGCAGGTAAAACGATAACAAAGATAATTTCTGAAGTGACATGCCATCATAATCTTGATCATACTATTTGTAAACATATGTAATGAATGCAGCGATCAAAACAAAGGTAATGTCATGAGTAAACAACTGAATCATAAAGCAAAGACTTTTCATGAATAGTACTTCAAGACAAGCATAAATAAGTCTTGCATAAGAGTTAACTCATAAAGCAATAAATCAAAGTAAAGGTATTGAAGCAACACAAAGGAAGATTAAGTTTCAGCGGTTGCTTTCAACTTATAACATGTATATCTCATGGATATTGTCAACATAAAGTATTATAACAAGTGCAATATGCAAATATGTAGGAATCAATGCACAGTTCACACAAGTGTTTGCTTCTTAAGGTGGAAGGAGATAGGTAAACTGACTCAACAATAAAAGTAAAAGAAAGGTCCTTCAAAGAGGAAAGCATCGATTGTTGTATTTGTGCTAGAGCTTTTATTTTGAAAACATGAAACAATTTTGTCAACGGTAGTAATAAAGCATATGAGTTATGTAAATTATATCTTACAAGTTGCAAGCCTCATGCATAGTATACTAATAGTGTCCGCACCTCGTCCTACTTAGCTTGGACTACCGGGTCTTTGCATGCCATGTTTCAACCAAGTGTCACAAAGGGGTACCTCCATGCCGCCTGTACAAAGGTCTAAGGAGAATGCTCGCATTTTGGATTTCTCGCTTTTGATTATTCTCAACTTAGACATCCATACCGGGACAACATGGACAACAGATAATGGACTCCTCTTAAATGCATAAGCATGTAGCAACAATTATTATTCTCATATGAGATTGAGGATATATGTCCAAAACTGAAACTTCAACCATGATTCATGGCTTTAGTTAGCGGCCCAATGTTCTTCTCTAACAATTTTGCATGCTCCAACCACAAAAATGATAGATCCTTCAGACAAGACGGACATGCATAGCAACTCACATGATATTCAACATAGTTGATGGCGTTCCCCAGAAGCATGGTTATCGCACAACAAGCAACTTAATAAAATATAAAGTGCATAAGTACATATTCAATACTACGATAGTTTTTAAGGCTATTTTGTCCCATGAGCTATATATTGCAAAGGTAAATGATGGAATTTTAAAGGTAGCACTCAAGCAATTTACTTTGGAATGGCGGAGAAATACCATGTAGTAGGTAGGTATGGTGGACACAAATGGCATGAATATTGGCTCAAGGATTTTGGATGCATGAGAAGTATTCCCTCTCGATACAAGGTTTAGGCTAGCAAGGTTATTTGAAACAAACACAAGGATGAACCGGTGCAGCAAAACTCACATAAAAGACATATTGTAAACATTATAAGACTCTACACTGTCTTCCTTGTTGTTCAAACTCAATACTAGAAATTATCTAGACCTTAGAGAGACCAATTATGCAAACCAAATTTTAGCATGCTCTATGTATTTCTTCACTAATAGGTGCAAAGTATATGATGCAAGAGCTTAAACATGAGCACAACAATTGCCAAGTATCACATTACCCAAGACATTATAGCAATTACTACATGTAGCATTTTCCAATTCCAACCATATAACAATTTAACGAAGAGGAAACTTCGCCATGAATATTATGAGCTAAGAACACATGTGTTCATACGAACCAGCGGAGCGTGTCTCTCTCCCACACAAGGATGAACTTATTCAGAGAATGAAAATAACAAAACAAAAACAAAAATAAAAGCACACAGACGCTCCAAGTAAAATACATAAGATGTGACCGAATAAAAATATAGTTTCACTAGAAATGACCTGATAAGTTGTCGATGAAGAAGGGGATGCCTTGGGCATCCCCAAGCTTAGATGCTTGAGTCTTCTTAAAATATGCAGGGATGAACCACCGGGGCATCCCCAAGCTTAGACCTTTCACTCTTCTCGATCACATTATATCACCCTCTTCTATTGACCCTTGAAAACTTCCTTCACACCAAACTTCAAGCAAACTCATTAGAGGGTTAGTGCATAATCAAAAATTCACATGTTCAGAGGTGACACAAACATTCTTTTCACTTCTGGACATTGCATAATGCTACTGGACATTAGTGGATCAAAGAAATAAATCCAACATAGCAAAAGAGGCAATGCGAAATAAAAGGCAGAATCTGTCAAAAACAGAACAGTCCGTAAAGACGAATTTAGAAATGGCACCAGACTTGCTCAAATGGAAAAACTCAAAACTAATGAAAGTTGCGTACATATCTGAGGATCACGCTCGTAAATTGGCAGATTTTTTCGAATTTTCTACAGAGAATTGTGCCCAGATTCGTGACAGACAGCAATGCTGTTTCTGCGCAGCGATCCCAAATATAACATCAACTTTGACATAGAAACTTTACTTGGCACAAAAACATGATAAGGAGAGGTTGCTACAGTAGTAAACAACTTCCAAGACTCAAATATAAAACAAAGTACTGTAGTAAAAAAAACACATGGGTTATCTCCCAAGAAGTTCTTTCTTTATAGCCATTAAGATGGGCTCAGCAGTTTTAATAATGCACTCGCAAGAAATAGTATTTGAAGCAAAAGAGAGCATCAAGAAGCAAATTCAAAGAACATTTAAGTCTAACATGCTTCCTATGCATAGGAATCTTGTAAATAAACAAGTTCATGAAGAGCAAAGTAACAAGCATAGGAAGATAAAACAAGTGTAGCTTCAAAAATTTCAGCACATAGAGAGGTGTTTTAGTAACATGAAATTTTTTACAACCATATTTTCCTCTCTCATAATAACTTTCAGTAGCATCATGAGCAAACTCAACAATATAACTATCACATAAAGCATTCTTATCATGAGTCTCATGCATAAAATAATTACTACTCCCAACATAAGCATAGTCATTCTTATTAATTGTAGTGGGAGCAAATTCAACAAAGTAGCTATCAAATATAGGAGGTATATTGTAATCATAATCAAATTTATCCTCCATAACAGGTGGTAACAAAAGACTACTATCATTATAATCATCATAAATAGGAGGCAAAGTATCATCAAAGTAAATTTTCTCCTCAATGCTTGGGGGACTAAAAATATCATGCTCATCAAAGCCAGCTTCCCCAAGCTTAGAATTTTCCATAGCATTATCAACAATGGTGTTCAAAGCATTCATAGTAATAACATTCCCATTAGCATGCATATAAAGTTCCATGGGTTTCTTAATTCTTTCTTCAAACACATCATGTCCTAATTCAAGATAAAGTTCATAAAGATCTCTCATATTTTTGTTGTTTTCCATTATGCCTAACTAGTGTAAACAAGAAACCAAATGTCGCAATTGCAGAGTCTAAAGGAAATAGCTTCGAGTACTTACAATGGCGACGGGAAAATAGCTTAGTAGCCGAGATCCGGAGTGTGAGTACCTTTTACCCCAACGGCAAAAAATAGCTTGATGTCTACGTTCCCCCTCCTTTCCTGTAGACAGTGTTGGGCCTCCAAGTGCAGAGGTTTGTAGAACAGCAGCAAGTTTTCCCTTAAGTGGATCACCCAAGGTTTATCGAACTCGGGAGGAAGAGGTCAAAGATATCCCTCTCATGCAACCCTGCAACCACAAAGCAAGAAGTCTCTTGTGTCCCCAACACACCAAATAGGTGCACTAGTTCGGCGAAGAGATAGTGAAATACAGGTGGTATGAATATATATGAGCAGTAGCAACGGTGCCAGAAAATAGCTTGCTGGCGTGTAGTTGATGGTGGTAGTATTGCAGCAGTAGTAACACAGTAAAACAGTAAACAAGCAGTAGTAACTCAACAGTATTTAGGGACAAGGCCTAGGGATTACACTTTCACTAGTGGACACTCTCAACATTGATCACATAACAGAATAGATAAATGCATACTCTACACTTTTGTTGGATGATGAACACATTGCGTAGGATTACACGAACCCTCAATGCCGGAGTTAACAAGCTCCACAATAATGCTCATGTTTAAGTAACCTTAAGTGTAAGATAGATCAAAAGACTAAACCAAGTACTAGCATAGCATGCACACTGTCACCTTCATGCATATGTAGGAGGAATAGATCACATCAATATTATCATAGCAATAGTTAACTTCGCAATCTACAAGAGATCATGATCATAGCATAAACCAAGTACTAACACGGTGCACACACTGTCACCTTTACACACGTGCAGGAGGAATAGAACTACTTTAATAACTTTGCTAGAGTAGCACATAGATAGTAGTGATACAAAACTCATATGAATCTCAATCATGTAAAGCAGCTCATGAGATCATTGTATTGAGGTACATAGGAGAGAGATTAACCACATAGCTACCGGTACAGCCCCGAGCCTCAATGGAGAACTACTCGCTCCTCATGGGAGCAGCAGCGGTGATGAAGATGGCGGTGGAGATGGCAGCGGCGTGCCGGAACAGAGACTCCTGTCCCCCAGATCTTGGCTTCGCGATGACGGCGGCTCTGGAACTTTTCTCGTATCGTGGCTTCCTCCGTAAGGGTTTTCGATGCAGGGGCTTTATATAGGCGAAGAGGCGGCGCAGGAGGGTCAACGAGGCGACGAGACCATAGGGTGGCGCGGCCAGGGCCTGGGCCGCCACCATGTCATCTGGGCCCACCAGGGCCCCTCTGGCGGCTCTCGGGTGTTCTGGATGCTTCCGGGCAAAATAGGAACTGGGCGTTGATTTCGTCCCATTAAATATTTCGTTACTAGGATTTCTGAAACCAAACAGCAGAAAACAGAACGGCACTTCGGCATCTTGTCAATAGGTTAGTTCGGAAAACGCATAAATATGACATATAATGTGTATAAAACATGTAGGTATCATCAATAAAGTAGCATGGAACATAAGAAATTATCGATACGTTGGAGACGTATCAGGAGGCTAGGCTCAATGAGGCGCTGGAGGATGCCGGCAACGCCAATGTGGTGTTGCAGGCTGGGCTGGAAGAAGCCACCAAGGCGCTGAAAACAGCCGAGGGCAAGGCCGCTGATACGTCTCCAACGTATCCATAATTTCTGTCGTTCCATGCTTGTTTTATGACAATACTTACATGTTTTGCTTACACTTTATGATGTTTTTATGCGTTTTCCGGAACTAACCTATTAACAAGATGCCACGTGCCAGTTCCTGTTTTCTGTTTTGGTTCCCGAAAGGCTGTTCGGGCAATATTCTCGGAATTGGACGAAATCAACGCCAAAGATCTTATTTTTCCCGGAAGCATCCAGAACAGAAGAAGAGTCGGAGGAGAGCCGGGGGCCACCAGGAGGGTGGGCCGCGCGGGCTAGCCCCAGGCCGCGCCCCCTATGAGGAGGCCACCCTGTCAGCCCTCTGCGCCGCCTCTTCGCCTATTTAACCCCTTTCGACCTAAAAACACCGTACCACTTGACGAAACTCCAGAAAGACTCCAGGGGCGCCGCCACCATCGCGAAACTCCAATTCGGGGACAGAAGTCTCTGTCCGGCACCTGCCGGGACGGGGAAGTGCCCCGGAAGCCATCTCCATCAACGCCATCGCCTCCATCATGCTCCGTGAGTAGTTCCCCCATGGACTACGGGTTCTAGCTGTAGCTAGTTGGTATTCTCTCCCCATGTACTTCAATACAATGATCTCATGAGCTGCCTTACATGATTGAGATCCATCTGATGTAATCGGTGTTGTGTTTGTTGGGATCCGATGGATGATACATTATGATTAGTCTATCTATAAAGTTTGTGAAGTTATTGTTGCTGCAATCTTGTTATGCTTAATGCTTGTCACTAGGGCCCGAGTGGCATGATCTTAGATTTGAGCTCTATAATTATTGCTTAGATTGTATCTACAAGTTGTATGCACATGTCACTGTCCGGAACCAAAGGCCCCGAAGTGACAGAAATCGGGACAACCGGAGGGGATGGCGGTGATGTGAGGGACACATGTTTTCACGGAGTGTTAATGCTTTGCTCCGGTGCTCTATTAAAAGGAGTACCTTAATATCCAGTAGTTTCCCTTGAGGCCCGGCTGCCACCGGCTGGTAGGACAATAGATGTTGTGCAAGTTTCTCATTGCGAGCACGTACGACTATTATTGGAAAACATGCCTACATGATTAATGAATTGATGTTCTTTCTTAATGCCTTATCAATCCTATCAATTGCCCAACTGTAATTTGTTCACCCAACACTTGTTATTGGAGAGTTACCACTAGTGTAGATAGCTGGGAACCCCGGTCCATCTTTTATCATCATATACTCGTTCTACATGTCAACTATTTTCTTGTGCCATTGCTCTCATATTGCTATTACTGCTGCTGTGTTACTTTTACTACTGCTCTCATATTACTGCTACTTTCACATCTCCTGTTACTAGTGCTTTTCCAGGTGCAGCTGAATTGACAACTCAGTTGTTAAGGCTTATAAGTATTCTTTACCTCCCCTTGTGTCGAATCAATAAATTTGGGTTTTACTTCCCTCGAAGACTGTTGCGATCCCCTATACTTGTGGGTCATCAAGACTATTTTCGGCGCCGTTGCCGGGGAGGCATAGCTCTACTCATAAGTTCACCTGGGGAGTACACTCTACCTCTCTCTCTGCTTTTATTTTATTTTGTCTTGCTAGTTTATTTCTGTCTAGTTTATTTGTGCTTAGTTTATTTCTGTCTAGTTTTATTTTGCTTAGTTTACTTTTGTTTAGTTTCTTTTTGTCTTGTTTTACTTTTCCTCATATACCCAAAAATCCATAAAAATTTGAAAAACCTAAAAATTAAAAATTGCTGTTATGGGAGAACCAATAACCTATTTGGAGCTTATAGAATGTTATAATAATTATAGAAAATCAAGAACTGGTAAAATAATGAGTGCTATGATAGAAAAATTGAATACAATGGCTAGAATCTTGCTTAGACGCCATGATATAAACTGTTGCTCTCAACATGATACTAAACATCTTAAATTTCAATGTGGCTCTAGTGAGGAATTTTTAATTAAGAACTATAATCGGAATTGCTATATTCATTATGGGTTCGAAGAGGTAGAACAATTTGTCTTATTTATGGGAGCCTCCGAGATAGAATCCTTCATGGTTGAGAATTATGAAACTTGTGCTATTTGTAAGGACCTTAAAGATTATGTCTCTACTATCCTTAATTCTTGCATAGAATGCTACAGTAGGAATCCTTATATCCTTGATTATAAAGAGAGACACATTAATGCACAAGAATGCACTCACAATTTGCAGGAACCGGTGGAAGAAGAAATTGATGAACCTGAAAGCTCATTGGATGAAAAAGAGGAGGAAATTGATGAACCTGAATGCTCATTGGATGAAAAAGAAGAGGAGAGTGATGAACAAAAGGAGGAAGAATGGATTAGCTACCCATGTCAACCTTCTAATGAGAGTAACTCTTTATCTCTTACACTATTTGATTGTCCTCCATGCTTACCGGAAGAGGTTGAATGTTATGTTCCTGTGGATTCTCTTGAAATAGTACCTATGAGTAATACTTGTGAGAATGATTATGCTACTGTTATTTATGATAATCCATGCTACTTTGATAAATCTTATGATAATGCTTTGTTTGTGCCTGATGTCGAAATGCATGGTACTAAAGAGTTTTGCGTAGCAAATGTTTATGATAAATCTCTTGATGATGGTCCTATGTTACTTGATAATATTAATTGTACTACTAATGAAAATGGGATTCGAGAGTTCTTGACATTATCTATGTGTCCCATATCTCTTGAGATTGATCAACTACCTTGTTATATTATTGATAAAAGTAAGTTTGAAAGTTTTAATTCCACTATTCTTGAGATTGATAAAAATTATGTGTTTGGAAATCATGAAAAGTATGCTGCATGTGATAGTTATATTGTTGAGTTTATCCATGAAGCTACTGAAAATTATTATGAGAGAGGAAAATATGGTTGTAGAAATTTTTATGGTGCTAAAACACCTCTCTATATGCTTAAAATTTTGAAGTTACTCTTGTTTTATCTTCTTATGCTTATCACTTTGTTCTTCATGAATTTATTTGTGTACAAGATTCCTATGCATAGGAAGTGGGTTAGACTTAAATGTGTTTTGAATTTGCTTTTTGATGCTCTCTTTTGCTTCAAATACTATTTCTTGCGAGTGCATCATTTAAAACTGCTGAGCCCATCTTAATGGCTATAAAGAAAAGAACTTCTTGGGAGATAACCCATGTGTTATTTTGCTACAGTACTTTGTTTTATATTTGTGTCTTGGAAGTTGTTTACTACTGTAGCAACCTCTCCTTATCTTAGTTTTGTGTTTTGTTGTGCCAAGTGAAGCCTCTAATCGAAGGTTGATACTAGATTTGGATTCCTGCGCAGAAACAGATTTCTATCTGTCACGAATCTGGGCAAATTTCTCTGTAGGAAACTCAGAAAAATCTGTCAATTTACGTGCGTGATCCTCAGATATGTACGCAACTTTCATTAGTTTTGAGTTTTCTGATTTGAGCAACGGAAGTACCCCGTAAAAATTCGTGTTTACTGGCTGTTCTGTTTTGGCAGATTCTGTCTCTGTTTTTTGCATTGTCTCTTGTGGACTTTATGTGAGGCTTTCTAGACGTGGAGAGCTGTAGCTAATGTTTTATTGAGTTCTTGCAATGTGCCACTACAGGACCAAGGTGGATTCAAATTTTTTGAGTACTAACCCCTCTAATGAAGTTTATGAGAAGTTTGGTGTGAAGGAAGTTTTCAAGGGTCAAGAGAGAAGGATGATATATGATCAAGAAGAGTGAAAAGTCTAAGCTTGGGGATGCCCCGTGGTTCATCCCTGCATATTTCAAGAAGACTCAAGCGTCTAAGCTTGGGGATGCCCAAGGCATCCCCTTCTTCATCAACTTATCAGGTTTCTTCTATTGAAACTATATTTTTATTCGGTCACATCTTATGTGCTTTACTTGGAGCGTCTTTTTATTTTTATTTTTGTTTGTGTTTGAATAAAGATGGATCCTAGCAATCCTTGTTTTGGAGAGAGACACGCTCCGCTTTTTCATATGAACACTTGTTCTTCGTTTTACTTTTAATGTTCAATGAATAAAAGTTGGAAGCTACAATATTTATCTTTATTTGGTTGGGAAAAGAAAATGCCTCATATGTCTTGGATAATTTGATACTTGGCAATTGTTTTGAGCTCTCAAGTAGATCATAAGTTTTTGCATGTAGTTTAAACCTATTAGTGGAGAACTACCGTAGAGCTTGTTAAAATTGGTTTGCATAATTGATCTCTCTTAAGGTCTAGATATTTTCTGGTAAAAGTGTTTGAGCAACAAGGAAGACAGTGTAGAGTATTATAATGCTTGCGATATGTTCTTATGTAAGTTTTGCTGTACCGGTTCATACTTGTGTTTGCTTCAAATAACCTTGCTAGCCTAAGCCTTGTATCGAGAGGGAATACTTCTCATGCATCCAAAATCCTTGAGCCAAAACCTATGCCATTTGTGTCCACCATACCTACCTACTATGTGGTATTTCCTGCCATTCCAAAGTAAATTGCTTGAGTGCTACCTTTAAATAATTCAAAATGCTTCTCAATTTGTGTTAATGTTTCATAGCTCATGAAGAAATATGTGGTGTTTAGCTTTCAACCTTGTCATTTACTTTTGACGGACTCTCATATGGACTAGTGGCACATCCGCTTATCCAATAATTTTGCAAAAAGAGCTGGCAATGGGATTCCAGTCCCAAATTAATTAACTTAAATAGACACTCCTCCATGGTTTGTGATTGTTGGACGGCACCCGAAGGATTCGGTTAGCCATGGCTTGTGTAAGCAAAGGTTGGGGGAGTGTCATCATAATAAAACTAAAATAAAAAGGCACTCCTTCATAGTATGAGATTGTTGGCAGGCACCCGAGGATTCGGTTAGCCATGGTTTGTGAAAGAAAGGTTGGAAGGAGTGCCACCCAAAAATAAATAAAATGGGAGCCGCTCTTGGGAGTCCGGTTGATGAGGTAGTTAGTGTGCCCACTACCATTCGTTGACAACAACAAACACCTCTCAAAATTTTACTTTTATGCTCTCTATATGTTTTCAAAACCAAAGCTCTAGCACAAATATAGCAATCGATGCTTCCCTCGTAGAAGGGCCATTCTTTTACTTTTATGTTGAGTCGGTTACCTAATTCCTTCCACCTTAGAAGCAAACACTTGTGTCAACTGTGCATTGATTCTTACATACTTGCATATTTGCATTCATCATATTACTCTATGTTGACAATATCCATGAGATATACATGTTGAAAGTTGAAAGCAACCGCTGAAACTTATATCCTCCTTTGTGTTGCTTCGATGCCTTTACTATGAACTTATTGCTTTATGAGTTAACTCTTGTGCAAGACTTTTGATGCTTGTCTTGAAAGTACTCTCCATGAAAAGTTTTGCTATATGTTATCTACTTGTTAGCAACTATAGATCATTGCCTTGAGTCACTTCATTCATTTCATATGCTTTGTAATAGTATGATCAAGGTTATGTAAGTAGCATGTCACTTCAGAAATTATCTTTGTTATCGTTTTACCTGCTCGGGACGAGCAGAACTAAGCTTGGGGATGCTGATACGTCTCCAACGTATCCATAATTTCTGTCGTTCCATGCTTGTTTTATGACAATACTTACATGTTTTGCTTACACTTTATGATGTTTTTATGCGTTTTCCGGAACTAACCTATTAACAAGATGCCACAGTGCCAGTTCCTGTTTTCTCTGTTTTTGGTTCCAGAAAGGCTGTTCGGGCAATATTCTCGGAATTGGACGAAATCAACGCCAAAGATCTTATTTTCCCGGAAGCATCCAGAACACCGAAGAAGAGTCGGAGGAGAGCCGGGGGCCACCAGGAGGGTGGGCCGCGCGGCTAGCCCCAGCCGCGCCCCCTATGAGGAGGCCACCCTGTCAGCCCTCCTGCGCCGCTTCGCCTATTTAACCCCTTTCGACCTAAAAACACCGTACCACTTGACGAAACTCCAGAAAGACTCCAGGGGCGCCGCCACCATCGCGAAACTCCAATTCGGGGGACAGAAGTCTGTCCCGGCACCTGCCGGGACGGGGAAGTGCCCCGGAAGCCATCTCCATCAACGCCATCGCCTCCATCATGCTCCGTGAGTAGTTCCCCCATGGACTACGGGTTCTAGCTGTAGCTAGTTGGTATTCTCTCCCCATGTACTTCAATACAATGATCTCATGAGCTGCCTTACATGATTGAGATCCATCTGATGTAATCGGTGTTGTGTTTGTTGGGATCCGATGGATGATACATTATGATTAGTCTATCTATAAAGTTTGTGAAGTTATTGTTGCTGCAATCTTGTTATGCTTAATGCTTGTCACTAGGGCCCGAGTGGCATGATCTTAGATTTGAGCTCTATAATTATTGCTTAGATTGTATCTACAAGTTGTATGCACATGTCACTGTCCGGAACCAAAGGCCCCGAAGTGACAGAAATCGGGACAACCGGAGGGGATGGCGGTGATGTGAGGGACACATGTTTTCACGGAGTGTTAATGCTTTGCTCCGGTGCTCTATTAAAAGGAGTACCTTAATATCCAGTAGTTTCCCTTGAGGCCCGGCTGCCACCGGCTGGTAGGACAATAGATGTTGTGCAAGTTTCTCATTGCGAGCACGTACAACTATTATTGGAAAACATGCCTACATGATTAATGAATTGATGTTCTTTCTTAATGCCTTATCAATCCTATCAATTGCCCAACTGTAATTTGTTCACCCAACACTTGTTATTGGAGAGTTACCACTAGTGTAGATAGTTGGGAACCCCGGTCCATCTTTTATCATCATATACTCGTTCTACATGTCAACTATTTTCTTGTGCCATTGCTCTCATATTGCTATTACTGCTGCTGTGTTACTGTTACTACTGCTCTCATATTCTGCTACTTTCACATCACTCCTGTTACTAGTGCTTTTCCAGTGCAGCTGAATTGACAACTCGTTGTTAAGGCTTATAAGTATTCTTTACCTCCCTTGTGTCGAATCAATAAATTTGGGTTTTACTTCCCTCGAAGACTGTTGCGATCCCCTATACTTGTGGGTCATCAAGACTATTTTTCTGGCGCCGTTGCCGGGGAGGCATAGCTCTACTCATAAGTTCACCTGGGGAGTACACTCTACCTCTCTCTCTGCTTTTATTTTATTTTGTCTTGCTAGTTTATTTCTGTCTAGTTTATTTGTGCTTAGTTTATTTCTGTCTAGTTTTATTTTGCTTAGTTTACTTTTGTTTAGTTTCTTTTTGTCTTGTTTTACTTTTCCTCATATACCCAAAAATCCATAAAAATTTGAAAAACCTAAAAATTAAAAATTGCTGTTATGGGAGAACCAATAACCTATTTGGAGCTTATAGAATGTTATAATAATTATAGAAAATCAAGAACTGGTAAAATAATGAGTGCTATGATAGAAAAATTGAATACAATGGCTAGAATCTTGCTTAGACGCCATGATATAAACTGTTGCTCTCAACATGATACTAAACATCTTAAATTTCAATGTGGCTCTAGTGAGGAATTTTTAATTAAGAACTATAATCGGAATTGCTATATTCTTTTCCGGTTTCTGCTTATAAGCTTATCTGTTTCGGTATCATGTACTTAGCTTTTTTCTTTCCTTTGTTTTGCAGGGCTCTTTCCAGATTCCCAGGCACATGCTATAAAGAAGGTTGCAGAGCGCCGGGCGCTGCAGGCAGGCGAGAATCTGGGTGCGCCCTGGGATCCCTATGACCACCTGGTTGCTCTAAATGCACGGGTCTCCCACATGCGCTCGGTGGACCGGAACCTTTCCGAGATCCCTGAGGTGGCCTCCCAGCTCTTCAAGACTCTCTGGCCTGGAGAAGTGGTGCCCGACACCTTCTCCCTTATCAGCGACCGCCTGAAAGGTGCCGGCCGAAGGATCCGGGAGTGGCAGTGCTCTGCTGCCCGGAGCAGACGCAGCGCTTCGCGTTGCCTGCTCCTGGTATCCGGAGCTGGATCTGGACGCCCTCCTCGGCGTGCGCGAAGGCGCTCCCACCGATCTGGACCCGGCCCTCACCGCTAAGCGGCAGGATCGCGCGTACCATATTGCGGAGTATGCCGAGATGCGCACCTTCATCCCCCCTCCTGAAGACGTCAAGGACTATCTGAGCGAGGAGGAGGAAGATGAAGGTGAGGATGATGGTGCCGAGGATGTGCCACCGGAAGCTCCTGATGCCGGCGCTGCTCCCCCTGAAGCCCCTGCTGCTTGACTATTTGTTGTGAAAAGATGTTACCTGCTCCTGCTTGCTTTGCAACAAAACTTGTTAAATTCTACCCCGGTATGCCGGGGTTTAAGATGTAAGCTAAAACTTGTCCTTTTGGTCTGTGGTACAACATTTTATGCCGGTAGGCTTATACCGGTAGTTAATTAACTTATGTTGCCTTAGCATATTTGCTTGTCGATTTGCTTTTTCTTGCACTGCAATGATTCCGAAATTGTTTCCGCATCCAATTGATGCACACTTGGTTCTTTTGCCTTGGCTCTGCCTACCTTCTCTGGGCATTTTTGGCGTATGAGCACAAAGTTCTTTTACCAAGCAAGCATTTTCTTGAACTTAGAAATAACTCGAAATTTTGCAAAAAACCGGTATAACCGGGGTTAGTTAAACTTTTCCGGATTGTTCTTTCCTGCTCTCCCTTTCCGCAGTTCATGTGCTTATCCCCTACCGGTTTATCTTTTGCTTGCCATGAAGCCAAGTTATGGACAACAGCAGAGTCGAAGACTCCGGTAGGGTCTAGCACACTACTAAACCGGAAAGAAAAAACGTTCAATAGGCAACCGGCAACAGAAAAAATAGACATGTTTCATGCAACTTAGTAAGGGTAGTCCCCGAGATTCATTCGAGGTTCCGACATCTTTTTATTCATAGCAAATAAGGTACAAAAAGGAACTTCTTACAGCACCACTTCAAGAGTAGAAAGGACGCAACAAAGCTACATTCCATGGGCGTTTGGTCTCCTCTCCTGACTTGTCCGCCTTCCCTTTCTTCCATTCCTGTGCATCAATCAGGTAATAGGCATCATTGTGGAGAGCCTTGCTCATTGTGCCGGCCTTCAGTGCGCTGCACTAGGCGTAGCACTAGGTCTCCTTCTCGGAATACCCTCGGGTTAACCTTCCGGCTGTGATAGCGTCTGAGGTTTTGCTGGTAAATGGCTGTTCTTGCCAGAGCTAATTCTCTTGCCTCTTCTAGCAAGTCCACATCGTTTTCTCGGGCCTCCTTTACCTCTTCTTCGGTATAGAGCTGCACCCTTGGTGAATCATGGAGAATGTCGGTTGGTATGACCGCTCGCCCCATAAACCATGAAGAATGGCGTGTATCCGGTAGACCGGTTCGGAGTTGTTCTTAGACTCCACAGCACGATGGTAGCTCATCGATCCAACATCCCGGCGATTTTTCCATTGCATCAATGAGTCTTGGTTTGATACCGGAAAGTACTAAAGCGTTTGTTCTTTCAACTTGGCCATTGCCTTGTGGGTGCGCCATTGAGCACAAATCCAGCCGGATGTTTTTGTCTTCACAGAATCGCTTGAATTCTCCTTGGGCAAAATTTGAGCCATTATCAGTTATGATACTGTGCGGGTATCCATACCGCAGGATTACATCTTTCAGGAATTTTACTGCTGTGTGGCCATCACACTTTGCGATAGGCTTCACTTCCAGCCACTTGGTGAACTTATCCACCATTACCAAGATGTGGGTCATGTTTCCCCTTGCGGTTTTAAATGGTCCAACCATGTCCAGGCACCAGACAGCGAATGGCCAAGTTAGCGGTATGGTCTTTAAACCGGATGCTGGGGTATGGTTTTGCTTGGCGTACCTCTGGCACCCATTGCATTTTCTTACCATATCCTCCGCATTCTCCAAAGCCATTGGCCAATAGAACCCATGCCGGAACACTTTTGCCACCAGCGCCCTTGACGAGGCGTGGTGCCCGCATTCTCCTCGGTGAATTTCCTCAAGCATTTCTCTTCCCTCTTCCGGCTCCACACATCTTTGGAGGACACCGGTAACACTTCTCTTGTATACCTCGCCATTGATGATGGTGTAAGCTTTGGACCTCCTCTGTATCCTTCTGGATTCATTTTCGTCAACCGGCAAGGTGCCGTTGACCAGGAATTCCTTAATAGGTTTAACCCAAGATGGCGCTTCTCTAACCACGAACACCGGCATGTCTATGTCCATGTTGTCCACGAGCGTTACCTCTGCCGGTATGGGTGCCGCAGTCCCCGAGCTTACCGGTGGAGTCCCCGGGTTCGCTGGAGCAGTCCCCGAGTGTACCGGAAGAGTCCCCGGGTTTCCTTCATCAATGTCCATTGGCACTACATGTGATTCCGGTACGAAAATTGATTCCGACTCCGGACTCGGTTTGATTGATGGAACTCTTAAGTGTGCCAAGGCTATTCCGGGGGGAATTTCTTGCCTTGATGAGCCTAGCTTGGATAGAGCATCCGCGGCTTCATTTTCAGCCCGCGGCACATGGTGAAACTCACACCCTTCGAAGAAGCCGGCAATCTTTTGCACATGAAACCGGTATGAGGCCATGTTGGCATCTTTTGCATCCCAATCTCCGGAACACTGCTGTACCACCAGATCTGAATCGCCGTAGCAAATGATCCGGAGCGCTCCGATTTCTTTTGCGACCTTAAGCCCATGTATCAGAGCTTCGTACTCAGCGACATTGTTTGATGCCCTGAAGTGCACTTGTAGAACATACCGGAGGTGATCTCCCTTAGGTGAGGTGAGTACCACACCGGCACCCAGACCCTCCTTGAGTTTGGATCCGTCAAAGTGCATCTTCCAGTATTCTATCTTGTGCTCTGGCGGTTTGTATTGCACCTCCGCCCAATCGACCAAGAAATCAGCTAAGGCTTGCGATTTTATGGCATCTCTTCTTTCATACACCGGTACATATGGTGATAGCTGAATTGCCCATTTTGCAATCCGGCCGCTGGCGTCCTTGTTACCCATGATATCGGAAATGGGTGCCTCACGCACCACCTTCATGGGGTGCTCCTCAAAGTAATGTTTGAGCTTTGTGGCGGCCATGAACACGCCATAAGTCATCTTTTGGAAATGCGGGTAATTCTGTTTTGAGGAGGAGAGCACCTCGCTCAGGTAGTATACTGGCCTTTGCACGGTTTTTCCTTCCTCTTCTCGTTCCACCACAACCACAACGCTAACCACCCGGTTTGTTGCCGCTATATAGAGCAGCATAGGTTCCCTTTCCAAAGGTGAGGCCAGTATTGGTGCGGTAACTAGCATTGTTTTTAGCTCTTTAAATGCTGCGTCTGCCTGAGGGGTCCAGACGAAAGTATCGGATTTTTTCATTAGGGCATAAAGCGGCAAGGCCTTTTCTCCTAGCCTGCTTATGAACCGGCTTAGCGATGCCAAGCTTCCGGTAAACTTTTGCACATCTTTGAGTTCTCGCGGTATTGTCATTCTTTCTATTGCCCGGATTTTTACCGGATTCACCTCAATTCCCCGGCTTGATACAAGGAAACCGAGTAGCTTACCGGCAGGGACACCGAAAGTGCATTTTGCCGGATTGAGTTTCATCCGGAACCGTCTTAGGTTGTCAAATGTTTGCCGGATGTCATCGATTAAGGTGTCTTTTATCTTAGTTTTTATCACGACATCGTCCACATAGACTTGCACATTCTTTCCGATTTGATCAAACAAGCATTTTTGCATACAGCGCTGGTACGTTGCACCAGCGTTGCGCAAACCAAAAGGCATTGTAACATAGCAATAAGCCCCGTGCGGGGTAATGAACGCAGTTTTTATTTGATCTTCCTTTTTCAGGGGGATTTGGTGGAAGCCGGAATATGCATCCAGGAAAGACAACAACTCACACCCAGCAGTAGAATCAATCACTTGATCGATTCGAGGCAAAGGGAAAGGGTCTCTTGGGCAAGCCTTGTTGAGGTTGGTGTAGTCGATGCACATGCGCCACACCTTCGGAGCTTGTGCCTCCAGGTTCTCATCTTTTTTCTTCTCGACCATCACCGGATTAGCCAGCCACTCTGTGTGCGTGACCTCCACGATGAAACCGGCAACCAACAGCTTTGTCACTTCTTCTCCAATGATTTTCCTCCTATCTTCTGCGAACCGGCGCAAAGGTTGTCTCACCGGCTTGGCATCCTTCCGGATGTTTAGAGAGTGCTCAGCCAGCTCCCTCGGAACTCCTACCAAGTCATCAGTAGACCAGGCAAAAATGTTCCGATTCTCACGGAGGAAGCGACGAGCGCTTTCCTATGCTTGACTGAGGCCGGCACCAATACGAACGGTGCGCTCTGGGTAAGCCGGATCCAGCACAATGTCCTTTGTCTCGTTTGTCGGCTTGAATGCCGGTGAGGCCAAGTTTCCACTCATTGCCGCTAAGCTCAACTTTGAGGACTGAGCCAGCGCAACAACAGTTTGCATTCTTTTCTTTTCCTCCGCTATCACCAGCGATTCTGCCAGGTTTGATCCGGCGGAAGCGGTTTCCATCGAGACTTTATAGTTTCCCACCACGGTTAAGGGTCCACGAGGTGCCGGCATCTTCATCTTGAGGTAAGCCGTATGAGTTGAGGCCATGAAGGCTGCCAATGCCGGCCTTCCCAGCAACGCATGGTAAGGACTATCTAAGTCCACCACCTCGAACTCAACGTTTTCAACACGACAATTGTCACGTCCTCCAAACGATACATCCACCCGAACTTTTCCTATTGGGGCACAAGACAAACCCGGAACGATCCCATGGAAAGTTGTACGAGTTGGCTGCAACATATTCTCTGTCATGCCCACTGTACACATGGTATGCTTGTACATGATGTTTATGCTGCTGCCGTTGTCTATCAGCACCTTGCTGAACTTTACCCGAGTTTCCGGCCCCTTCATGATTGGGTCCACAACAAGAGCGTATCCGCCCGGATTCGGCATGATTTTGGGGTGATCCTTGAACGACCAGGTGATTTCCTGATCTGACCATAACATGTACTTTGGTACTGCCGGCATCACCGCGTTCACTTCCATGGAACGGCGATGCACGCTCTGCCTGTCGGTTGGTTCGGTGACAAAGACAACCATGCACAAATGTGGGTCCTCGTAAACATTCCGGCCCAAAGGTGCCGGTGGAGGTGGTTGATCACGATTCTCCTCCACCCGGTTAACTTGCTTGTATTGTTGCATGTTCGGCTGAGGCTGTACCGGTAAAGCATTTGCTCCAGTAAGCGGTGGCGGTGGTGGCAGTTGATGTTGTCGCAGCATATCTTGCGGCGGCGGCAACATTGTGGAGCACCCTTGTCCTTGCGCATCCTTCACTGCCCCCTTTTGCATTAAGTACTTAGTCCAAGAACAATCCTTCGTCAGATGGTTTGATGGGTGATCCGGGTTCGGCGTGTGCCACCGGCAAGGTTGATCCATGGCGGCTTCCATGGTGTATTTCACGGCTCTTGCCAATTCTTTTTCTGGCCCCAGGGTTTCTTCTCGACCCACTGCTTCTTAGGACCCGCCCATGGCTGCGATCCGGTTTTCTGTCTTTGGCTGCCGCTGGCATCATAATTTTCTTGCACAGCAGCAACTTGTTGTGGAGCATACCTTCGATCCGGGAAATCTTCCCTTCTTTTGTTGATCCGGTTGTCCCGGTATTGTTCTTGTCGCTGCTGAGGCGGGTTTGACTGTTCCGGCTCAGCTTGTACTGCCGGTTGCATTGGGTCTCCCAACGCATAGTTTTCCGCCACTCGCATCATTTCCGCCAATGTGCTTGGCATATTCCTCTGCAGCCTTTGCCACAGTGGTGATCCCCTCCGGCATCCTTGACTGAACCAAGCTATCGCTTGTGCTTCAATCACTCCTTCACATGTGTTTCTCATCGAGTTCCACCGGGTGAGATAATCCCGGTCTGTTTCTCCTGTACGCTGTTGGCACAGAGCGAGCTGTTGGGGCCGGTTTGGCCTCTTGTAAGTGCTACTGAAGTTGCTCACGAAAGCTTCCTCAAAGTCCAACCATCCATTAATGCTTCCTGCCGGCAAGTTGTTAAGCCAGATCCGCGCAGGTCCTACCAGGTAGGACGGTATGATTCTCACCGCCCAACGCCGGTTTACTCCGCCACCCGCTACGTAGACAGCAGTGACATAGTCCGCCAACCAATCTTCCGGCTTAGTTGTGCCGTCATATGTTTTTGTATCCCGGGGCAACTGGAAGTTGCGTACCGGTGGCTCTTCTCTCATGATTCGTGGGCCAAAGCACTTTGGGCCAGGAGGACCCTCAGATTCGATCAACTCAGAGAGATACACTCTGTCCAGCCTGTGCCTCGCATCCTGGCCTGGCAAGTATCTTTCCCCCAGCCGTTCCCCCAAAGGGTTCCAGCTTTGTTCGTTCCACCTCGGAATCTGATTCGTCATACCCTTCCGGTTCCGCGGCTCTTGCCTGCCGGTACCCTGGTGGTGGCATTTCTTCATCAACATACGCCGCCCTTGCAGCCCGATAATTTTGCCCGGTTTCATATCTACCGGAATGATTGTTTCCGGCATAGCCTCCCTTGGCGTAGCCCCGATCTGCCCTTGGCTTTTTCTACCGGCATCTTGTTGCCCGCCTTTTTGCTTTCCGGCAAGGACTGGATCATATACAGTCATCTGCCGTGCGTTCTTTTCTCTTTCCCTTCTTTTGTCCGGATGGGGGGACGAAGCCTGCCCATGGGACTTGCTTCCGGCATTCTTTGTTGAACGCGGATTTTGAGGCCGCTGCCTCGTTCAGCTTAGCTAGCTGCTCAGCATTCTGCTGCTCGATAGTTTCCAGCAGCTCTCTAACACGCTCTTGCTGTTTTGCCAAAGCGTCTCCGGAAAGTGATTCACATAGTTCTACTGCAGCTTTAGCGGCTTTTATAGTTTTATCCGGGCTACTGTACTTAGGCTTTTCTACAATGCTCACAGATACAGATGCACTTTTGCCGGGAAGAACTTCTTTGCGCAAATCCGATCTAGATTGCGAGCCTTAAGCCGTTTTCCGGTATCCTAGCAGCATGAGCACTAACCAAGCAAAGCCATGAGCTGCATTGTACTCACGTAGGGTTAGGTTCAGCTCGCTGCGCCCGGATGATGTCGGCGCCACGGTAAGCAGCGCCTTGCGCGTGGCCTCCAGCTCCTCCTGAGCCTTTGCCGGGTCGATGGCGCGATGGGCGTGGCCAGCGTGTGCATCGCCGCTTGAAGAGGGTTGCCGGTGGCTGAAGATGCTCCCGCGACGCTGCGTCACGCTCCAGCGGCGGTTTTGCCGGGCGGGTCGACGCCGCACGTTCATCTCCTTCCTCCACCGCTCCTTTGCCGGTGTTGACCGCACCAGCCATCATGACCTCCACGCTGCCGGCGGCGCGGCCAGCACACAGCCACCTTGGCGGATCCGGCGCCACCAGCAGCAGGCGGCGCACGGGAACGGTGCCGAAATAGACGCGAAGGCTGCCGAACTCGATGGTGCGGCCGTTGCGGGAACTTGCCGCCGTTAGCGAAGCAGCCTGCGTTGTCGTTGATGAAGTCCATGCTGTAGATGCGTTGCACGAGCGCGGACACCGTGCGCTCGCCGTTGATGTCGAGGATGCCCGCCCGAATATGAACTCCAGCAAGCGCCTCTTCATGCCCCACGGTGGGCGCCAACTGTCGTCGTGGTGAACAAACAGATGCCATAGGATGGCTTATGTTGGGGCCGAATGGACGCTAGAGGATTCGGGGGAGGGTTAGTGACTAGACGGGATGAACTTCCGGATGGTTTCCTCAAGAACTTGGCTAGGGCCAGAGGTTGAAGAAGAAAGACACAAGGAAGAACTCTCTCTAGATCATCTTCTCTATTGATCTCCACAGGTTACAGGTTTGAGCTTACGAGGTTCCTCTCTCTATGTTCCGCGCGTATGAATGAGGCTCCCCCTCTCCTTATATAGGGGAGAGGGTGGCTTACAGGACAAGAAACCCTAATGGCATCTTTGACTAGACAAACTACTTTACAAAGATACTTTACAAAGCTACTTTAATCATAGATGACGCTGGGGTCTTCTTTAAACAGGGAGGCTGACGTCCTCCGGCTTCTTTGACCGTCATCCTCCTCTTTATCTTCAGGCCTTCGTTTAAAGCCACTTTGCTTAGCTCATCCTTGTCCTCTAGCTCTGAAGAGAATCTTTGACTGGTCCTGCCGACATGCTCTTCCTTCCGGTCTCCGGCATCCTTTCTATCCGGTCCCGGTATACCCCTCTTGGGGATACCGGCTTAGCCTTACTTAGCCAAACTCTCATCTTTGAGCTCCGGTATAAATATTAAACCGGTATCTTGATGGATAAGACCATCCGGTTTGGCATGCCTTTGGCATACCGGGGGTCATCCCCCCAACAAAAACAGGAAAGTCCTATGCTTCGCAAAAACAAAACAAAAACAAGGAGATTCAACATATTAGTTTGTTTATGTAAAAATAAAGATTTAATTTATCCGTTTGCAATAGCTCAGAGCGAAATACACTTTTTATTGTCTGCAAAATAATCAAGATATCACATGTTTCTTGTACGGGGAGGCTGACATCGGGACCCATGAGCCAGTCGTCAAAGTTTTAAGGCGGCAGGGGATCGAAAGAAAAATAAATCAAAAATCAGTTGGTAAAAAAATTGAAGAAAAGAAACATTTATCGTTCTGAGAGGATGACATGCGGGACCCATGTGGCAGCAGCATCCTCAACGTTTCCACGGTTACACGGGATCCAAAAAAGGCAAAATAGCCAGAAATTAGGGGTCAAAATAACTCCAAGAAAAGAAAGGTTTATCGTTCGTAGAAGCTGACATGTGGGACCCATTAGCCAGCAGAGTCCTCAATGTTCAAAGGCGGCAGGGGATCAAAAGAAAAAGGAAGTAGCTAGAAATTAGGGGTAAAAAATAACTCCAACAAAGGAAACTTTTATTGTTCATAGAGGATGACATGCGGGACCCATGAGCCAGCTTCCTCAACGTTTCAAAGGCGGCATGAGATCGAAAGAAAAAGGCAAGTGACCAAATATCAGGAGCCAAAAATAATCCAAGAAAAGAATCTTTATTTACATAGAGGATGACATGCGGGTCCCATTTAGCAGCAGCGGTATCACCGTTTGAGATGCAGCAGGGGATCGAAAGAAAAAGGCAAGTGACCAAATATGAGGTGCCAAAAAATCCAAGAAAAGAAAGTTTTATAGTACATAGAGGATGACATGTGGGGCCCATGAGCCAGCAAAGTCTTCAACGTTTCAAAGGCGGCAGGGGATCAAAAGAAAAAGGAAGTAGCCAGAAATTAGGGGTCAAAAATAACTCCAAGAAAGGAAACTTTTATTGTTCATAGAGGACGACATGCGGGACCCATGCGCCAGCTTCCTCAACGTTTCAAAGGCGGCATGAGATCGAAAGAAAAAGGCAAGTGACCAAATATTAGGACCCGAAAATAATCCAAGAAAAGAAATTTTATTGTACATAGAGGATGACATGCGGGACCCATTTTGCAGCAGCGGTCTCAATGTTTCCAAGGCGGCAGGGGACCAAAAGAAAAATGAAGTAGCTAGAAATCAGGGGGTGAAAAAAATCCAAGAAAAGAAAGATTTCAATTGGGTTGCATCTGGACATCTGGGCCTTCAAACTATCCTGCTGGGCCTTTTGACTCGTACAATTTCAACCCACTCCAAAACCGGAAAGTTCGGATTTTTCTCAAAAAAAAAAAACAGGAAAGTCCTATGCTTCGCAAAAACAAAAAACAAGGAGATTCAACATATAAGTTTTTTTATGAAAAATAAAGATTTAATTTATCCGTTTGCAATAGCTCGGAGCGAAATACACTGTTTATTGTCCGCAAAATAATCAAGATATCACATGTTTCTTGTACGGGGAGGCTGATATCGGGGACCCATGAGCCAGCAACATCGTCAACGTTTTAAAGGCGGCAGGGGATTGAAAAAAAAAAACAAAAATCAGTTGGTAAACAAAATCCAACAAAAGAAATATTTACCGTTCTGAGAGGATGACATGCGGGACCCATGAGACAACATCCTCAACGATTCCAAGGCTGGGGATCAAAAGAAAAAAGGAAATAGCCAGAAATTAATTAGGGGTCAAAATAAATCCATCAAAGGAAACTTTTATTGTTCATAGAGGATGACATGTGGGACCGACTGCCAACGTCCTCATCGTTTCAAAGGGCAGGAGATCAAAAGAAAAAGGCAAATAGCCAGAAATTATGGGTCAAAAATAACTCCAAGAAAGGAAACTTTTATTGTTCGTAGAGGATGACATGCGGGACCCATGAGCCAGCAGCTTATTCAACGTTTCAAAGGTGGCATGAGATTGAAAGAAAAAGGCAAGTGACAAAATATCAGGAGCCAAAGATAATCCAAGAAAAGAAACTTTATTGTACATAGAGGATGACATGTGGGTCCCATTTAGCAGAAGCGGTCTCAACGTTTCAAATGCTGCTTGAGATCAAAAGAAAAAGAAAGTTGATTGTACATAGAGGATGACATGCGGGTCCCATGAGTCAGCAGCCTACTCAACGTTTCCAAAGGCGGCATAAGATCGAAAGAAAAAGGCAAGTGACCAAAAATCAGAGGGTGAAAAATAATCCAGTAAAGAAAATTTTATTGTACATAGAGGATGACATGCGGGTCCCATTTGCAGCAGCGGTCCCAACGTTTCATATTCGTCTTGAGATCAAAAGAAAACGAAAGTAGCCAGAAATTAGGGGGTCAAAAAAAGCTCCAAGAAAGGAAAGCTTTATCGTTCATATGGGCTGACATGTGGGACCTATGAGCCTGCAGCTTACTCAACGTTTCAAAGGCGGCAGGGAATCAAAAGAAAAAGGAAATAGCCAAAAATCAGAGGGTGAAAAAAAAAAGAAACTTTTATTATACATAGAGGATGACATGCGGGTCCCATGAGCCAGCAGGTTCCTCAACGTTTCAAACGTGGCATGAGATCGAAAGAAAAAGGCAAGTGACCAAATATCAGGAGCCAAAAATAATTCTAGAAAAGAAAGTTGATTGTACATAGAGGATGACATGCGGGTCCCATCGGTTAGCAGCTTACTAAACGTTTCCAAGGCGCGGGGATCAAAAGAAAAAGGAAATAGCCAAATATCAGAGAGTGAAAAAAACCCTAGAAAATAAACTTTTATAGTACATAGAGGATAACATGCGGGTCCCATGAGCCAGCAGGTTCCTCAACTTTTCAAACGTGGCATGAGATCGAAAGAAAAAAGGCAAGTGACCAAATATCAGGAGCCAAAAGTAATCCAAGAAAAGAAAGTTTTATAGTACATAGAGGATGACATGCGGGTCCCATTTAGCAGCAGCGGTATCACCGTTTGAGAGGTGGTAGGGGATCGAAAGAAAAAGGCAAGTGACCAAATATGAGGTGCCAAAAAAATCCAAGAAAAGAAAGTTTTATAGTACATAGAGGATGACATGCGGGTCCCATTTAGCAGCAGCGGTATCACCGTTTGAGAGGCGACATGGGATCGAAAGAAAAAGGCAAGTGACCAAATATGAGGCGCCAAAAAAATCCAAGAAAAGAAAGTTTTATAGTACATAAAGGATGACATGCGGGTCCCATTTAGCAGCAGCGGTCTCAATGTTTCCAAGGCGGCACGGGATCAAAAGAAAAAGGAAGTAGCCCGAAATCAGGGGGTCAAAAAATCCAAGAAAAGAAAGAATTTTGGCTCATAGAGGATGACATGCAGGACCCATGATCCTGCATCATAAACGGCTCGATCGGAGAGCGTTGAACGAGATGACGCGATAGAGAAAAAACAATGCTAGAGAGGCTGCCATCTGGGCCCGACATCCCTGGGCGGTGCGGATTTGCGTTGACTCGGTCGGTGAACCGAGAATTCGTGATGCACCACGTCCCGGGCCACCATACGCGACGTTTTGGCCGTTTTCGTCGGGCTAGGTGGCCTCAAAAACGAGAAAAAAAAGTTTTGACATGCACCACGGAGAGACCAAAAATCGTCGGCCATGGTGCACCAGCAACCACGGCGTGACTTCAACTTCGTCGGCTATGGTAACTTTTCTTGTAGTGAGTAATCACTGCAAGCCATAACAGATAAATACACATATATAATTCACCATTTATAATTCTGTCCAGAAGCACACCATCAAGGAATGGAGACAGCTAGCCAACAACCCTGCTCAGTAGAGCTTTACCATGAATCAGAGCTCAAAGAGCAACACACCAGTGGCACTAGCTCTTGCATAAAGCAAGGATACTTACAGTAATCAAGCCAGGGGCAGAAAATATGAATACACGTGACATACTAGTAGCAGCAGCAGTGGCTGGAGCAGCATGGCAAGCCATGAGCATCACAGCATGCTCATGAGCTATTGCACAAGAGCCACAGCATCAGTAATAGCATGAACACAATCATAGGCAAGAGCAGGATAGCAACTAGACCATCATGGCATTGCTAGGAGCACCACAGCAGCATCAGTAACATAGATATGAGCATGACTATAGCAGTAGCAAGAACAGCATGGCACAGAGAGGAGCACAGGTACAACGGTAGCAACTAGAACATCATAGCATGTAGGAGCATGACAACATTGCAGCAGCAGCCATAGCAAGAGCCTAGACTAGCCAGGAGCACAACACAGCAGCGGAGGAGCTAGTGTTGGTGTACTGGCAAAGCCAGCACACCAAGGAGATGGATGCAAGGGCATCTAGAGAAAGGGAGGAGGAAGAACAGGAAAGGAAGAGAAGGAGGCGAATATACCTAGGAGCAGGAGCTTGTCGACGCAGCCATGGCAGACGTGGCGGCACAGACTAGGCCACGGCAGCGCCGAGCCGCAGCCAGGCCAGGCTACGTCGAGCGCCACCGCACCCAGCACAACACCAGCAGGCCGCCGAGCAGCCCCAGGGAGGCCTGGAGCGTCTGCCGACGCACATCGCCGGCGACGACCGTAACCCTAGTAGCAGAGAGGGTCGAGGACGAGCGAGCAGGGACGCGAGCGTCAGATCAACGCGGACAGATCGACGTGCCGTCACGGGCCACGTTGATTACGCCCCATGGAGGGGGCTAGCACCGCTGGAGTCAGCCGGAATCGGCCAGCGACGGCGTGGGCGTCGCGAGCGTCGCGGGAGCTATTAGGGTTAGGGTTTCAGTCGAGCGAGAGAGGAGGAGAGGAGTGAGGCCGACCGAGCCGGACCAGGTGGGTCGGTTCGACCTAACCCACTGGGTTGCACCGACAGGTGGGCCCAGGGGCAAAAAGGTCTTTTCACAATTCTTTAAAAAACCAGTAACTTTGCTATAATTTAATAAATCATAAATAACTCTAAAAAATAAAGAAAAATATGAAAACCACTTAAAATTTAATTCTCTATCATAATAAAAATATCAGATGGAATTTTTGAGATAAATAAAGTTTAGCCATAATTTAATGGAAAGAATAAAGATTTAAGAATAATCATTAAAAAATAAACTCCATATTTTTAATGATAAAATAAGTCCATAAATTATCTTGGACTTAAAAAAATCTTGGCAATATTCCAAGATAGTATTCTACTCTTTAGGAGTATTCCTAAATTGTTCTTATTAGCCACCTCCGATATGAAATAATAAAGCACCAGGAAGGGGGGACCAAACCCTAAAATCGAAAGCATGCATATTTGAATCTTTAACCATTGCCCTTATCGGACAATGATGCTATCTTTCAGAAACAGAGGACCAGGGTCAGTCCAAACAATCTAACTGCACTACATTGCAGTCGCCAAGCAAGTTCATCGCTTGCTCATGTTACTTTGAGTATTTTTACCAAATTACTTGCAAAGTATTATACTTATCACTCTTGCATAAAAATTAAAGATGCTGATTTCATAACTATGAATATAACTATGTGGTTGGCAATGGAACCATGGCATGAGTATGGCGGAGGTTCCATTGCAAGGGTTTGTATCCATCTATGATTAAACAACAAATATCGTCCAGTGATTCTTGTGCCGTAAGACCCGTGTTAACCATAAGATCTGGAATGGGACAGAGTAGTCAAGTGTGTTTCCTCCTCTCGTACATCAACGGATGCGCTTACCGTAGCAGTTGTATCTCGCGAGAACAACCGGAGGGGTGGGGAACCTTTAAGTCCCCACGGTAATGCGGTCTATGATGGGTTGCAACGACCGGCGAAGGAATCAGGTCGAGAACCTGATTGTTGTCGAGGTCGGAAGGTATCCAAAGGGGTACGCTGACCGGCGAGGACCCAAGGTCGGAATTGCAACAAAGGGTGGGTGTGCGAGGTCGCGGGGAATGCAATATTGACGAGGACCTTATACCGGGCCTCACACCACGGAAGTGTGGACGGGAAAGCTGCCCGGTTGGCACCAAGGTTAAGATCTCTTATGGGTAAAGCAACACACCTCTGGAGAGTGTAATGAATCGTGACATGTCACTCCCTGTTCTGGGTTTTGGAACTGCAAACGCTACCGGAAAGGAACTCCATAAAGTTCTAGTAAACCGGTGAAGGCTGACGGACATAGTTCTTCTGAATAAAAGCAACCTTTTGAAGAAATGGTTATAAAAACATGCATTGGTATTAGACTTTCTGGTCTAATGTCGTAGCTAGTGCATTAAACACCTCTTTCCTAATATGAACTTGTTGAGTATGCTCGTACTCATACCTCTTATAATCCCCTGCTTAGATTGTCTGAATCACCTTGAGGAAGCCAATGACGGACAAGACGGAGTAGATGGGATCTGCTACGAGGAACCAGACCTCTCTAGAGGAGTAGAGGGGGTCGACTACCTTATTGTCTACGGAACCGGGGAGGTTCCCGAAGGAGAACAAGCTTAGATCACAGGAGTAGTAGTAGTAATCGAGCAGTGTGAACGCTATAGTACTTAGTTGCTCGAGTTGAATAATGTTAAGCCTGCTAAGACATCTATATTGTAAGTTAAGTTGGGTTCATCTCGAACCCAGGAGTAAACCTCTATGGACCTAGGAGGAGCTCCGAGATGATGTATATATTTGGTTTGTAATAATATGTGAGCTATGGACCAGCTATGTTTTGTTGTACTACTCTGAGGGATGTAATATTTGCGGATTGGTCTCCGCACATGTTATGTCAACGACTGGCATACTACAACATGCAGTGGTATGCAGGGTCACCATATTCATGGACACAGAGACCTGTGTGACATCGCGTATCATCTATCTTGACGCTGCAACATCGTCGAGGTCCAGCTTGCTGCCTCCACTTGGGATTGGTGTGTCATCCAAACTATGGTACAATTGTTCATCGTCCCATCCCTCAATTAATGCACAGTTCCTATGCACAATCGTTCGTATAACAGCCCGCACCTAACCTACCCTCCCGCACCCTTGCGACGGTGTCGCGCCGGGCGGCCCCCAGCTGCTCCCCTCCTCCCTCTCCCTTCGGCGCCTTCCTTCCGCCGCCGCCGCCTGAGGCGCCACCGGGCAAAGCCCTGGATGCGTGGCAGCGGCAGACTTCATCGACTGCGATAGACGTGGAGGTGCGGTTTTGCACCGCCGGCGGCGGCGATCCGCATCAGCCTGGTTGACGGTGGTGCCATGGAGCGGTGGCGACCAGATAGCCCCGATGATCTCCAGCGTTTGGCGGGCGGCGGCGGTGGTTCGAGTCCGGTCTGGGCCCTAACAGGCTTGGGAGGGCTATGGTCATCCTGCTGCGTCGACAACGACGCCGGGTTCATGCAGGTTTCTAGGCTGTTCCGAGGCACGAGGACGCCATGGGCGGCTGCCCTGGGAATGGTGGTGGCGACCTCCTCCTTCGCTGAAGGTGGTTGGCTGGTTGGTCTCGAAGGCGAGTTGGGAAGGCGTGGATGCCGTTGAAAACCGAGCCCCGACTCCGGTCACGGCGGCCGATGGCGGCGTTTCACGCGTCGTTACCTTGTTGAAGGCGTCGCCATTGCAGCCCGGGTTTGCCCACTCGTGCCGCTCCAGGGGAAACCCTAGATCCATGGATCGGATGATGGCGGCGCTACCACGTCGTTTCCCTCCTGAGGGCATCATTCATGGAGTTGTGCATGGTCCGCGAGGCCAATGGATGTTTTCGGTGGATGGAGGTGGATCTTGGTGGAGTGGTGTTCATCTACCATGTTGATGTCGATGATTCTCGGCGGCGTGGAGCTGCAGGGCATCGAAGACGGGCGTGGACTGCTGGACGCGCGCAGGATGGTGGAGTTGTCTGGCGTCATGGTGACATCGACGGCAGGTCTGGCAAGGTTAATGCGATGATCCCTCTTGAAGATGGATGCGAGGAAGACGGCGGTAGCGATTTCTGCGGCGTTGTGTATTGGCGTACGCTCAGGGTCCGCTTGACTGGTTGTGCTTCTCACCCACCAATAGGCGGCTTGGGAAGGCATTCAGTTTTTAGATGATGTGCGGTGTATTGTCCGGGTAGTGGCTCTGTTCATGATCACCCCCTTCATCGCTCTTGTAGGTATAGCGAGTTATCGCTGAAAAGGTGGCTTCGAGTTTGATCTTTGTATCCCTCTTGTAAGACTTTGCGAATAATTTAATTAAAAAAATTGTGTGCATCCTTTGGATGCAGAGGCAGGGGCGATGCTCCCATTTCTAAAAAAAATGCACAATCGTTCGTATTCAATTAGAATTTTTAGTATTCTGGAGTGATAGGGTAGATATGGTGGTGTTGTAGGCTGACATTGTGTTGATGAAGTAGATCGGTGTGCTCTGAATTTGCACCACTAGAGCACCTATGTGCATACGATCAAAGTTTACACTAGTGGAGAAGAGGCCTTTTGCCGCGGGTGGTAAGACCCTTTTGTCGCGGGCGGCCAGCCGCGACAACGGAGGCGCGATAAAAGGTCCACCTTTTGTCGCGGGTCACTTACCACCCGCGACATATGGTCAACCACGTGGCAGACGCGGGGCGCGCAGTGGACAGACCCTTTTGTCGCGGGCGGTATTACCACCCGCGGCAAAAGGTCCTCGACGTGGCGCTCCCGAAACCTGCTTTAGGGTTTGAGGGATGCAGCCCCCCACCCCGCCCCCCCGCCACCGCCCCCTTTTATTCGAAATAAAAGTTGCATATATTTATACGCTACTAGAAGTTGTACACACGTTCATTTATATATAGATTGATCAACCAAATATTGGAAACAAAAGTCGATTCCCCTTACATATATATATACATGAGCTCACGACTACCGGGACTAATTAAACTTTGGGAGAGGGAGAGCGCCTATTAGGACTAAACAAGCCGTTGTTGTCTATTACTTCTCTAAGCAAAACTCCCGCCACTTCCTCCGCAATTCCTAGTAGGTGTTCCTTTGGTTCGAGTGTGTCCCGCATGTAGTCGACCTATATAGGAAAATGAGATGATGAGTATGACTATATCAATGTGATAACGAAATATTGACGAAAATAAATAAAGTTGTGAATGTTATTGCTTACGTTGAATTTATTATTGTTCTGCTTCTCAGTGGTTAACATGCGAATGAACTCGCAAACGTAGTATCCACATAGATTCGTCCCTTGTGGCTGTTGGGCGCACGGTACAGTAGTAAATGTTAGCTTCTCTGCCCAGGTACCCTCAATGTTTTTCTTGAAACCTATCCAAGCCCTGCCATGCAAAAGAATGATTGAATGAGTTGATAATTAATTGATATCTCACGAAAGATATAGCGCGGCGATGAAGGAAATTACACTTGGAGCAACTTCTGCAGGTCGCGGAACCCGTCCAGGCCTCTACTCATTGGGTCCCTTACTTCAACTATTCCCTTATCAAGTTGAATGTCTAGTAGAATCCAGTGGAAGCTGCACATGTTTATGTATATACGTCAGGAATTACACTTAACATCGAGTAAGCAAAACTGAATGTGCATAAAAGATCATTAAGAATCTCACTCGTAGTTGTAAGGAAACAGTATTGAATCACAGAAATTTTGCTCCCCCAAAAACCTTAGTATGTTTCCCCCCGTATCCATGGGTTGATGCTTTACCGTTTCAACATGTACTTTATCTGGGTCAACAAACCCAATATTGATAATATTATTACTTTTGCATTCACTGATCTTCAGTCTGCATAAGAGAACACATAAGATATAATGAGTATATGCAATGAAAACGAACATGAACTGAATGAAAATGAACTTATATGTAGTTAAAAACTTACAAGCAATAGCAGCTCATGAGAGATTTGTCGAGGGCATCTAAATTGAATAACTGCCAGAGTTCATTCATCTCAATATGGATCTCCTCCTTTCGGTAGTAATATTGACGTGGGATCTTCGCCACGATGAACCTTTGGTTCTCCTTGCACGCATCAAGGTACCACTGATGCAAATTCCGCATATGCGTTGGCATTTTCTGCAGCGCTCTCTGCTGACCAAGTCGGCCCCGTAGACAAATGTAGGAGCTATGTCAGCAAAGGGTAGTGCAACATCTGCGGCACTCAGCAATTCCTCCACGGTACAATCCATCGAAGCCGCTAGCGCCTGAGCTTCATCCAGATTGAAACCTTCACCATGTTGCTGGTACAGCTTGGGAACATCAAACACTTTGAGTGCTGGGATCGATTGTTTGGCCTGTTCTCCGAGCTGGGAAACTTCCTTTCTTTTTTTTCCTTTTGTCGTTTGCTTGGGCGCCTTGAGGGGTGCACTTGTCTTCTTCCCGGCTGATGATTTGCTCGTGCTAGCACTATCCTTCTCCTTAGCCTTGCCATCCTCCTTCTTCTTAGCCTCGTCATCCTCCTTCTTCTTCTTAGCCTCGTCATCCTCCTTCTTCTTTTTAGCCTTGTCATCAATTACCTTCGCAAGGTGGCGTGTATAGTCATCCTTTTTCTCGTGCAAGTCATATTGCGATGGTGTGTTCAGAAAAGAAGTAGCATATGCTATTTGCTTCTCGGTGAATGGCTCTGGCGCTGGAGGTTTTGGCTTATGGAAATGATCATAGTTGTGTTTCGCAACAGCGGCCGCATTTTGCTCGACAGTAAGATCCCAAGGACGGGGGGAGGAACCTTTGGTACTCTTGGGAGGGGCGACAACTTGCGGATAGGACTCTTGAAACGCTTCCGGCCGGGTGCATACCGAGTCTTAGTGGGCGGAGGCGGCGGCGCGGAGATGGAGATGGACTACGGATGTCGTGGTCGACATCGTACCCATGGGGTGATGGTGTCGACATGTGATCAGTAGGAGGAGGTGATGGTTGCTTGCGATCACCTGGAGGAGGTGATGGTGATGGTGGCCTGCGATCATCTGGAGGAGGTGATGGTGACCTGCTCGGACGACTGGTAGGGGCTACCCAGCCTGGCAGCTTGATGTTCTTCTTTTCCCAGAGAATGATTTCTCCCAGCACCTCTCTGAGTGTAAGCCCCCCATCACCTCCGGGGATATCAAGCTCCAATGTCTCCCACGACGGGACAACTGAATCCACCCCGACACGAGCATAGCCAGCTGGAATCGGATTGCCATGCCATGTTGCCGGCTCACCTTCAGGTCCAAATGCCGGTAAGACATAGCCGACCGCCACCTTAACAGAAACCTTCCTGAACACCTCATGGAGATCACAAGGTGTTTGCTCCTTGATTCCATCCAAGGGGTCGCCAGGACCGGCATCTATCATCATCCGTGTAGAAGGGGCCTCCGAGTCGGCCACCTGCTGTCTCGTGAGATATGTCGGCGGTATTATCTGGCGGGCGTCCTTTTAGTTCATTTATCTCCCGCTGCTGCTGCTGAAGCTCCGCTGCTGGTCAAGTCGGCGTTGGAACTCGGCCATCTGGTCATTCTGCACCTCCAGCTGGCGTTGTTTAGCTCTCGCTCGGCTTCTATAAGTCTCCGCGTCGGCCGGAAACCCAAGCGACCACGGAACACTAGGGCCGAATCCTCTTGTTCGTCCTCCCTTCTCAGGATTACCGAGGACAAGCGTCAGCAAGTCTTTCTCTCTATCGGGAGCAAACTTTAGTTTTCCCGCCTTTATTTCTGTCGTCACTTTAATCCATTCTTCCCTGGGTACCCTAACCCTGCTGTCACTTTCAACAATGTTCCCTGTCTTCATATCATACTCACAGCCATGCGCGAGGAACCAATTCCGAGCCCTAGTGTCCCATCCTTCTCGCTCTGGTTCTGGAGTGATCCCATTCAGCTTCATCTCAGCCTCTTGTGCATCCCACTTAGGCATGGCTACTTCGTAGCCCCCTCGCCCCGTATGATGGTGATATTTCTTTTCGCTTGCATTCTTCTGGTTTTTCTTTGACAGATTCACAGCCTCCTCTCATCCACTCCCACGATGTTTCTTTTCCCCGAAAGAACTATGTGGCGCTTTGGCTCCTCGGTTGATGTATTCTTTTGTTGATTTCTTTTTCTTGATTTGCTAGACATGTCCTTCACGTAGAAAACCTGAGCCACCTCGCTGGCTAGGACAAATGGCTCGTCCAGGTACGCAAGATTGTTGGGATCCACTGTTATCATACCGTACTTATCGTCAATATGTATACCGCTGAGCTTCACCCATTTGCACCGAAACAAAGGGACCTTAAAAGTGGGACCATAGTCAAGTTCCCATATCTCCTCTATGTATCCATAATATGTGGTGGTCTGCCCATTCTCGTCGGTTGCATCGAAGCGGACACCATGTTTTGGTTGGTGCTCTTTTTATCTTGGTCGATCGTGTAAAATGTATTCCCATTTATCTCGTACCCTTGGAATGTACATATGTTTGAAGATGGTAACCTGGCCAACAAGAACAGCTGGTCCACAACAGATGGGTCATTAATGAGATGTCTTTGCAACCAACTGCCGAAGGTATTAATGTGTTGACGTGTAATCAAGGACTCGGGCTGGCCCGGGTTTATTTCTCGTAAAGCATTCTTATGTTTCTCGATGTACGGAGCCACCAAGATGGAATTGTATAGAACTGTGTAGTGTGCTTGATTGAAAGAAATCTTGTCCCTGCACACCATTGATTTCCTTCCTAGTGTGCCTTTTCCAGTCAGCCTCCCCTCATACCGAGATTCGGGAACACCAATCGGCTTAAGGTCGGGAAGAAAGTCAACACAAAACTCAATGACCTCCTCAGTTCCGTAGCCCTTTGAGATACTTCCTTCCGGCCTAGCTCGGTTATGAACATATTTCTTTAAGACTCCCATGAACCTCTCGAAGGGGAACATATTGTGTAGAAATACAGGACCGAGAATTCTAATCTCTTCAACTAGGTGAACGAGGAGGTGCGTCATAATATTGAAGAAGGATGGTGGGAACAACAACTCGAAGCTGACAAGACATTCGACCACATCTTCCTGTAATCCTGACAAAGTTTCTGGATCCATTACCTTCTGAGAAATTGCGTTGAGGAATGCACATATCTTCACAATGGCTAGTCGAACATTTTCTGGTAGAAGTCCCCTCAATGCAACCGGAAGCAATTGTGTCATAAGCACGTGACAGTCATGGGACTTCAGGTTTTGGAATTTTTTATCCTTCATATTTACTATCCCCTTTATATTCGACGAGAAACCAGACGGAACCTTGATACTGAATAGGGCTTCAAAAAAGATCTCCTTCTCTTGTTTGGTAAGAGCGTAGCTGGCAGGCCCTACAAACTGCCCTGGATGTTTGCCGTTTCGTCCTTTATGAAGTTCCTGGTCCTCCCGTGCGGTGTATCTTTTGTCTTTCCATACACGCCCAGAAAACCTAGAATATTCACACAAAGATTCTTGGTCAGGTGCATCACGTCGATTGCAGAGCGGACTTCCAGGACTTTCCAGTATTCTAGCTCCCAAAAAATAGATTTCTTCTTCCACATGGGCGCGTGTCCGTCAGCGTCTTTCGGAACAGGTCGACTGCCTGGACCCTTTCCAAAGATAACATTTAAATCCTTGACCATGTCAAATATATCAGCACCACTACGGGGGACAGGCTTCGGACGGCGGTCTGCCTCGCCATCGAAATGCTTTCCTTTTTTCCTTAAGGGATGCTTGCGCGGAAGGTAACGACGATTGAACGGGTACACAACTTTTTTGCTTTTTCCCAAATATTTACTTTCAGTCTCATCTAAACAGTGTGTGCATGCATTGTATCCTTTGTTCGTCTGTCCTGAAATGTTACTGAGAGCAGGCCAATCATTGATGGTTACGAATAGCAACCCTCGTAGGTCAAATTCTTGCTCGGTGTGCTCATCCCCACTACTGCAGAAACCCTTATCAGTGACATGCACTTTTTGCTCATCAGTGACAGGCAAGGTGCCTGTCACTAGTATGCAGTCACTGGTACTGCCTGTCACTAGTGATGGGAAGTTGCCTGTCACTGGTAGGCGTAACTAGTGACAGGCAAAAAAATATGCATGTCACTAGCATGATCAAAGGTCGCATCCATGTTGGATTCTCTAGTGACAAGCCCATTATCGTGTCTGTCACTAGTATGAATTTCAGTATTAAAAAAATAATTGTGTTTTCGGCGCATATCAGTAACATGCAGGTGCCGTATATCATTCAGTAGGAAAAATAATATTAAATTCAATGAAAGCACCATATAAATCATGTGTATTACAGGGGACATATCACTCCAAAGCCAAAGTTGAAGATCATTTACAGAAAGTTTAAATACTTCTAAGATATTTAACTTACACTGGAACATTGACAAGCTCTAATGATCAATGCAGATCTTTAAGAACACCCACTCATTCTATTGGTACCATTTTTACTAGATAAAGCATATCTAATGTAAGCGACATCTAAAACAGATCATATAAGAGATTATGTGATAACTTGGCCCGTTCATAATATTGCAGCAACATCCTACATTGGAACACAATTGTGCAAGTCTCACAACTTCAGAGCGCCATCGCTAATACCCTGTCACAGAAGAATCGCTTAATATCAAACCTTAAGTGTAGAATGAAACATTATAGTGGAAAATAATGCCTAAACTCATGCGGCCAAATTTTCAAAGCACGAACCCACAAAATTATAAATCTTAAATCTATGTAACTATCTTTTGAAGTTCTATAGCCACCACTTGCATCATATATTAGCTAATGAACATTCATAACTCATAGAAAGTCAAATCCGTTGGACTTCAATTGTCTGATGCATTTAGAATGCGTTGTGATGAAACTCCCAATAGCTATTTAATAAAGGGTATACGTTTCTAGAAATATACGTAAGATATTCATAACTTTTAACCAAAAGAACCAATAGCTAGAAAATCATGTACATATATCAAATTAAATAAGTTCATTAATCATTACACACCATATTAGGAATGACATTGTATGCCTCGGCAACTTTTGTTGAAAGGCTCTGCTCAAAGAGGAAGGAAGATAGCATCGTTGGTTCAGAAAAATGTGTATAATGTTAAATTATCATATGGTGAAAATTTGTGGAAGTGGAAAGTGGAGTATCCTTGTTTTCTCTCGAGGTAGAGAAATTCTCATAAGAATAAGCATAGACATGCTAGGCGCTTGGCTATGACAATTAGGTTCCCTCTATTTTCACCAAAATATTTTATAGTTAAGGACAAAAAAGGATCACACTTACACAGCTTTGTAGTCAACAAGAGAATGGAGGTGACATGTTCACTCTTTGTGGTAAGAAATTCAGATTCTAGCAGATCATGGATAAAACTACAAAATGGGATGTTGTAGGTGAATTTGGAGACAAGCATGTCCATGCAAAAGATTTTATGGACCTTGTGCTAATTAATACAATACAAATCAGAGAGTAATGATATCATCATTTGCTGGTGCAGCAACTACTTGAAGATTCATACACCATAACTAATGTGGAATTAACCCGAGAGGGAGAGAGATTGTACCTGCTAGCTTTGTTGTTCACTTGAGTTCCTCTAGGCCGTGTGCCCAGTAATGCCTTATATATCCATAAAATACTGACAATTAGTAAACTCCGAATGACACAAGGGTCAAGTTATAAGCATCTAATGGACTAGACCACAGTCATGTTCAATTCAGTTACGAGCGTACCATAAGAACCACTCACATTCCCTTTTTCTGCGAAAATAGCACGAGTGTAAATGATATAGACCACCCAAAGAATGTGTTCCCGGCTAGTGTTATATAAAGAAATAATATAGCAGTTCAGTCACGGGTAAAGTCCAAGGATTTATCTAACAGTAGCATCTTTTCTAAGCTAAGCGTAACATGACTGATTAGCATCAGACCTCGCTACACAAAATCATAAGATACATGGCCCAAACATGCCGATGACTCCAGATGCTCCAGATAAACAGCTAGAAAAAATTAAGGTATTTCCTACTGCCCCTGTAGTTTTCAGCTCTTTCCCGTATACCTCAAAGGTTACAGATATAGCCAAACAAAAAGATACATAGTAGCAATAGATGGATACCAAAAAGGCCAAGAATTAAAAAGTAACGAATCTCCACTTCTGCAGTAGTAGATATAAACTAGTATGAGAATAGAACACGTACATTACAGCTCGCCCGACAATTTTCTGAAAAGAAAACCTCCTGACCCTCCATCCCACATAGTACGTGAGGCCTACTCCGATCCAAACTGCAAAGATAGGAAAATCTGCTCCTTTTCGAGTCTAGCCACGGACACTGCTCTAGAAATTGCTATGGATGAAACGTTGCAAAACAACTGAGTACTAACCAATCGGGAGGCGGGTGCATCTGGCTAGCGACGACGGCGGCACAACAGCTTCACGGAGACGGGCGGGCGGCGTTGGGATCCACGGCCGTCGTAGCCGGAAACGGGATCGATGGCGCGTTCGACGACCCAGGGCCGATCGATCCAGATCGAGGGTCGGGAACGACGGCGCGTCGACCTGGGTCGTGGCCGGGTCACAACCCCGTTCAATCGGTGCTGCAGTTCGTCCTTCCGCAAGAGAAAACCAGTAATCCCGCCGAAGTCCCGCCCGTGCACCTTATGTGTACACTGTACGCCGGCGGCCGGCCGAATGATTTCAATCTCACGCCGCCGTCCCACTGCGGCTTGCGGTGCTCCGTTCTTCCGTCGCCGCCTGGGTAATTGCTAGGGGAGGTCGAGGCGCAACTTGACTTGAATAGATGAAGAATTGGATTGCCTTTTTTTACCAGAGTGATTGGGGTGGGGTGCATCGCGAGGAAGTAGCAGATGCGATGGGTCGAGTGCGAGTCATAACTGACGTGGTAGTGGGCTGACGCGGACCTGCATACCCGTAATTTTTATTTTTATTTGCAAAATTTATGTTTTGCGAAAAAACATTTGCTGAGAGGCAGATGAGTGCCACGACCTAATTTATCAGACCGGGTCAACGACCCCAAATTAAGTAGATCACTACCCAGGTACCAAACTGGCGTCCCGAGATATATACCTTGGTTGATCCTATTTTCGTATATCGTACTGAAGCGCAGCGACGCACGAACGGGACTCGACCAGCTTCTATGATCGTGGGGCGCATTGGTGGCCTGCCTAATAGCAGGCGCGCAGGAAAGGCTGACCAGAAAGGAGGATGAGCGGGTGGGCTCTCCATAAAATGGCTAGTGACAGGCTATTTTACGAGCCCGTCGCTAGCATATTTCTCCTCACGCCTAGCCTCTAGAAAAAGGTCTAGTGACAACGCTTTTTATGCGCCTGTCACTAGTATTATGTACTAGTGACAGGCTTATATGTGCCTGTCACTGGTTTACTAACTAGTGACAGGCATAATTTTGCCTGTCACTAATCACCCGGAGGCTATAAGCATTTCTGCAGTAGTGCCCACACACGTACACCTGGTTTGGCCCACAACTCCAAAAGTTCATCGACTAATGGCCTTAGGTACACATCAATGTCGTTGCCCGGTTGCTTTGGGCATTGGATAAGCACTGGCATCATAATGAACTTCCGCTTCATGCACAACCAAGGAGGAAGGTTGTAGATACATAGAGTCACGGGCCAGGTGCTGTGACTGCAGCTCTGCTCCCCAAAAGGATTCATGCCATCTGTACTTAGACCAAAGTATAAGTTCCTTGCCTCACCTGCAAAATCCGGGAACTCTCTCCCGATGTTTCTCCACTGCCGACCATCAGCGGGGTGCCTCAACATCGCGTCTTTCTTACGTTCTTCCATGTGCCATCGCAACAACTGGGCATGCTCTTTGTTTCTGAAAAAACGTTTCAACCGTGGTATTATTGGAGCATACCACATCACCTTCGCAGGAACCCTCTTCCTGGGTGGCTCGCCCTCAACATCACCAGGGTCATCTTTTCTGATCTTATACCGCAATGCACCACATATGGGACATTTATTCAAATTCTCGTACTTCTCACCGCGGTAGAGGATACAGTCATTAATGCATGCATGTATCTTCTGCACATCTAATCCTAGAGGGCAGACAAGCTTCTTTGCTTCATATGTACTGACGGGCAACTCATTATTTCTTGGAAACAGCTTCTTTAATATTATCATCAATTTCTCAAATCCCGAGTCAGTCACACCGACCTCTGCCTTCCATTTCAGCAATTCCAATATGCTACCCAGCTTTCTATGCCCATCTTCACAACCTGGGTACAACAATTTGTGGTGGTCCTCTAACATCTTGTCGAACTGCAACCTCTCCTTATCCGTGCCACAGTCTCTTCTTGCATCAGAAATGGCCCGACGAAGATCATCAACAGGATCATCTGATGCCTGTTCTTCACCTCCTTCTTCTTCATTGTCGTCCATTGCGGTATCATTGCATTCAGAGAACATAGATCGGTACTGGTCATCATTATCTTCTTCCTCATCGCCGTCTTCCATCATAACCCCTTCTTCTCCGTGCTTGGTCCAAACATTATAGCTGGACATGAATCCAAACCGAAGCAGGTGGCTCTTAATGTCTCTTGAGCAAGAGTAATCCTTCTCGTTCTTACATTTTAGACATGGACAGCACATAAAACCTTGCTTCGACTTGTTGGCCTCGGCCACAAGCAGGAAAGAATTCACGCCCTCTCTGAAAGCGGGAGCACATCGGTTACCGTACATCCATGGATGACTCATCTGCATCATAAGTACAATTATATACATATATATGTATCAGATGCAATCACGTTGCTAAAATTAATATTGTACGGACTATGCATATATATATAGTCGAGAAAATAGTTGCTAACCTTTTAGGATCAAAAAGAGGAGAAATCTTATCAAATAAAACCAAGTGGCATCCCTCTCACAAGCATTCCATCAAACACCTCTTGTGCACATGTAGAAAAAATGAGCTAGCATACACCTCCACCTTCACCACCAAGGAAAAAATGAGGTGGGGGGGCTGGCTGCGTGTCTATATATAGCCATGGCCCTTTGGTCGCGGGCCGTATTACGACAAAAGGGGTGCCGACAGGAAGCCCCAGCACTCAGACCTTTTGTCGCGGGTCGAGATACGGCCCGCGACAAAAGGGCGCGACAAAAAGCCCTGCCCGCTCCACACGGTTTCGGGGCGACGTGGCCAGGCCATTTGTCGCGGGTGCAGGCGCGCCCGCGACAAAAGGCTCCCACGGAAGCCCTGTTTTCCACTAGTGTTAGCACAATGACTGCTACTAATATCACCCAGTCGTATTGTTACTTCTGAACAATACGTACTATCAATTGCAGGTTTTGGGAAGGAAAGGAAAATATGGATGGAAAGAATGCCTTGGCATATATTTTCTGGAAGGTGGTCTGGTCTACATATCTTCTTCTGATAGACATGAAACTTATGGTATGAACTGGGTGAAACACAACTATGATAAGTTCATTGTTACTTTTCTCTAAATTTGTGTGGCTCTATATATTATCCCTCAACTAAACTGATAGGCCCATATATTTTAAGCTACTGTAGAACATGACAAGAAATATTTTGCGCATTTCTGGACCTCAGTTTTTTGTGGTAGTAATCTGATATGTGTGTCTCAGTCTGGAAACAAAAGATCATCACTGGACGATCTAGAGAGATCTTCTGAGAGAATACAAAGGAGATGGAGATAGAAATTGAATGACCATGAGAGGAGATTCTACAATATACCTATTCTAAAATAGAAGATAGCATATTATTAGTTGAGCTATATACATTTTTAGTCCCACAACTTGTCTACGATGTGCAAATTAGTCCCACTTCTTGCAAAATGGACTATAGTAGTCCCACAACTTGTCTTTGTCGTGCAAAACTGGTCCAAACAACCGAGAAGCGGACACGTGGCGATGTTCCTTTTGCACAAATGCCCCTGCATATTTACCTTTAGCACATGAGGCCGTCGTGGTGCAACTTCATACGGTCCCGCCTGTCAGTGGATGAAGAAACACATAAAATCTGTGTGCAGGTGAGGGTTCGAACTCACGAGGTAAGGTCAGGGTCAATATGTGGAAGCCACTTGAGAAAGGAGTTATTTGTGTTCAATATTGCAACGCCCTTTTATTGTCTTTCTGAAACATGGTTTGTTGGTATAACGCTTAGTACTTTGTTGCCGTGTTCCTCATGTATATGAATCGAACACCATTCCCACAACTAGAAACAACACCTATCCATCTACAGAGGAACTTCGAGAGAAGAGTTCAATGAGAAACCCACTAATTCCATTTTCAATTGCTGTTCAAATATCCCTCTAGTTTTCATAACGTAAAGATCTTCAACTTCATTAGGTAGTCAAATCGCATTAGCAAACCTGCATCGTCTCAATCTACCATTCTTACTTTTTATCCCAAATAGCAAACTTCTAGGAAGTGCAGCATGATAACCACAATATATCATGTACTCCTTCCGTCTCGAAATATATGTTGGATACATTTAAATTTAGCCAAATTTACGATATCTATTTCGAGACAAAAGGAGTACTAACTATCAGATGCGCGAAAATAGCGCGCGCGCTAAACTTTTGCCCCGCGCGTAGGAGATTTGGCGTGCGCGGCACGCGCAACCGTCCTCAACCGCCGCTGAAAAGTCCCTCCCGCCACGCGCCGCCCTCCCGCCTGCCACGTGTCGCTTCCCCTTCCACGCGCACCACCGTCGCTGAGACCGCGCCGCTGCCATGGCCCCCGGCGCAACTACTCCGGTTTCATGGGCGTACGCGCTCGCCCGAGCGGCACGTTCTATGCGGAAATCCGCGCCGGCGCACCCCTACGACGTGGCGGCATGGCGCCTCGGGCGCACCCGCCAACAACTCAATTTTAAGGACCGCGAGTCTCTTGGTTGGCTTCGACAGCCGAGCAGCGCCGCTACCGCCAGCAGATTCAGCGCCGCCTCGCCATTGCGCACGCGGATGAACGTGCCATGGAGGCGTGGGCCGCCGCCTTCCCGCAGGACATCCTCGACGAGCGCGCCTTCTACGAGCAGAAGAAGGCAGAGCGCATGGCGGAGAAGGAGGCCATTCGCGCGGGCAAGCCGTTCATCGAGGTGCGGGAAGTCGGCCCGACAACCATCGGCGGAAACAATGATTGTTAGGCGGATTTGGTCTTGACTGAGCCAAGTCGTCGGGATCGAACTTCGACTTCTCCGATTTTTAGATGTATTGCATCCGTTTAGTTATCGTTCTTATCGTGAACAACACCAGCATACTGCCCTTCACGACTAGAATGTTTTAACGTTGATGGTTAACACATCAAGCTTCATAATTATGTGGCTGGCACCTGTAGCCTTTGTTACCGCGACCTGGGGTCGTGAGTTCGATCCCTGTTACCCACGTAAGTTATTTTATGTGTTTATTGACCAACTGACATGCGGGACCGTATGAGGAGGCACCACGAAACGGCCACATATGCCAGAGGGAAATATGCAAGGGCATTTGTGCAAAAAGAACATCGCCACGTGTCCGCTTCGCAGTTGTTTGGACTAGTTTTGCACAGAAAATACAAGTTGTGGGACTGCTATAGTCCATTTTACAACAAGTGGGACTAATTTGCACATCATAGACAAGTTGTGGGACTTGAGGTGTATATATCTCTTATTAGTTCTTTGTCTCCATGTATATTTTCTGGAATCTTTTCAGAAAGTTGTGTTTGTATGTTTGGTTCTCTGTTTGAGGGAATTTTTGTCTCTATTTTCATGCAATCTCCATTGTTCACAGCCGGGGAAACAATAAACAATAGTTTTCTCTTTACTTTGCTCATGTTGCAGCGTCGCACGTTTCGTAGCAAATACTGTCCTTTTATTGGAGATACTACAACTGAATTGCTGGCTCATTCTCATGCAGGCTGCAGGCTGAGAGTCCTATTGGACCTCAATTAAAGGGATATAAGTACCAAAACATAATCTCAATCGAATGGATATCAGTAGCAAAACATGATCTCGATGGTAGGTTTGTTCTAGAGGGTCACATCTGTACGAAGTGGTAGCAGATTGTCTCTTCTGTTTCCATGTCCTGGCAGTTTTACGTTGGGAACTGTTGGCTATTTTGGAAAATGGAACGCAGCCCAATCACGGAGGTGTGCCCTGGTAGAGGCAAAACAAAATCCATCTGACTAGAATTTCTGATCTGGATATCTCATTGTACAGATGTATTGTTAGCGTGATTCAGTTTATGCTAAAAAGATTTGCCCCAATTAGGAAAACCTCCCATCATTAATCCTAATATGATTACCATGTAGTGTCTTATCATATTATTAGCAATAGATAGTGTCTTTCAAAATCTATTCCCTCATTTATGCAATTTTCAGTATTCTTTGATGTAAACTTGAGCTAGGCATCTTCTACAGAAATACATCAATCAAGCAACATCATGCTTAATTGAGCCTTAGAATTTTCTTCCTTGTAGCAAATATTTGAACTTCTTTAAGGCTGCTCAGAAGTTCTCCAGCTTCCAGATTCCCTAAACTCTAGCGTGGACCAGTGCCGAAAAGTCTAGCTTCGCAAAGCCAGATCCGAGAAGCTAAACCATTTGGCTGCACAAGTACACATCTATAAGTGGATCTGGTAAGTTTCCTTGAAAGGCCGATGTTTTTTTACTGTCTAGAATAGCATGACACCAGATACTTTTACATGTGGAAACTCTGTCCTTATCCTTTTTCTGGGTTAAAAGGAAGTTGTACAATTTTCGCTCAACAAATAGTGAATTATAACTCATCTCCTTTAGGTCACATGAAGTTTAAAGTTTGCTGTTCCATTAGCTAGAAACAATAATGTTGGTTCAACAGATAGTGGGTGATAAATTTTCTCTCTTTCTTGGTCATATAAAGTTCAGAGGTCACCCGATTTTTATTTCTTGTGTTGTATTCTTACTATCCGAAACGATAATCAAGCTTTGGAGAAGACACAAAGAGTTGAATCATGGTGTGTCTGGACAACACCCATTCAAGCTTGAAGCTTTGACATTTGCTTTAGTGTCCCCCCTCTCTAAACTTTAGTAGGTGTGAATGGCTAGGATTTAATGATACCCCTTCGTAGGTTGACATAAAAAAAGTCCAGATAACCCCTACATATTTTATGTTTTGGACACAGCACCCCCTTAAATTATAAGTGATATACTTGATCTCTCAACTTTTCAAAACAATGTAATTCACCTCTAACTTTGATTAGTAGTATTGAACAACGGAATTTTCTAACGTGACCAAGCGAGGTGTTCCAGGTAACGTCATAGAGCTTCTCTACCGCATCATCCATAATAGCAAGTCCATGAGGACCCCAAAAAAGAAGGCATGCCTCGATGCAGTCACCAGCGGCGGCTGACTGCGTAGCTCCAAACCTCAAACGGCAGTTTCCATGTCCTCCTTTGTTCCCCATGGCCTCAACACCTGCTGCTCCGGCTACCAACATGGAGCGGGCATCTCGAACGGAGCGACGCATATCGGACGCTAAAACGGACGCGAAACGTCCGTTTATGTCGTGTCGAAATCGACCGCGCGTCCGTTTGCATCTAGGAGTGTCTCCATTGGCCCGACGCATTATATTTTTTCCTCACTTAAAAACCATAATTTACATATTTGTAAAAATATATTAAAATGCTCTGGAAAATAAAAAGTGCCAACAAGGCCCGTAAAACCTAGGTACGGACTACTGCTCGTCGTCGCTGATGAGGTCGATGATCTCCGGCATCCGCCATGGGAGCTGGTACGTCGGCGGTGGCAAGGCCGTCCCACATAGCGAGCTGGTCAAGGTCGCTATTGGCCATTGCGATGGCAATGGCCTCCTCCTCGCTAATGTCCGACGGCTGGGTCTCCGGATCCCACGCCGAGCCGCCATCGTCGTGGTTGTTGTCTCCGCCTTGGACATGGCCGTCCGACGAGACCTCGGCGGCATCGTCGTCCTCGTCCACGCCGTCGTACTCGCCCTCGTTGTCGTTGTCATCGTCCACGGCGATCTCGCGTTCGAAGTAGTCGACGTCGTCGAGGCCACGCTCGGTGGCGTGCGCCAAACTCCCACGTCCCGAAGGAGATCCAGTTGTACGAGTTGAGCGCGTACGCCCGATCTTCTCAGAGATCCGTCCGCAGGATGGCTCGGCGGTGGCGCACCTCGTCACGGCGCTCTCGGCCCTCGCGTGACACGGCGCGTGCCTAGAGTTGAGGTACCAGCCTCCTCCATGCAGGCTCGCATATAGCCATGGCACTGCCCGATTTTCCTCCCAAAGGCAGCGCGCGAACTCGATGCGGACGTACCACCCTACCCGCGGCTTCCTACCGGACCGCGGGCCGCTAGCCTCGTGGTCGTTCTTTGTCTTGCGGAATGGCCAAGAATTCCCCATGGCGTCGGTCGGGTCGATATGACGAGCTTTGGCAATGGTGCAGTCGTGAATGGGCACCGCCGAGCGGAACTAAAAAAGACTCGGGCTCCATTTCGCCTTAGACTCGGGCTCCATTTCGCCTTCAATGCCCTGCCACTGCAACGCCGCCCACCAGCGCACGTGCGCGGAAGGGGAGGCACACCATTAACTTGACGCATGCTGCAACGCTCCGCCCACAAGTTAAGCCGCGCTGAAGACGAAGCATCTGTGGTGCTGCCAGGCGGACCCGTGCAAGAAGCGTGCGGAGGTCCGCGCTGTCCGCGCGGATGCGAACATGCAGCATATTGAACCGCCTTTGCGTCTAGACGAACGTGTCGGAGACTATGCGTCGCGCCGCTGGGTGGGTACAATCGCATTTTTCTGTCTGCACTAGGGCCCGCTGGAGATGCCCTAACTGCACATCGACCAATTTGGCTCGATCTGAAGTCTTTGGCGTGGGCACAGCAAGCACCACACCAGTAGCAACGAGCGGCATGCATGCGTGCATGACGAGGGTGGCAGCTAGTCCGCACTGCATGGCAGCCGTGGCCGCGACAACGGCGTGCACTTCTCTAGTGACCGAAGGTTGCCAGCTGTGGACCTGTTCAATACCTTCAGCTGGACGAGACGTTATTGCTCAAACAAGGTTAAGCGGGGCAGTTTTAATTTGAGGGGTGTTGTATCTAAAACATGAAACATCTAGGTTATTTAGACTTCTTTCGCTAACTTACCCCTTCAACGAACGCGGGGCGGGGGGACACCGGAGCACTCCCCTGAAGCTTTCTCTTCCGTTCAGACTTCATATGCTACCTGGCAAGTTTAGCCACATGCTCGGATTGGATATGTGATTTTTTTTGTTACAAATTCCCTTTGTTTATATGAAAGCAAATGAGTGAAGTATTTAACCAACACCGGAATCTTATATCGTCATGCTGATAGTCTGTCAAATGTGTCAATCAGACAGACATTTTAGTTCGTGCTACCGTCTCCTTAGTCCAGCCCAACTGGAGAGAATAGATTCATGATATACTTTTCTTATGCACCTGGGATTATATGCATATTGGTTTCTACTCCGTATATGTTTATTCAGTAATATTGATTCTAAAAATATGACCCATTCAGGTTTAAGGGGCATTGGCACCATTGACATCTCATGTCAAAGCAATGCTATGCATCCACTGGTTATAGAGAGATCTGAGGTTGTGACTTCCTTACTCTAGCATTACATTTGTTTTAGTTGTATTGCGATGTATTCCCTCCGGTCCTATTTAATTGATTCAGATTTAGCATAAAGTTATACAAAATCCGAGTCAATTAAAAGAGACCGGAGGGAGTAGTACTTTATTTTGGAAATCAAAGCTTATATATATGGTTAACTCTATACCACCGTGGTGAACTGTAATATATATATGCCTTATAATTTCAACTGGTATACACATGGTTCTTATGTTTATGGTATCAATGGGAATATGTGTGCGTGCGCCTGTGCGATATTCGATTACACATTGGGTTGGATTCCATGCTCTTCTGTAGTTTCTTGCTATATTCATTGTCTTCCATTGGTCTCAACAATTTACATGGCATTTATTGCATCAATTATCTCACTTAAGCACACCACATTGTCATGTGATTTCTCTCAAGATCTAGCTTTTACCATTTTTTTATTATATATATATTTTATCTTTTGTGCTCTGTATTACCAAAATTACTCAATAAAAATTATGCATCTCTACGGCTCCTTATTTATTCTGTGATCTCTCTTTCCTTGCAAATGTTTAGTTTTTTGTGTTTCACTGCCAACAGCAAAGAAGATTTTGTGTGGAAAAGGATAATTAGGATTATAAAGCAGCCTATTCAAATTATACCAACTAGTCGTCAACCCGTGCTCCAGCCCGGGCTAGCCATATAGCTAAAGGATACGGCTGAGATTTTTCATATGTGTGGTCTGATCTATACCCACCTAATTTTAAATTCATGCTGGAAAAGATATCATGCATAAGTTAGTATATGAGTGTATCTAACGAAAGTTTATAGTATCTTTCAGAAATAAGTTGGGAAATGTCAACGTATTGTTTTGGTATACCTTACTTAGCAGAGGCGACTATAGAATTCCCCAGTCACGACCTTCATCCTAATATCGCACTTAGGACGCTGTGTAACTTTTGCAGTGGGTTCACACCATCAAGAAAAAGCACAAAGCTAACACTGTGATGTCCATATTTAGACATCATTTTTGATTAACTGCAATAATCCCTTGATTTTGCTTATCCATATCATCATCTTTTAGTTCAATGAAAATTACATAGGGCTGCTTCAACATTGGCAACTGTGACAATATAGAATATCTGACAATAGAAAAGGAACCGAATTGTAAGCATACCCACAATTTTTGGCGAATGCCTGTTAAATTTTAGACAATATTTTTCCACAATTTCTAATTCAACAATGAGTACTTTACTTATGATTTCTTCAGGCTTCCATGACCATGTGCATCTACCAAAGCGGCAGTTCCACATGGCACTTCGTGGTAATAAGCCTATCTTTGTCCAGAGTGAGATGTAATTATAACATTATAAAACATGAAATATCAAATCAAATAAGCATATCAATGTTTCATACATGCATCACAGTAGAGGGGACAGCTCTCAGGACTGAAACATATATAACTAAAGGAAAATTTACCTTGTGACCGTGAGGAATTTCTTCTCATGGAGCGGCTGCCTCGTAGACGAACGATCACCAAACGGCCACCAGCATGCCGTTGGTTGAACATGTTGCCATCACGGTGACGTGGTGGGTGTTTTGTATCTAGCATCCATATAATTTAGGTACTTTTTATTTTCACTATTGTTAATGATAGATGGATAAATTAACTTCAACATGTGAAATTGGAATACGATTAAACAAATCAATCTATATCATCCAAATCCCAAGCGGGTCTATCAAAATAGTATTAACACACTTAGATTATATCATGGCTATTAATTTTGGCACAAATTAAATGGTTATAAGAGGCTACTTAGAAAATAAGATTTTGATACCGTAACCAAAATTGTTCACATCCACGTACGCTGATACAGATATAGCATATTCCTACATGTATCTTATTACTGTGAATTGGTATAGCGTATATAAAACACATAACCATATATTGTAAGTGCTATTACATGGATAGTGCCTGAGAAAAACTCAAGAACATCTTCTTTAGATGAATGATACCTGACCAAAAGGTCCAAGAGAATTTTGTTGAAGTTCCATAGAATTAGAGGACGGATGTGTTTGAAACTTACAACTTTGAATGCTTAATTGACATTAACTACCTATTGCAAGGAATAGTTAACAGTCATGCGATGGAAAAACATGAAGTTAATTAGATGCTACTATGTACTTTGCAAGCTTACTCATGCATCGATGAACCGTTGAAGAAACCAAGCGTAGTTTTTCCTTTACCGATATAAAATACTACCGAATAGTGGCTCGTACGTAGATCTACCCGGGGTCATCCAGTCCTGTTAGCAAGGCCAGTCTCCCACGATGGCTTCAGGAGTAAGGAGTCTGAAGGGGAGAGGAAATAGCGCAGCCCTAAATTAGTTGCAGAGTGTAACCTATATTCCACCATCCTTTTTTCATGAAAAAAAATCCAACATGCTGAGTATAACCTATGGCCCTAAACTGCTCTGCAAAACCAATCACTGGGTAACCAACGCTCCTACTGCTGCATGCAATTTGATACTTCGTAATTGGTCTAGCAGCGCATCTGATTTGATAGAAGGAAGACCGGACATTTGATACCTGAGACCACCGTAATTACTTAATATTGCTCCATCAGCTGAGCAGAGGGCCGGTCTCCAACGCTGCTAATTATGGCTCGATCGGCGGACGTCGGAGATGGTGCAACGATTGTTGCTAGCCTGCTACTGCTGCGGCAAGACTGCATGATACGTACGGGGATGGTGATCGAGGAGATGTTCTCCACCAGATCGAACTCGATCTCGCCAGATGCCGGCGTGTATAGAGAGGAGACGACGTTTAGAGTTTTTTTTTCAAGGAAAGAGATTTTCAGTACAGGGATGACGGTGGTATTAGTTAGGAAGCGCACATGTCATCCAATGGTTGTTGATGAATCGGTGGTAGATCGGATGGATATTATTTGGACGTTTCTACGCAGTGCCCTAGCACTGGTTAGTCTTAGGGAGTGCCCCACCCCAATATGGAAAGAAAATAATCCGACAACCTGTATGTTCCAAAAACAGAAAAGTCACCGCTCGCTTTCTCCTCCCGCGCCTCGCCTTCTCTTTACCGTGCTTCATTGCGAGTACAAATTGATCATATATGAAAAAATACATCCGCATTTCGTGTACCACAAATCCAAGCAAAAAAACTGAAAAGTTACATACGTATGCCACCACCTTTTTTCTGTAAATAACAGCAGAGGTATATGTAAAAAAATTAAAAATTTACATTTAGAGTTTCGAAGAATCTACTATTATTACAGCCAGATCTAGAGAAACGTACTATTTCAAGATCTTAGATGTAGAAAATGGGAGAAAAAGAGATCCTAGATGTAAAAAAGGGGGGAAAATACGTCCACGGCTGCCATTATTCTAGATGTAGAAAAATCAAACGAAAAAGAGATTCTAGATGTACAAAAGGAAAAAAAGTACATCCCAACTCCAAAATTTACCAGCAGAAATCCATCCTTCGGTACTACTAGTACTAGGTGTAGAACTAGAGGAAAAAAGTACATCTCAACTCCAAAAATTACCAGCAGAAATCCATCATTTGCTACTACTGGGTGTAGAACTGGAGGAGCAGGAGGGAGTTGAAGGGGAAATCACACAACAATGATGATCACACCAGCAGCTGGGGTCGCCGGACCTCAGGAAGGAGATGGCGAACGGAGGCAGAGCTGTACCGCGGCCATGGAAAGAGTTTCTGGGGCTGGGGGAGGCTCGAGGCTCCGGGCGTGGCTCGAGTCCGTGCTCGGCCACCGGCCATGGTGGAGCTCAGGTGTACGTTGCTGGCGCCGTCCACGACGCCACCGATCTCGGCGAAGAGCGGAGCCACACCTGGCCGCTCATCCGTCCGTCACGTCCATATTCGCCGGCAGAAGGAGGCGTCGAACGCCGCTTCAATCGCGCGCGCCCGGAGGTCCGATGCGCCGGGGCCGGCTGGGCGTCGTCGGATGCGCACCACCCCCGCCTCCGATTCCTCCTATACCGGCCTCAGATTTCACGATGGTGGTGACCGTGGTCGGATTTCATGGGATTGGAGATGGGGAGATGGGGATGAGGTAGATGATGTAAGAGGAATAGAGGATAGCGATGCAGCCCTGTACCACACGTGCGGGTGGTCCCCGCTTTGTCCCACACGCATACGCTCTGCTATTCTAAGCCGTTTGATCGAGATCCAACGCGTGCTAGATGTGAGCACTCCCTAAGACAAGAGAGCGCCCCGGCAGGAAATAGAAATCGGGATATTATTTTGTAATATCTAGGATTAACGTGGAGGCTTATTGGGAGTCTCCAATTAGTAAATATCTCTACTAATAAGTTACGGATCGGTGGTGTTAGTAGGTAAAAAAAACCGGTTTTTTTTCGTCCGTCAAAAAGTTTGCTTCCGTTATGCTTCGTACGCTAAAAAGACCGGGCCAAAGCCTTCCTACATGGTGGCTGAGCGGCCGATTTTTTCTTGTCCGCGTTCCATCCGGCCGGGCCTGCAACGAACTCCTTGCTCGCATCCGACACAAACTATCGGCAAAACACCGGGTGACACACGAACTCTTCCCGGTCTCCGCCCGCTCGTGCACGATCCCTTCCTACGTCGGTGGAGTGTTTCCAACATCGGTCCAGCTCCCAAAATCGGTGGAGTGTTTCCTTCATATACGTTATCCGTCCAGCTCCCAAAACAACAACATGCACAAACAAGCTCCCCAGGCACAAGCAGGCCAGGCCTAAAAAAACTTTCTAATGCTTACGATCACGTAAGTCGGTTTATCTCTTCGTACATCTATCGCATACGATCTAAACTTACCATAAGTATGTGATTCTGCCTCCTCCAACCTCCTGTGACTATGAGCCTTTAAATATACGTATGAGACCGATCGATTTCCTATTTTCCTGCAAAAATTGATCCAAATTTACGATCAAAATAGAGCTTCCGACGTCCGACACACCCGACCTACCGACTAGACGAAACACCAGGCAACTACCATGGCGGATGGTAAGCGAGATTCAGGAACACACGTACGAGGCGGCGGCACTGTCGCATACACAACGACGTCCTGCAGGCTGTGTAGTCTTGTTCCCTTCATATATCTAGCCGACCCAGCAGCAGTCACCAAAAAGTGGGCAGGCGCCAGACGGCTGGACGGACGGCCGGCAAGAGCGGCGTAAATTGTGACCTCCTCGAAATAGGTTTTCGCCCCGCTATATTAATATAGCAACCACACGATACAAGCATGCTGGGGACGCAGCACAACCAGGCCCAAAAGAAACGGAAGAGAAAGAAAAAAGGAAACAAATGCCGACACCGGTAGCTCGACAAGAACGATGACAACCGCGCAACCGCTGCGTCCTCCGGAGGATTCCCACCACACTCCTAGCACCTTGAACCGCCGCATACCAAGACAGCACCTTCAACAAGGAGAACGACGATGACGCCGCTGCTGTCCGGAGAACTCCTGGGGTTTCCCCCGGTACACGGAAGGAAATGGAGAGGGGGTACATCCGACGCCCTCCAAGAAGGCAAGGCGGCACCCTCAGGCGCCACCGCGTCAGAGTCGGATGAGCCGACATGGATTTCTCCCAACCCCCAAAACCACCATCCTGGACGATTCGATGAGCTCCCCCCAACCTACCGCCCACCAACACACGCCCCCACGGTCTTGAAGTCGTCATCGTTGTCTCGCCGTGGACACCGGCACAAGGCCTAGAGGAGGAAGAGGGAGACAGCAGGGCCCGGGGTAGCACACCACTACCGGCGGGAGGGAACAACCTCCACCGGACGACCACCACCTGCGGTCTTCACGGCAGCCGACCGGACGAGGCAACAAGGACAAACCAGGCCCCTCCTGGCCCGGCCGAGCCCAACCAGGCCCGTGAAGTCCTCGCCGCCAAGCTGCAGCAGGCCGGCCGTGGCGTCGCCACCACCCTGCCACCGCCGACGAGCCTCTTCCGCCACCAGGGAACAGCGAGGTCGAGCCAGGGGCCTACGGCCCGCCAAGCCCAGATCGGGCCCAAAAGGGGGCCCAGATCATGGCCGGACGGACGCCGCCACCACCCCTCCCGATCGCCGCTCCGCCGCCAACGACGGCGCCGCTGCGCCTCCTTCCACCCGACACACGGATCCCACGCCGCCGCATCGGACCGCCATAAGCCGAAGTGCACCGCCACGGGCCGCCCTGCGCCGCGCCAGGGCTCCACGCTCGCGGGGAGAGACCGCCCGCCGCCGCCGGCACCGCACAGGCAACGCCCGGCGGCCCGCGCCGGCGGCGGCGCAGAGAGGGAGGGGAGAGGACCGGGCTGTGGGGAGCGGCGGCTAGGGTTCGCCCCTGCTCGCCCTCGCGGGGGGCGAGAGGAGCGAGACGGTTTCTTCGGGAAACAATAATTAATGGCCTACGCACCATACTTTGTAAATTGTGACCTGCACAACCAGACATACAACGGTAGCTCGCGTGGTGTTCCTCATGGAGCTACTCTGCATAAAACTGCACTCGATTTGCTATATGTGTGACGCAGTGGCATGCTGCTACTACAACGACCAACTCGGGCTTCTCCTCTATGTACTTGCCGCCGAACCTAAGAATCGCCATTGAACCTAAGCATCGGCAATGATGATCAGGCCGTTCATCAGAGCGGCGCAGTGGGTGTCGATGGTCGCAGCAGGCTGTACGTGGCGAGCTCTGTCGTGGCTGTGTAGAGGCGGTGTCTCAGCAGAATTTGATAATTTGGATGGGCGGATTGACAAGTCTGTTATCACTATCCAAGAATTCTTTGGATGGGCAGATCGACCATTGTTTGAAGTTGGCTTCTCTTATCATGGCTTGTGGGAAGTGGTGATTTCTGGTTATGCATCATCTTGGGATTCAGTTATTTGAAGATGCAGGAAGTAGAGGCCACCATGTACAATACTATTTTAAACAGAACTTCTTTCTATGAAAATTGCAGCCTCAGAACAAGACAATGCATGCGCTGCATTGTAAAATAATGCACTATGAAGTTTCTACGTCTTCGACTCATATTTTCTTTACTACCCCACCATGGGAAATCTCTGTGGATCTCGTCATTCATGTATCCGCGTGTTTATTTTGTTGGGAGTTGACTAACTAGCTAACCACACTACATTGCAAATATATAATAAAAAAACCAGTTGTACTAGCACATGCATCTGCATCTATCATCATTGCTCAATCAATATATATGCACTTAATCTGCTAATAGGCTGTAATTAAAAACATAAAATCATACTGAAAACTGGATTAAATACAAACAAATTAATAATAATGAAGTATAGAATAGTTATATCAAATAAAAAATATAGATTACGATGAAAGGGCAAACATATTTTTGAGGCTAGGTTTACCGTGCTCGACCACCTTTAAGAATTTGCAACGATATTTTTGAGGAATTTTTTTTTTGCTATCCTGGTGCAACGCACAGGCATATTTCCTAGTAAGATATAAGATACTAATCTTCTAAGAGATCTAAGCTCCCAGTATTGGGAGCGCCTGTGAGCGTTCCGTGCGTCGCTATCGCGGGCCCTACAGGCTACAGGGAAGGCTGCGTTCATCGTTCTACTAGCTCGGCAGGAGACACGTGCACTGGCGGTTGGGTGCGTCCGTTCTGTTCGTTGTTGCCTTTGACCGCGAGGTCCGTCTCTCTCCTTTGTTCCTTACAGCTGGGGCCGTTGGTTCTCTATCCTTACCCTCTTCTCCCCTTCAACAACAATATCTTCTAAGAGATCTAAGCTCCCAGTATTGGGAGTGCCTGTGAGCGTTCCGTGCGTCGCTATCGCGGGCCCTACAGGCTACAGGGAAGGCTGCGTTCATCGTTCTACTAGCTCGGTAGGAGACACGTGCACTGGCGGTTGGGTGCGTCCGTTCTGTTCGTTGTTGCCTTTGACGTCCGTCTCTCTCCTTTGTTCCTTACAGCTGGGGCCGTTGGTTCTCTATCCTTACCCTCTTCTCCCCTTCAACAACAATATGCAGGAGGCAAACAAGGTAGGGTACCTCTAGCGCACTGCTGCCGCTCTCTCCGGCTACCATGCTCGCCGGAAATTGGTTTCGCCGCCCTGCGGCCGTCTTCTCTGGTGCTCCACCGACCTAATCGTTCGCTCCCTCGCCTCATGGTGCAGCTGCATAGGGTTTCAAGCCACTGTGATCGGCCATTTTGAAGATCTGAAGCCACTGTGAGATCTTCATCTCCTTGATCTCTTATTCCTCTGTTTTTCTTTAAGTTATATTCCTCCCAGTTGTTGTTGTGGTGACCATGTTTCCACTGCTCACCTTTAGTTTGCTTCACCGTGTTCTGATTCTTGAATTGCACAATTTTAAGTTTCTGATATATTGATCAAGATGTTAATTTAGTGATGTTTTATTCTCGAGATTAGTATCAACATTGTTGGAATCCAAATGATTCTGAATTCTGAACATGAACTGCCCAATTTGGATTGCCATGTTGGAATCTAGATCACTGGGAGAAGGAGAGGCATGTTGGCATGCATGTTTGCGGTTTAGATTGTGCAGCTTTTCTCGGTCCACTCTTTGCTGCTTATTCCTTCGGGTCAAGAAAAGCAGGGGTGGAATGTCTGACACTAGAGGGATGCTGTGCGGTCGATGTTTTACAGTGTCCATGGGCATGCTCGCCCGAAAAGCACCAATTTTGGGTGCGGCTTCTTCTTGGATTGGCTTACCAAGTTGACAATACTTGCTATGAGTAAATTAATCTTAGTAAATAGTCTGAAGCCTGACGTGAAAAAGATTATTGCATGTACTGATCATTTGAGTTTATTTATTATGGATGAAGCCAGACCAATCGAAGTCGGCCTGGGTTCTCTATATTCTATCTTACACGATTAAAAAATATATATACTTCGTACATATTATGATCTCCTTTTTTTAGAAATAAAATCATTGACAACGTCATTTCTCTAATATATGTGTCATCCAATTTTCCTTTGTGGTCTTCTTTTCTTGTTTTCACCTTTTCAGTTACACTAGTAATTGTAGCCATGATGCTAACTGGGATCATGGAAATACAAAGTCTCTGTTATAAATAGTCTATCTGTAAGATTTGGACCTGAAAGGAAATGAATGGTTTGAAACTATCAGGTTAATCTTGGTTCTACTATGCTAAACTAGATTGCTCTGGTTCTTGTGATTATTGGTCCTTCTACAAGATCCTTCTGCCTGTTTAGTGAGGTCACGAAATGGACATTTGAATTTTCTAATTGTTTCGTATAACATTCTTTTGTAAGAAAATAGAATTATAAAAAACTGATCTTAAACATCAGTAATGCTGGCGTGACCTGATTGTTTCCAGGGTTCTGGTTTTGCTACCTAGACAAGAAGACTGCACACACTACTCCACTGCATGCGCTTCTCTGGAATTAATGGACAAGTTGCGTAATAGTTTGCTACCAGTTAAGTGTAAGCTAATTCGCAATACTGAAAAACACATTCATTTTATGAAAACAACAATCGTGTGTGGTCAATTTTATGTCCTAAGATACAGCCATGAATCTCATAAAGGTTGATATACATGCCTCCTTGAATCTAACAGTGCCATGAATCCATTTTGTTCCTTATTCAGGAAAGTTAGTACTACAGCTATAGTCTATGAAATGGGCATTTGCGAGTTCTCCAATCTCTTACCTAATGCCTTCTGTTCGTACATAGAACAGCTATACACAGGTCTGTGTTTCCTCTGTTTAATTATTAAAAAATTACCATTGGCCAAATTACACTTCTAATATTTCATTGTATATGTAGAGGTTGATATACACAGGTCTGTATTGTAGCTGTTGATAGTCAGAGCTGGTACTAAGATGTTGTGATGTTGCTGAAGGGATGGTTCAGAAAATGGACTACGCCACTGAATTCATAAGCTATTTTTCTTAAGAGTGATGTTGATGGGGGAGTACACACTTCTTGGATTGTCCATTTTCTCTTAGTCCTGATCCTGATTGCAAAAGCAACTTCTTTTAATCTTCTTCCTTGAATATTTCTTTAGCCAAACAAGGGCAATGGTCTTTTGATATTGTGCATTTCAGTTCTCCTTGATAGTTTCTTGGTTTTACACTGACTTCTCCCAAATAATTACATTGGTATTATTTACTTTCAGACAACCATATAAACTGAACCTTTGTATATGGAAGCAACAAATATTGGTTCTAATGTTTAATACCTTATTAATATGTTTTTGTTTTCTTGTTATCGGAAACATATGCAAGTCATAAACTTTGCTACTATATTTATACTTTCATATTTATATTTAGATGACATGGAGCTGTGACTTGCAGCTGCTCATTCCTTTACTATTTGCATTCATATAACAAACGTATATCTTGAAAGCACTATCTGCTCACGTATTGAGTATTTGAGTTAATTCGATATGGAAGTGATGGCTCCTCGAAATATTCGACGGGCGCAGCAAAGCGCGCTATGCCCTTCTAGTACTCCTTAACACTTACTCCCTCCAGACCGAAATAATTGACGCGTGTTTACCAGAAGTCAAGTTTACCAAGTACACCATGCATGCATGTCAGGGCGTCAATTAAAAAAGAATGGAGGTAGTACAACAGAAGTTTTTTTTCCTTACTTCATAGGTTCTCACGGTGCTCCTAAGATTTTCTTTGAGTTAATTGCTTTTCTGTTGCTATCCAAAAAAAATTGTGCTGATGGACTTTCGAGTTTTGAAAGCAGGCTGGCATGCATCTATCTATACCAATATAAAAAGACAGAGAAAGGGCAGATCCAAACAATCTCAGCCATCTAACAAACATCCAATGGAACAAATCTATCCCGCGTTTAGCGCTAAAACATTGTCCGCTCCGAACATCCAGCCGCGCTAAACTAAACCGCTATCCCACGATCCAATGGTATCGGCGTATCCCGTAATTTCCGCACTATCGCAAATCATCCCGCACGATCCCAGCTTGCAGCGGGACGTTTCTCTTTCCATGTCGCCTTCTCACGCGAGCGCAAACCGCCACTGCTCTCCCTGCCCATCTGGCCGTCCCTCGCGAGATCCGGCAAGAGAACTGTGCTAGCCTGCACGACATCCCCCCACGCCCTAAACGACCGCACGCGAAGCCGCCACCCCTGCACGTTCCCTTCGCCGGCCCGTCGCGGCGGTGGGTCGTCCTGCTCCTGCCCACCGGGACCCCGGCACGTGAAGCAGCCATCCTGGGTATCAACTACACCAGTCGGCCGCGGCGGTAGGTCGCCCTGCACGCCGGAACGCTGACCTGGACGTCACCGGCACCGGCCGGCCACGGTGGTTGGTGGTAGACAACATCAATGCAGCCTACTGGCCTGCAAGACCCTCCTGGTTCATGGACATCAGACTCGCGAAAAATTACTACCCGTCAGGTTCCAAAATCTTTTATTCTCCATATATTTATGGCTTTTCTGTTCTAGCTTCAGTTTCTTTTATAGGGAAGTTTAGAGTTTTGATCAGTGGCAACTGCATTATTAACACTTCCTTCATGAAAAAAAAAAGTTCCCGAAACATAGTTCAAGATGTTAGAGTTGTATAGTTCCTTCTCTGTTATTCCCCAGTGTATGAGGGGCTTACCTGCACATTGTCACACATGTACATGTACTGGCTTATGGCCCTCTGTGAATAATAGTTACTCATTCACAACATGGTATCAGAGCTCTAGGTTTAGCTCTTTGCACGCTGCAAATCCGTGCTCGATCCACGCCGCCGCCGATGATCTTTCCGGCCGCCGCTGCTCCACTTTCTTCTTTCTTCCCCTTTTTCGTCGAATTTTGAGCTCAAAATCGAGCAGATCCGCTGTCTCCGGCCCAATTCCGGCCATCTCCGGTGTCATTCCCGGCCGTCGGCGCCGCCCCTCTGCTGGCCGTGCCGGCCATCTCCGGCTCCGCCCCGCTGCTGGCTGCGGCGGCCATCTCCGGCGCCGCCCTGCTGCTGGCCGTGCCGGCCATCTCCGGCTGCGCCCCGCTGCTGGCTGCTGGCTGCGGCGGCCATATGCGGCGCTGTCTGCCTCTGCCACGGGAGGCCAGCCTGAGATCCCCGATCCATCCATCCTGATCCGGCTAGGCCCTCCTCTGTTCGGCCAGCTGCTGGCCACGAGCGGCTCTCCCGTGTGCTTCCAGGAAAAGTTGGATCTGGCCCGATCCAGATCTGAGTAAAAAAAAAAATGGCGTCGTCTTCGTCCGGTTATGTCAGTATTCCTCGGTGTCCAGTGATCTTTGATGGTACCAACTATGGAGAGTTTGCTGCCTTTATGCGCATTCACATGCGCGGTCTTCGGCTGTGGGGTGTTCTTACTGGCGAGGTCACCTGTCCGCCGCCCCCCACTGCTCCAGTGCCTCCTACTCCGCCGTCCGTGCCACGGCTCTTGCGAGGATGCTACTCAGGCTGATCGGGATGCAGCCAAGTCTGCCGAGGCTACTGCGATGAGGCATATGAGGAGCAGGTACTTGCTTATTCAGAGGCTCTTGGCTCTTACCGTGACTTAGCTACCTTTACTCGGTGGTGTGATGAGGATGCCGGGCTGCTGCTGTTCTTTCTCGAGTGTTCAGCCACGGTTGCTTCGAGTTTATGGGCCTCGCTGTTGCCGAGATGTGGTCTCACCTTCGTCGCGCTATCAGCCTTCGGGGATTCTCTGTACTTATCGTGTTGCGTCGGGAGCATGATCTTCGCAGGGTGACTCCTTGTGAGTTTTACACTCTAGTGCGGCAATGGCGCCACTTGACTCACTTGCGATCGTATGTGGTACTTGCCGGTGTTGCCGGACACGTTCAGATATGGACTTCCGGAGGATCCATGAGTTCTGTCTCGACTTCGCCCGAGTTTGAGCCTCGTCGTGCTCAGTTGTTTGCTCGAGGCCGTGTTCCTATTTCAGAGGTGCTGACTGAGCTTCGTGCTGAGGAGACTCGTCTGCGTGGTGCTGGCCTGCTTGGGACACCTTCTGTTCTTGCTGCTCGAGGTCCACCTGCTCCTGTCCCGCCGCTTCTTCCTACACCAGTGCCTGCTGTTTCTGGAGGAGCCCGCTCTTCTCGCGGTGGGGGACGCTCTCGCCCTCCTCGGTTCTGCACTCACTGTCGGAGGCCTGGTCACCTTGAGTCTGACTGCTACCAGAAGCAGCGGGGTGTGCCTCCTCGTGCTCCACCCTCGCGCCTGTCACCACCGGCTTCACGAGCAGGATATAGTGAGACTTCAGCGTCTTCTTGCCTCCTCGCTCTGCTTCGACGGTACTGCTGCCTCCGCGGCTGTTTCCTCTCCACATCAGGTACATCTTCGTGGGTTCTGGATTCTGGAGCTTCTTTTCACATGTCTCCTGATTCTTCCTCTCTTTCTTCTCTTCGCCCTCTTCCTCTTCCTGTTAGCGTTCTTACTGCCGATTGTACTTCTCTCCCTGTTGCTAGCCGTGGCACTCTTTCTACTTCCTCCTTTTCCGTTCCTAATGTCTCTCATGTTCCCCGTCTTACCATGAATTTGTTTTCCGCTGCTCAACTCACTGATTCTGGTTGTCGGGTCATTCTTGATGTTGATTCTTGTTCTGTTCAGGACACTCACACTCGGGCCCTGGTTGGGGCTGGCCCTCGGTGCCGTGACTCCCAGGGACTTTGGGAGCTTGACTGGCTTCATGTTCCTTCTTCCCACACTTCATCGACCGCTCCATGCGTGCTTGCTGCTTCCACCACCGCCTCCTTTCAGCAGTGGCACCACCGCCTTGGTCATCTATGTGGTTCTCGCTTGTCATCTTTACTTCGTCGAGGTCTTCTGGGGCCTGTCTCAGGAGATGTCTCGCTTCAGGGTTGTCAGGGTTGTAGGCTTGGTAAACAGAATCAGTTACCTTATCCTACTAGTGCGTCTATATCTCATCGTCCTTTTGATTTGGTCCATTCTGATGTATGGGGTCCGGCTCCTTTTACTTCCAAGGGGGGCCACCGCTACTATGTTCTTTTTATCGATGACTTCTCTCGCCACACTTGGATTTATTTTATGACTTCTCGCAGCGAGGTTCTCTCGATATATAAGCGTTTTGCTGCCATGGTCCATACTCAGTTTTCCACACCTATACGTGTCTTTCGGGCTGATTCTGCCGGTGAGTATATCTCCCAGCTGTTGCGTGGTTTTCTTGCTGAGCAGGGTACTCTTGCCCAGTTTTCCTGCCCTGGCGCCCATGCCCAAAATGGCATGGCTGAGCGCAAGCACCGCCACCTGCTTGAGACGGCACGTGCGATGATGATCGCTGCCTCTCTTCCTCCTCACTTCTGGGCTGAGGCTGTGTCTATTTCCACCTATCTTATCAACCTTCAGCCCTCCACAGCCTTGCAGGGTGGTATTCCTCATGAGCGTCTCAGTGGTCGCACTCCTGATTACTCGACCCTTCGTCTTTTTGGTTGCGTTTGCTATGTTCTTCTTGCTCCTCGTGAACGCACCAAACTAAGTGCTCAATCGGTTGAGTGTGTCTTCCTTGGCTATAGCCCTGAGCACAAAGGATATAAGTGTTGGGATCCTATTGGTCGTCGGATGCGCATCTCTCGGGATGTCACTTTTGATGAATCCCGTCCCTTCTACCCGCGTCCCTCCTCCTCTTGCTTCTCGGTGGATGATATCTCTTTTCTCATGTTTCCCGACTCGCCTCCTCCTGTGCCTCCGGTCCCTACTCTGCCGAGTCTCTCACCACCTTCTCCTCCTTCACCCGCCAGACCCCCCTCTCCTCCCTCACCACCGTCCCCACCCTCCACATCTTCCCCTCCCATGTCACATTCCTCGCCTACGGTCGTCCCTCCCTACCCTTTTCACTACTCCCGTCGTCCCCGTGAGGATGATGCTGCTTCTCCTGACATGCCCTCTACCTCTGATGCGATGTCCTCTCCGTCCGAGCCGACTCACCATCTTCGTGCTCGTCCTCGTCCTCCTCCTGATCGCTATTCTCCCACTCACTACGGTCTTTCTGCTGTCCTTGAGCCGACTTCTTATCGGGATGCCCTTGCTCATCCCGAATGGCAGCTAGCGATGGCTGAGGAGATTGCTGCTCTTGAGCGTACTGGCACTTGGGATGTTGTCACTCCTCCTTCCTCTGTTCGTCCCATCACCTGCAAGTGGGTCTACAAGATCAAGACTCGCTCCGATGGTTCTCTTGAGCGCTACAAGGCTCGACTTGTCGCTCGCGGTTTTCAGCAGGAGCATGGCCGTGACTATGACGAGACCTTTGCTCCCGTGGCTCACATGACCACTGTTCGTACTCTTCTTGCCGTTGCTTTTGTTCGTCACTGGTCTGTCTCCCAGCTTGATGTGCAGAATGCTTTTCTTAACGGTGAGTTAAGTGAGGAGGTATACATGCAGCCACCTCCTGGCTACTCTGTTCCCGATGGCATGGTCTGTCGTCTCCGGCGCTCTCTCTATGGCCTTAAGCAAGCCCCTCGCGCCTGGTTTCAGCGTTTTGCCTCTGTAGTCATCGCTGCTGGTTTCATCCCTAGCGCACATGACCCTGCGCTTTTTATCCACACATCCTCTCGTGGTCGGACTCTGCTTCTTCTATATGTTGATGACATGATCATCACAGGCGATGACCCTGAGTACATTGCCTTTGTCAAGGCTCGTCTTCGCGATCAGTTTCTCATGACCGATCTTGGTCCTCTCCGCTACTTTCTTGGCCTTGAGGTTTCCTCTACCTCCGATGGCTTCTATATCTCCCAGGAGAAGTATATTCAGGACCTTCTCACTCGTGCCGCTCTTGGTGATGAGCGCATTGTCGAGACTCCTATGGAGCTCAATGTCCACCTCCGTTCCACTGATGGTGATCCTCTTCCGGACCCGACTCGCTATCGTCACTTGGTTGGGAGTCTTGTCTACCTTGCTGTCACACGTCCTGACATCTCCTACCCGGTGCACATTCTGAGTCAGTTCATGGCTGCTCCCACTAGTGTCCACTATAGTCATCTTCTTCGTGTCCTTCGCTATCTTCGTGGCACTATCTCCCGTCGGCTTTTCTTTCCTTGCTCCAGCTCCTTACAGCTCCAGACCTACTCAGATGCTACCTGGGCTAGCGATCCAGAGGATCGCAAGTCTCTTTCTGCCTACTGTGTTTTTCTTGGTGGCTCTCTCATTGCTTGGAAGACCAAGAAGCAGGTTGCAGTCTCTCGTTCGAGTGTTGAGGCTGAGTTGCGAGCGATGGCTCTCTTGACGGCTGAGGTGACTTGGTTACGCTGGTTACTTGCGGACTTTGGTGTTTCTGCTGACGCTCCGACTCCGCTCTTATCGGACAGTACTGGTGCCATCAGCATTGCGCGTGATCCGGTGAAGCACGAGCTCACCAAACACATCGGTGTTGATGCCTTCTATGTGCGTCATGCTGTGCAGCATCAGGTTATGGCTCTTCATTATGTGCCTTCAGAGCTTCAGCTTGCTGACTTCTTCACCAAGGCCCAGACTCGAGCACAGCATGGTTTCTTTCTCTCCAAACTCAGTGTTGTTGATCCACCATGAGTTTGAGGGGGGGTGTTAGAGTTGTATAGTTCCTTCTCTGTTATTCCCCAGTGTATGAGGGGCTTACCTGCACATTGTCACACATGTACATGTACTGGCCTATGGCCCTCTGTGAATAATAGTTGCTCATTCACAACACAAGAATCTTGTGAAAGATGACTCCGTAGTTTCATAGTTCAATGCTCTACAGCTGGTGAGGTGTGTCAAGGTTGACAAGATGCACGCCGCCTGAATTCCATGTCCGCCGGCGGCCAGCGGCATGTGGAGATCATCATACTGGCGATCAACCATTGACTCTCATATTTGTTTGTGCTCTTCAGGTGCTGGACAAAATGTCCCAGCAGGCAATATTTCTCTTAATGCAGATGTCTGTGAGCTATAACCCATGCAATTTGTTAAGATACTTAACAGTTTTTTATGGATTACATGATGCTTGTTAGTAGGGAGTACCCATAATTAGGCATAGTTATTCTTGAGATCTTGACATCATTTGTATTGTGAGTGGTATTTTGTAGTAAGTTTACTATACTCTGTAAAAGTTTGTTTGTTGCATTGATGGACTGAACAAATAAATTGATGGCAATCTTTTGATCAGTCATTGTGGTAGGTGTCATATATGGTTGGTAGCACATACCAAGCAGCAAGTAGTGCTGGTGCTGCATCCATGAAAGAACTCAAACTTGAGGTGAACTTATCTCCCCTACTATGTTGCTTCTGCTGCTAATTCAGTTATATTGCTGACAATGTACGCTTTATTTAGGTCTTGGAAGGAAATATAAACCATGTAACATTTTCAGTCAACAGGTTGCAACTCTAATACGTGTGCACATGGTGATTTTATTTTTTAATTCATTATCATGAGACATGATGAATATATTTTTGCATCTGCAGTATGCTTTTAATATTTTTTCACCGGATGCAACTATTAATGAAAATAGCTATATTGACGAAGATATGAAAGTGTTGTGTGCTCGAGGACGAAATTTCATACTTAAATCTTCTTTGCTCATGTTCCCTCTGTTCAACAGGTCAAGGTTTGGATGCACGGGTACATGCACCTCTGGTGCTTATGGTTGTCGAGATTCACATCGACAAGCACTGAAAATACCATCATGCTAGAGAAGTTGCAAAGCCTACACATTTAGTTCAAATATTTCATGAAACGTGAACGTGCATGTGCACGTGCTTGATTACTAGTTTATGAAGTAGATGAATACGTAAGGAATCAACCCTTATTTTTGTTTAACTTGCCTTTGGTGACAGTTTGAGGGTTCAGACTCACTTGAGTAGACATCTTTTTGGGTACACTTTTGAGTCCTCATGGTGCGTTCTCTTTCTCTGATCATTTTATCTCTATCAATGGCGTGGCACTCGCCGAGGACGGAGACGCTGTTGATCGACGCTGGTGCGGTGCAAGGAACACATATGTTGTAATTAACATGCTAGGAACTATATACCCTGCAATCTGGGTAATAACAGGCCAGGATCTGCTATTGAAGACTACCGTAGTAGTCCATGTTATCATATGTGTCCTAGCTATGTAATGAACAGCTGAACTGCAAACAAGCATGTATTCTTCTGTCGAACCACCACTCATCAGTCGTACAAGCAATATGCACTTATATTTTCATGCTTATTCTACATATATCCATGTTGTCCTTTTGTTTATTCTACATGTTAGAATCGGATAACATATTATACTGACATTAACAAGTTCAGTTGTAAGATTGGGCGATGCAGATATGCTCGCTATATGAATAAACCACGTCATTCATTAAACATTGTTGCTCGCCCTTTGTTTAGCCTTTTAACATCTTAGCGGCAATATGCAAGGAATAATAGTGATTGGCCGTTTAACCAGTTCATGTATAGTTGAGCCCTGAAAATTCTCACCAGAGATACATGACTGGCGCGGCGTGCCGCGCCTTCTGCTGCTAGTACACTTTATAAACGATCAAAGAAGACGAAATATTATTAGATGAACACACCGTAAAATGCAAGCTAGCAAGAAAATAAATCAGTTGATTAAATCACATAATTTTCATTCCAAGATGGTCATGACATTATCTCTCATCAATTTTAAAATGCAGCCATGGTATTATTCTTAACATAAATCATATGCAACACATGCTCATGGCCATGTGAAGGCGTCAGGCCGAATAACAACCAGGAGCACAACCTTTTCTACATTCTTCTCTAGTCTTAGAGCAAAGATTCGGCACTAGGTCACAACACCAACACTTATTATCTGTGCAGAGTAGAACCGGATGGCATGTGCACATTGCGAGCTTGTTGTTATCCATATGGTCAATTGTTCGAGCTGCATGCAAACCAAGTGGTACGGGTTAATTAGCTTTCAATCAAAAACTAACGATGATTTGATATTTCTTCAACAAAGGGATTCGTAAGCATACCAGATACTTTTGAATAAACAACTAAGTGTTTATCAGAATTAGCACACTTATTTTGAGGTACTTAATTACATCGTGCCATCGAGAAGATAACTTACATTGTGCAAGTATTGTGGTACATGCGAGGATAACCATCATAAGCATGACCACCCTGCTGTTTTTCTGCATTGTATCCTCCGTTGAACAAGTAGATAGTCCTATTCAGAGATTGTGTATTGACAGGCATACATGC